>MEJB01000010.1:6629216-6813593 GCA_001752375.1 Rhazya stricta | reverse complement strand
GGGGGGGGGGGGGGGGGGGGAATGCTGCACCGCCTCCATGTGACTTCTCTAGTGATTGGTGGGTATAAGTTCGCAAGTTGTTTTGTGCTGCTTTGGGATCATTTTATGTGATTCTTGGATGTTATTTCTGAAAACAGTGCTTGCTGTTGTTTAGAAGATTGTGTTTGCCTCATTTCATGTGGGGTTTGGATGTATGTGACAGTGAAATTAGTGAGTAAGTTTTTGAATTTTATATCTTCATTTATTTGTCTTAATTTTGCTTGAAATGGGGTATAAATACTGATTAGTATGTCTAATATGTTAATGTCTCATAGTAGTCTACATGTGCTCTTTGAGGTGCTTTATTTTCAGCAGTTTTTTTTTTTTTTCCCCCACTTCGACTGCAGTTTTGACACAATAGTTTTCTCCTTAATTACGTAGAGGATTCATACTTTTCCTCCATAATGTCTGACTTGATTCTATCACGTGAAGGTTCTGCGAAGCCATTGTTACCATTGGACAAGAAAGATGAACATGAGGAGATAGAAAAAGCTAAGCCAGTCACATACTCGTATTCCTTCTTCCATTTAATCTTTTCACTTGCAAGCATGTATTCTGCAATGCTTCTTACAGGATGGTCAACCTCGGCTGGAGAGAGCGGGAAGTTGGTCGATGTTGGGTGGCCATCTGTTTGGGTCAGAATTGTAACCTGCTGGGCAACTGCTGGTTTGTTCATCTGGTCCTTGATTGCGCCCATAATGTTCCCGGATCGGGAGTTCTAAGCATAAAAAACGATCCACGTCATAGAAAATCTGTCTGTGTGTATGTGTGCTATGACCATTGATGCGTAGCAARTACCTTTTATCACCATTCAGCGGAAGGTTTAAGGATTGATGGCATTGCTGTACCAGAGTTTCCAGATGGTTCTTTTTCATTTTCGTGAACAATCAAAAGACCTATATCACTAATTACACGGATTGTGAATTACTTGTACCTCTGTTTTGGGTGAAACATATTCAAGGATAAGATTCGTGTTTCACCTCAAAATTCACCTCTCCGCATGTTCATCTCTCCCTTTCATTTACCTCTTCCCGCTGCCAATTGAAATCTGTTATCATCTTGCATGAAAACTCACTTGCATATAGTGGTTAATTTTCTAATATTGTCCTACTCGAAACTGTATAGCCATGTGCTGAAACGTCAATTATGACCTTTTGGAGTGAAATACTTCATCACGAATAACCATAGTCGAGGGAGTGAGCATATACGACCAACATAAGTAGGCTCCGCAAAACTTGGAAAGATTCTTCTTGGGGGATATTACCAGCAATCCATCAGGTAAATGTTGGAGGCTGCATGAATAGCGAAAGAAAGATATTCCCATAGCACAGAGGATGGTGTAATAAAATGCAATATTGTGCTGGAGACTCACTGCCGCAAAACGAGGTCGCTACCTGCTCAAATCAGCAGGCGAGCTAAAGCGGGGTTATGTAAAGAAACACAAGCCTTGACCATGATGAACGAGCCATCCCCAACCACAATCAACCAATATTCGCCAATTTCAAAGAACCAACACAAAAGAGGATAATGGGGTAAAAGGCAGAAACCGACACAGACTTTGCACGGGGATTTACATAAATAAAAAGATCACCATAACCTTAACTCTCTGAATGGGATCATCAAATCTTAAACATAAAAGCTGTTACAAATCCATGGCGAAAAATCCTGAATCAAAATCTCTGGGTATTAAAAGAATCTCCGGTTAGCTTCCATCATTTAGTCTTCAAAATCTCCTGCATTCTCCAATAGGTAGTTGATTGCCAATTCCTCATTCCGATCACATGCTAGGAAGGCCTCAATAACAAGAGCTCTGTCAAAGCCCATGGCCTCAAGCTAAATGAAAACATCAAATAAGAGTTAGTTTGGTTATTACCTAAGACAAGTAATGTACTATGCCACAATACAGAGTCAGGGAAATCAAATTCAGGATAAGGCGAGGCAACTATTTTCCTGTTTCTTTTACATTATTAGGTGCATGTACAACAGGTAGGACTGAATTGAGAGAGGAGGGAATTGGGGGGAGACAAAGTATTACGTACCCGCTCTATTATCTCCTGCTCCGCTGGTGTAACACTAACAGCATGGGGCATATCCTGCTCAGGCTGATGAAATATATCCCTGACAAAGGAGAGTAAGTCAAAATAAAGGGGTATAAGCACACCTTGGAAACTGAAGTCATGTTATTATGCAAGGATATGCTGTTAGCAGAAGATGAACAAACAATTCTTTTAGAACAGCAACAAATTCTCAAACTAGAAATAAGACCATTTGGACTGCAAAGTTAACTAGCTATTCTTTAATTTTTTTTTCCTCAATTTCATCTCATTCTCCCAATTAAACATCATGAATTAGAGATCTAGATATAAGCAACAAATGATTTTTCAAAGGGACTATCTCTCATTAGCAGCTAAAAAAGGAGCCATATAATATGTAAACTGACATGTTTCTCACATTAACTTGATTAATAGAAATATTTAAAGTTTCTTCCCAGAAATTGTCAGAGTAGCAAAACTAGCAACTCACCCTTCAGAAGCATCCACAGGCTCGCTAATTAACTGAAGAAACTCTTGATGGTGTTCCTGTATTAGTCTTAACAGATGAGGGTTTTGTTTCCCTAGCTCCTGAAGCATGGGCTGAAATAGGAAAAACCATATTAGAGCTTGCAAACAAAACAACCACAGCAATGATCAATCAAATTATTCACAAACATACACCTGTAAAATTTGTGGATTGGCTTGAACCATTGAACGCAATGCTTGGAACTGAAATCAAATGAAGCCTCTATTATTCGCAAACTCAATGCCCAAGAAGGTCAGTAGAGCTAGAAATATCTAAATGGCATAATGCTAAGGAAAGATGCAGAAAAGGAATCTAGTTTGTCATAAAAGCATTTGCTCAAGAAGTTGTTTGAGTTTTCTCATTTTGAAGAATGCATGCATACTGTTAAAATTACGATAAGACAATAGGATTACCTGTGGGTTATTCCTGAGAAAATCAAGGGACCCAAGGTTACCACTAGTATCAGCACCAGGAAGATTCTCCTATGAAATTCAAAGCTTAGTTGAAATCAGGTACAGGAGAACCAAAATAAACGTCAAAAACCACCCATATATATACCAATCGAACACCTGAGGAAACAAGTTTAGTGGAGATGAATTTGGGGCCCTGGAAAGAGCAACAGTGGCTGAAGCAGTTTCTGTTGTTGAATTAATCCCATTTGGAGCCACAGGCACTGCAACATCTGCCATTTCTGGTATGCCCTGATATAGAAACATGGTCAGTCTCTAACTCAACACAAAGATGCTGGAAAAGTTGCGCAAAGAAATATACAGAATATAAGTAGTCCACTGCTCGTTCTGGATTGTTATAAGCAGCCCGAAGGGCACGTGCAACTGTTTCCTTGTCCCAAGCGCCACCACCCATGTCCACTATTTGTTGAATAGTCTGTTCAAGGTTAGCTCCAGCAACCAAATTGGAAGCAGCATCACCATATGCATCAGAAGGAGCACTGTGATAAGGTAACATCAATTAGCACACCTTCTCAAGAAAAATGGGTCATTCCACCTTTCATCTATGAAGGTTTAATAACTATTCAGAAGCATCATACCTAACTGTCACAGGATCAGAAGCAGATGCAGTATTTTTAGAGGCCCTACAACACAAATATTGGGTTAAGTCACAATCGGAATCCACAAAAGCAAAGAGCATGCTATTATAAAATTGTTTAATAACTTACAGCACTGGAGGAGCTTCAGATGCAGGAGTAGGATTAGAACAGGGTGCAGCAGCAGTTACAGGCTGTTCACAGAAACATAAACATAAAATGGAGCTATCACGAAAATAATGTTGATAAGGGAAAAAAAAAAAAAAAAATACATGCATTCATGGATAAACACCTGAGCAGATGATGATGACCCACTTGTGCCCAGACTTTTGCTCTACACAAATGAAAATAACAAAAAATATAATGAGAAAAAGGATCCCGCAAAATATAAGATGTTGCACTGAATTTTATGAAGCTGCCAATGTCTCATGACTTATTAGTGGGGAAAAAAGAATAATCATGAGATAACGTTTAGCATTTGGCATTGGAAATGCCATGTGGAAGTTACGCTATTATAAATAAGAATGCACAAAGACAACACAAATTGGAAAGTAAGGGAAATATACCTTGCTAAGCATGACCACAAGAAAACCGTCTTCAGAGACCTTGTTTTCCACCAATGTACTTTCATCCTTCAATACTTTTCCATTATGAATTAATAACTGTTGACCACATGGATAATTGTCCTTTCCTTGTACGTCTTCAATATTTTTCTTAACTGCCATAATCTAGGAAACATGAAGAAGCATCTGAATCTATGCAAGTGAATTCCAAAGGAGTAATGATAATACTGCCCCCTGCCTTTCCTTTTCATATTAATTTTCACATTTTAGGTTCTGATATCTAGCACCCTACAGTTAAAAATCTAACGTAATAATGAAAACCCACATATGAAATAACTAAAGAAAAACCAATATCAGATATGATTGCCAATCCTCTAAGCAATTACMATTAACCAATAATCAAGCACTTGCAGTTGATTTCAATTCATCTTTTCTTTATACTAAGGTTTAGGACACGTCATAGATGCACAAGAGCTTTGTTTCACTTTTCTCACAAACATTCTCTATCATTTCCATTTATTGGAAACTATTTGCCATCGTGGAGTAGTTCACAACCTCTGCAACCCGAGCTCGAGCAAAGAAAGTCCTAATTCATGATTATTCTCATAGTACTAGATAACAAATCTATTGCCCATTCCCCAAGTCAGCACATCTCTATCTCATTCCCATGCCCTGAATTGTGCTCTATTAATATATATCTTGCTATCTCTCCAATTCTAGTTAGATCTAACTAAAGGAAGCCGCATATCACACCAACAGAGCCACAAATAAACCAGTGATACTCATAGCTTCCAAAACTCCTAGCAAATTCAGTAAAGGACTGCATATAATAAACTTTGCGGCTTTATTGAAAAATTTCCCTCCATAAGTCACTGCATGTTTTTCCTATATCCATTAATAAACACACATCATAACAACTGAAAAAGGGAAATCCACATTATCAATCTATAGCCAAAAATAAAAAATAAAAATACGGTCTTTACGACTTCAAAGTTCTCACAAAACACCAACTAATTCAACGGCTGCCAAAAGGAAAAGTAAAAGCAACCTTAGTTTTGAATCTCACAAATCTCTCTACTYCAACAACTGATAATTGTTTGTGATGGACATCACTCTCGGAATTAACTAATACATTTGGACTTAAGAGGGAAAAAAAAAAAAAAAAAAAAAGAGAATGTGAAAACCCCCCGAATCTGTAGATGTAGCAAATTATGTATATAAGAACAATCATAAGTGAGAAGCCGAGATTTTGATATACTAACGGTGTCGGAAGGCTGAACCCTAATCACAAAGTGGCTGCCTTTGAGAGTCTTCACAGTGAGCTTCATATTAGCGAATTGACAATTGTTCTTTCCTTTAATTCCCTCAATCTTAAAAATTTATATATACTTGTAACAGTTTGAAGATTCTCTACAAACCCTAGAAAGGCAAAGTTGATGCTGGATTGAGAGAGAGAGAGCGCAAGAGCGCCTGAAAGAATCAAAATATGTGCGTCTGTGTGTCTTTGCAGGAAATGAGGAACGCATCCGGTTTTTCAATTTATATTTCGAAATTAATATATGAAACGAAAAAAAACCATACCAGTATGTTCTCACGTGTACTGCACGTGGATTTGATTTGATTTATAGAAGCGAACTCCCATCTTRACAAAATAAAAAATAATATGAACCTGGGCGGTTTCTGGCCTGAGCCAAGTTCGCTGGTGCTAAGGTTACGTTCCATTTGCACTTTAGTTTTTAGTTTTTAAAATTTTTTATTTTGAGCTATTATTTACAGATTTATTTAAAATGCATTTAATTTATTATTTTTGGAAATGGAGCATTGATAAAAAATATTATGTCAGAATTTAAAAGTAAACTTTTTTTGAGTATTTTTAATTAATCTGCCTAGGAATTAACTTATAAGAGTCAATATCACCAAATATGCAAATTAAAGTTAAATAAAATAACAAAATGTCATTTTGGTAAAAATAATCGGGTTGGAGAGAGAAAGAAACGAAAGCATGTTTTTTTGTGTAGGAAAGTTTATGTTTTTGGTGTGTTTGTTGTAGTAGAGTTTTTTGTTTGTGTTAAACCCATAAAGTTAACCAATTTGGATGACTAAAAGTGCACAACTAGGTTGATGGAACATCAGATTTAGCGGGCTCAAGAGTCAACCGACTATGGTAGTAGATCACCACAAGGCTATTACGACCACTTAAGATTGATCGACAATTTCAAACCAACATTCTTCTCTTTCAACTGATATGTTTGGAAGAAGATAATCACGATATGGTTAATCACCTGAAGAGGCAAATATTTGCATAGGAGAGTACTTCTTTCCTCCTAAGCATTGTCTATTGACCGAAGTTTAACCCCATTACACGTCCAAATAATGTGATCTCAAGGTCATAAGGAAGGAAGTTAAATATTTCATCATTCAAACTCCATCTTGATTTTATGGGAACTTGGTTCGACTTTAGGAAGCTTCCCGAAGGTACAAAAGAAAGAGAAGAAGGCATGGCAAAAGATCCTCAATCCAATCAATTGAAACACAACTTTTGTACCTGTTTGATTCAAATTTGTCAATTACAATCACAATACAAAAGATATCCTCACCTAAGACCAGTAGCATATCAGAACCGCAACTTATAATTTTAAAAGTCCAATAATTCTTAAACAAAATAGTTGAAACAAACTTTACTTGACAATGTGAAAATATAAGATTCATATTCAATTTATTATGAGCTCAACATTGCTATGCTCCTTACAAATCTCTAAAGTTGAAAACTATCAGATGTTTACAACAAATATTGGACAAAAGAAGATAGAAATCTCTGTTGCAAGAAACTTCATAAAAAATTCAACTTTTAGAGTTATAATTCACCAACCTGTACTATTCAAGAACAAAACAACTCCATTTTGGAGAAGCTAGAAGATTCATCTCATAGAACCCAACATTAAAAACTAGTATTAAATTCAAAAAATAAAATGCACATCTCAACAACAAGAAGAAAAAAACAGCCCTTAGTTAATAGTTTCATTAGTTTCAAACAAAGCCTTTATAATAAAATTTAAACACAACCATAAAACATCGTTTCAATAGTTTCTGATAGAAAGTCATGACAAACTGTAATTAAATAAAGGTAAGCACATAATCCATTACTTGAGCGGGATCCAACCTAAACAAATAAGTCAAAATTCAAAGTATCTTGACATATTGCTTTATCTTGACCATTGAATCCACATTTATCCAACACCTCAAGAACTTGTGCCATTCCGGACGACGTACCTTGCATCCAAGTTGACTTTGTTTCAAAGTGATCACTTAGATTCTTCATTAAATCCCTAACCTCATCATTGAATTCTTTGTATTATTTATCAGCAGTTTTTAAATATTCGCAATCTTATTCTTTTTTGGAGTTTTTTGGGCTTGAGCTGTTAATTTCTTCTTTCTCTTTGAATTATTTGCATTAGAAGAAGCAGATGATAGTGAATATGTTGTAGAATCAATTTCAAGTTCGTTGATCTCAGAAGCACTCTCATTTGTCAGTGACAAAACAACATGAGTCCTTACCATAAACCATTTCCAAATCCCTAAGGTAAGGGAATGAGATATTATATAGGCTCTTAGCTTCTTTGTCACTCTGTAAAAAATGAGACAACAACAAGAAAAATAAAACAATGACATTAAGCACGTACTTTATTTCTTACTAACCACTTTGAAAATATACATATAAATCACAAGATAAAAATTAAAATGAAATAAATCACATGAATCGATATACCTTAACACATTCCTCACACCATGAATGTTCACATATTATCTTTTTCTCAACATCATTCCAACTACATCCATTATGCTTTGTACATTTAAGAAAAAGCATGAAATTTTAATTTTAAGAACTTGGTCCTTGAATCAATGTGTTTCACTTCCTTTGTGAAGTTGGAAGCTGTTGCATCATTATTCTTCTTACCTCATTCATATAGTTGTTCTTGAAACTCCCGTGTGTTTTCCAAAGAAGATCAATGGCTATATATTGCAAACATCTTATTAATACCCAACTTTTTGCTTCTATCTAAAAGTGTTTCTTCTTCTCTTGTCCTCATTCAATACCATTTGTCATCGAAATATAACCATCCGCATTTTTTCTCTCCAACCTACTATGAAGTTCATAGCTAATTTCAGGAAATGTGAATCCCAAAGAACAATAATATAAAGCAGACATTATATAGTTCCAATTTATACTTAAAAAAGTGAAAACAGTGCTTGTGGCAGCAAGCACAAGAAAAATATAACAACTCACGTTAAATGTGAAGAAAAGCAGTAATTACAAACACCTAAAGTTCATTACACACAATGAAAATATTGAAACAAAAGTGCAAAAATTTACTAAACATCACTAGTAGTCATTCCATATCAAAAATACCATTTCTCCAATTATTAAACATTTCAATTTCCATATTGTTCCTAGAAGTAGTCCATAGGCCTCTTGGAGCAATTGTTCGTATATACTCCACTTCATCCTCATCTTTGTCAATTATAGACTCTGAGGATTCTGACTCATGAATTTCTGAGTCAAATTATGGAGTAAATAACAAGCAATAACAATACGCACTTAGTAGTGATTGTTATATTTTTTTTCCCCCTTGTATTTGTATTGGAAAAAAATAAGAGGATGCTAAAATTTTCCAATGCCCTTTCAACAAACCAAACATCTTTGGATGATATTTCTTCCTTTGGCATGCTTCATATTAAAATACTTTTCGGGAGTTCGGGTCATTGACAATCAAACTCATTGAAATGATACCTATGCTCACGATAGGAGCAAGAAATCCGGCGGAATTGCAATATCCAGCATCAACCAAGTAGTAATAAACTTAGGCAAGAAAATATAATTAAAATGCATTAGGCTTTGAATTGTTCTAGAGTTTTTAGAGATGTTCTAAACCATTATTTTTACCTTAAAAAACCTTAAGCCCATTAGGTCTACTAATTACATCATGAAGAACACGATCATCATGAGCATAACCTTCCTGACTAGGCAACACATAGATAAATTGCGCATTTGGACAACATAATCCCAATATTTGTTGTCAATATCTCCATTTCTTATGCAATAATGTTGTTTTTCTTCTTTAGGAAGAATGAAACTACCATCTAATGCACCTAAACAATCCTTCAATATTCAAATGAATCAATGAGCAAGAGAGCAAAAAATAATAGCACCTAATTTGTTGCATTCTTTGTATGCTATTACCTTAAATGGTTTTCATCTGACATCTTCGTAATGATCAGGTATTGCTTTAGGTTTCTTAAAATAATATGTAATAAAGATCCCGTAAACCATCATGTTCCATCATGTGCTTTTTGTGACTTTATATGAAAGAATCATTTAGGCATCAGTAGTCCAAAATTTCTAAGAATTGGTTTATTTTCGTATGAGTTTTTACAGTTGACATCTTTTGTGTTACTTCTTAAATTTAAGACCGTCCTTGTSTCCTAAAAGCTTGTCTTCAGTCCTTGTAAAATGTCTATTCATTCTCGTTGTTTCTAAATGTAAGGTGGTTAAATTAAACTTGTGTACTTGAGGTTGACTTTGTTGTTTCTGTGAGTTAACATATTGGTTTTGGTTGTTCTTAAATTGCTGATATATTTAATATGTCAATTTATTATGTAGATTATTAATCTATTTCTAGGATTAAAATGATATAAATGTCAATGTATTTGTGATTTAAAGAGCATATATGTCATTTGTCCGTTGTGATTTTGTTGGAATAATTGCATTAATTTTGGGCAAAAAATGACATGATATCCTCGAAACCGCATGAATTTGGATGAAAGATGGTGATGGCATCACAACGGACTCCTATTTGAAGTAAATAGACCTCCAAAAGTATAATTAGAAGCTTGAGAGTGAACTCATTAAGGGAAGGCCCAAGAAAGCATTAAAAAAAACCCATCAATGTTAAACTGAGCTAAATTGGTGTTTGATTTGGCACTAAACCAATTCCAAAAAGTGAGAAAATTTGGAGTTGTGCACTTGAAGCTAATTGGCACTGGTTTGCCCCTCCACCCGGAGTAGATTCAATTTGTGACTTGAAGAGATTTTTTTTTTTTTTTTTTCTAGAGAGAAACCAAAGATGGCTAGGTTTGCAAATAGACGTTAGTTCACTTAAATCGATGCTGATTCAATAGAAACAAGTATTGGTTCGACCTTTAATTGGAGTAAAAATTCGTATACTTTTCGTATTTTGGGCGGTTTAAGTTTTTCTAATCAGTTTTGGACAGAAAGAAGACATACTGGAGGGATATAAACTCATATTTAACTCCCAGAACATTTATACTTCATCATTAGACTATAAAGATTGAGCTGTGAGCCTTTGAAGAAGAAATTTTGGCGAAGACAAAGCGATCAAATTGAAGGAAGAAAGGGATTACGCTTCAATTTGTAATATGTTTCTTTTCATCTTTACATCTGAACCTTTGAGTTGTAATTCCATTATGTTGAACTATTTTTTCATTCTAAGACTATAATGTAGTTTATCCTATTTATATGTTATATGAGAAGACTTTTCCATTATTGATCTGTTGAGTTATATTAAAATTTTATTATTATTCTTATTGTTTAATTTTAAAGGATTATCCATCCTTTAGTTGATTATAACATTGTTTAGGATATTAGAAATAATACCTAAATGATTAGGTCAAGCAACAAAACCATAAATTGGATGTGCAAATAATAGAGATATATTCACACAATTCCGCATAAAACCATATACCTATTGCGTTCTTTCTAGGTTAAATCGAGTATGGAAATATCTTGATTACTTAGGGTAATAGGTTGATTATAACTTTAGAAAGTATATATAGTTAATAAACTAGGGTTGGGTAGGTCAATAGTTAACACATTAATTTGGAAAGTCGATTAGATAATATAGGTTTGGATAGGTGAATCATGTGTCATACAACCTTCTCCCATTGAATAATTCATTTAATTTTATATTATTTTCTAGTAGTTAACTAGTAGAGTAATTCATCATACATTGATTTTCAGCTAGATAATATCTAAAGCTTAAAAAGAGTAATAGTTAGGATTAAATTCTTTTGAGAACTATATCTTATTTGTATTCCGTACACGAAACAATCTAGTTCACTTGCTACTCTACTAAGTTCATATCATATTCATAAATAAAATTGGCTATTTTACTTGGATTTTGCATGTTTTGAATCCTTTCAGTGGTTATGGAGGCTTCATCAACTTAGTATGCCTTTTGTGGGATTGTAGATTGTCATTTTGATCTAATGAGGACTATCTTGATGTAGTTTTGATGCTGGTGGTATGGCTAAACACCTTAACTGTAGTTGAAGCAATTAGGAAGAAGACAAGGCAGCTGCCAAGAATTAATGATCCATAAGAGATCATATAGTTTTAGAGAGAACTAGTCCCCTATTAATTGTTAATTGAACTTCAATTTTTTAGCAGAATTCTATATATTCCCATCTTCACTTAAAGTGAGCTTTCCGTTTTGATACCATTAGAATATTACTTGCAAAGGTAGCTCTACATTTTCAAAATAGGAGCTACTTACAACGCTTTGTCCATCCGTTGTGTTATCGATATATATTAGTCAGTTTATTGGGATGCTTTGGTTTACACATATCTAATTTGTAATATACTGAAATGAAACAGCTTTAGAATGCCAACTATACAAGAAAATTTATGAAATGTAAATAATCACTTTTTTTTTTTTAATTTCTGAGAATCCATAGAGAGATAAATTAATGATATTGGCTAAAGATTCTTTTGAGTTACAATTATATAGATGCAATTGGATTCCATTATGAATTGTGTTAATGTTGTGATGTATTTCATCATAAAATATTCAAGATATCTTTCAGTATTTTCTCGGGAAAATTGTAGCCCATGTTTGCTTGCAAGCAAACAGTAAGTACCCACCAAAGTGTAATATCTATGTTTATGTTCTAAATAATTATATTGGTGAATGATTTGCTATACCTCAAACCCTCGAAGCCCTAAGATTTTACTTCTATAAAAAGAGGGCTTTAGTTCACATAAAGGTTAAAAACAATCTCTCTAGAGTTTGCTCCCTACTTTTTTTCTCATCTCCCTTCTCTAACAACAAGACTTCTTCCTTCTTTTCCTTTTCTAATTATAACACATTATGAACATGATTCTCTACCTCTTAAAGCTTAAAGCTTTTGATACAAGTCTCTATTCCCGTTTCTAATTTGAACATAAGGTTAGTTTTATTCTAATTATTGTACAACTTGCTTTTGTATTGCCACTTCAAATTAATTGAAGTAGGCAATAGATTAAGCCTATGGGGTGTTTTCTAACTTTGCCGCTCTTTTATGGCATCATCTTTTGTCGCCTTTACTTGCTACATGGACTTTCCATTATGCCATTTTCTTAAACTTATTACAACTTTGCCTTTAGTTATTGGATGGCCTCTTTACAAAAATGAATATTACAAAACATGATTTTAATCTACTTCAAGTCATCGTGAGAATATGTAGATGTAGAGAGACGTACGACAAAACTACTTCATCATCATCAGATTTTTTTGCCACTATTATTGCCGTATTTTCTGCTATTTTTTCATTTATTATTCTTTTGGCATTGGCTTTATTATGCCATGCTCATGCTTGCCTGTTTCTATTTGTGCCATTGTTTTTATGGCATCATGATTTCGCGAGATCGTTTATCTTTGTTGTTGCTTAATATAACCAACATAATATATTATTTAATTATATATATTAACAATATATTTGTTAAAGATATTTATTTTATGTTCATATCATGCTTTTTATTTTATTAAACTCTTGGTATTCAATTTGTTACCAAAAAGTCCTAAAAAATATTGATCTATTGTTCTTGAAATAGTAATAGTATAAATTATTAACATTACATATAAATATTAAATAATTACTCTAAATTAGCTATTTACTCTGAAGAGTATATCCTAATCTAAATATTTTTGAAAAATATTGAACTATTGCTCCTGAAGTAGTAATACTCTACATTCTTTGAAGAACATCATATCATATTCAAGAAGAATATTAAATAAGTACACTAATTTAAATTTGTTTAATCCTAAAGTGTATATATCATAATCTAAATATACTTGGAAAATATCGAATTATTATTCCAACATGAGATGATGATCTCAATTTTCTTGCAAAATATTAAACTATTACGTAAAATTAAAGCTATATACTTCTCAAGGATATATTACAATCCAAATATTCCTAGAGAATATTGAATTGTTACACTAAATTAATATTATCTTGAAGGGTATATTCCAATCAATTGTTCTTGAAGTAACATTAGGCTAAAGCAATTATTGTACTAAAAAATATATTTTTATTGTGCTCTCATAGCACTTGTTTTGAAAAGGAAAAGTAAAAAGAATATGAAATACTTTGGTGATATAATATGTAATTCCCGAAGGATTGCGTACAATGTATGTCCTGTTGATAGCTATAGCTTTGTTATGACTTTATATCATTAGCAAATATGTTATCCTTATTTTTATTGTAGAATTACAGCATAGCAAATATTACCTTGTTTGAATTTGCTGCATTGACATATTGGACAAGAATTATTGGTCCTAAGCCCTTAATATCGAAATCCACCTTAAAGGGTCTGGGAGAGAAAATAAAAGAAGGAAAAGTGAATCCCTGCAGTATCGTTCAAAAAACATTAATTGTCCTTTGTCATCATTCCACKATTATATATTGAAGAAAATAATGTCTTTTCCTCGGGAATGTATTATGTCAAGATTAATTACTTGAAGTGCATCCAGAAATTTACTTGTGATCTAAATATGTTTTATTATTTGGCATAATAGATTTAGTCATACTGTATCTAAAATGATGTGAAACAATTGAGAACTCGCACGATCACCCATTTGAAAAATTCAAAATTGTTGAATAAATTTCCATGTGTTGCTTGAAATTGATCATTAGACCGTCACCATCAAAAGTGGGAGCTAAAAGTCCTACATTGTATAATAGATTTATTGTGCTAGATGTGGGATCATTTATCCACCATGTGGTTGTTTTAAATATTTAGGATCCTAATTGGTGCATCGATATGATGTTCACATGTGAATCAACTCACAACCAGAAGTTTGCTAGATTACTTGCTCGAGTAATTTGATTACGAGCACAATTTTTTACCATTCAAATAAAAATATCCATTTGGATAATGCTGGTGGATGTTCATCCCATGTTTTCTCTTTTAGCTTATTTCATGCCAAATAGGATTATTGTTGAATATCCTGCAGCTTATGTTCATAAAAAAAGATCGTTTGGCTGAAATTTATTAAACGGTTGCAATTGATTGATAAACCATTGCCAATGAGAGGAAAACTCCATACAAATGTTTACAGACATGCTATTTTATATGAAGTAAAACTGGTAAGTATAAGGCTAATTGGTTATCATAAATGATCTCATTTGAGAATGGTATTTGCTTATAAGCTGCTGAACTGGAAGTTCACAGGATTATTCATCATAGAAAATAACAAATTCAGGTGACTAATGCTTTCTTGATCCAAAAAAAAATTATTAAATCACATTTATCAGCAATAGCTATTCCCATCGGATGGAAGTTTCAGTAGAACAAAATGTTGATATACTAGCTATGTAAAACCCTACAATTTTGATTTTTTATTTAATTAGTCTGACCAATTTTACTATGTTTGCTTTGGTATATTTGCATAAATTAGGGACTGATATGGGATATTACTATTTTGGGGGTTATTAAATAATTTATTAAGTTATAGGGTCAGATTTAAATAGTATTAGTATTAAATTAGTTTTAATGTAAGTTTCTAGTGGCCCTCTCAAAAAGAGAGCAGAGATGCAGAGACTTCACCAAGGGAGAATCCGGACGGCGGTTGTGAAAGGGATTAAGTTTTCTCTAATTAGTCACAACAATTGTTGTCATCATAAGGTGAACAGATTCGGTTAATTCTCCCAATTTTTAGTCTACCTAAATATAGAAATTCTAACAAACCTAGGGTTACGTAATTTGATTATTAAAGATGGATGAATATATAAAATGGTCGATTGATGTTAATGATAACTTATATATCCTAATCTATTTTTGTTACGTGGTTGCTTGTGTATAAAATTTGGGGTATTAATGAGCCTATTTTACTGTACCTTGATGTAGGATAATTATGCATTAGTGAGATATATTGAGTTATTAAAAAAAAAGTGATTTTGTTCCCGTCTTTGGAAGGGTTGAAAGAAGTGATTAATTATTTTAATTATTTTAATTATTTTATTTGTTTATTCTAATTACCATCTGGTGTTGGCTCTTGGAGCTGGGAACTTTGGGTAACGTTCCTAAATTTATGTAATGACTTTGTGCTAATGGGAAGCTCAGAGATTTTGTTCTGGCCCTATTAATTTATGGGTATAATAGTCAAATATCTATTCTATTATGGCCTTCCCCGACAGGTATAATAGCTAGGGGTTGACATCAACTTAATCCGAATTAACTTGTGATCATTTGAGCCTTACTCTGGCCTTCGTATATATGTTTATGTTTAGTTATATGCTATTCTTCCCAAATTAATGATTTACCAATTTTGAAGTTATTACTGACCTGAAAACTATTCAAGGGGGACTGGATTTTTCTTACTGAGCTTGGGAGCTCACTCATTTTCCTAATGTTGATGTAGATCTAGGAACTCTTGACTAGGGTGGTAGTGATGAGTAGTATCCTACGCACTGCAGAAGTCAACTCTTGTTACTTTATTGTCATTTATTATATTTTTATTATTTGTTATATTTGTAATAACAAATTATTCGATCCCAATGCAATATGAAGGGTTAATACATGTAAGGGCCAATTTGGGATTGCTGGGAGCAAAAGTGCTCTACTATGAGGGAAAATGCTTTCAAGTGCTGTGCTGTCAAAGAAAGTGTTCCAGGGAAAGCAGCCACAACTACTTTCAGGGAAAGCTTATGTTCTAGCTTTTCTTGAAAGTAGCTAAAAGCACTTTCCAAAACAACAGTTAAGGTTTATCAAATACCTTGATAGCTTTCCACCACAAGAGAGGTTTACCAAACACCTTGATAGCTATTTTTGGCCCCAAAAGTAGCTTTTTAGGTTTGGGAAAGCAATCCCAAAAACACCCCAAGTTGCCAAATCAAGGCACCTAGATGGTTAGACTGGTCATTTTGACTAGAGATTACTCTTCATTGATATAATAATTGCTTTAGGTTTCTAATTGAGTTATTATAATTTGAGGTTACTTTTTATATATTCTATTTGTAATACCATGAAGTACTAGATCCTCTGTACTTTCAGAGATCCTGTGACCTTAAGGAAAACCTTGGGGACGACTCTATCACAACCTGAGTTGGGGTATGGTCAACTCAGACTTGGGGCATGACATTTAGTAATATCAGAGAATAGGTTACTCATCCTATCCTAACCTGTTTTAAGTAATGAATTGTACCAAATTTTGACTTCTTTGGTAAAATATGAGCTTAGGTGTGTCCTAAAAAGTCGGGTGGCTGGTCTTGCTAAGATGCATAAACAGGTTTAAATATTACATAGATTGTTCATAATTATAAAGATATTATTCATTTCTTTATTTAGTTACTTAGTCATTCATTTATTTGGAAATTAAAAAGAATGATAACTGTACTAGCTTTATTTATTTATTTTCATTTATGTTTTGTGTAGTCAACTCTAAAATATTACTATTCTTTTGTCATTTTTTATAATACTCAGAAATCATGTTATTTCATTATGAATAAAATAGATCATTATTTTTATGATTAAAATCATTGCTATGATTTGAAATATTTAACCCAACTTATTACTTTTATATACGTCGATCTATTTTCTTCTACTTACTCTACAAGAAGGGGAAAAAAAGAAAAAAATAATTTTGGTTTATTATGTTTGTCTCCATTCTTCGGAACTTTGAACAATTATATCCTTGAAAGTTTAAAAGATTTTGTGGCACTTTTGTAAAAACATGAATATAGATATAAACTTATCTCTTTTTTTTTTTTTTTTTTTTTTGGTATCCTCTTATGTTATGAAAGTACATAGTAATCTACATTTTATAACTTTTAAGCGGGACCTATTCAAGCTAGGACATAAATCAGAAGGGATGAAACAGTTCGAAGGTGGTTAGGTTATTTAAATATTCCGTTTCTACGTAAGTTATATTAGGTAATAGTGAATAGAGATAGCGTTGATTTAGTGTAGGATTTTCATATTTATATATATATATATATATATATATATATATATATTATGAGTTATATAATAATATATATCTTTTAGATTCGTTTTATTTACATTGTTATTGTGTACTTTGGAAAGATGGTTCGCAGAGGTAGATGTGATGAAACATCTCGAAGGCTCAAGGGAGATCAGGCTGATGCTGAGAGCAGTTTGGACACACCATTAATTAACTTCATAAATGTCCAAGGACAAATGCTCAAGGATGGGCATCAAATCCATCCCTCGCACCTGAGGCTCCAGCCCCTACTCCTGCATCAAGGTTACAAGCAATGGTTGTAGTAATGACCATGATGACTTAGGTCATGCAACAACATCAACAGATACAATCGGATTAGCAAAGAGCTCATGAAAAGAACAATTGAAGTCCTGACAAGAATAGGATGAGAAAAAGGAGCAAGCAGCTACAGAAACTAGGGTACATTATGAGTGTCTTAAGAAAGATAATGTTGCCACATTTGATGGTGCACCGAATCCATAAGCTGCTCAGAAATGGTTAAAAGAACTCGAGAAAAATTTTAGAATTATGGAGGTTCCAACTAACATGAGGGTGCAACTAGTTAGTCATTTTATGGTGGGAAGAGCTGAGAAGTGGTGGGAAGGTGCATTTGTTGCACCCTCAACTTATTGACTATGAAATAGCTTTGTGGCACCCTTGTAACAAAATTTGACTTATTGGTTACGAAAGCTTGGTGGCCAATTGTCATTTTATTAACTATGCTTCTTCTTCGTAACTAAGATCCAAAAATTTATTGTTGAAATTTTTCCTTTTAAATGAATCAATATTACACACTACTTGACAACGATATTGACAAAAAAATGTTATTTCGTAGAGAAAAAATATGCATTTAATGACGATAGACCATGTCTAGCTACAAAATCTTATTGTCGAAAATGATAATCAATTTTCACCTACGAATATTATAAATTTGTCACTAATATATTACTATAGACTATGAAATATGAGGCGCAAACAAAATAATTTGTGCCTAATGCTACATTTTCTTGTAGTGTATCTATATTGAACAGATTGACAAGTCCAGCTTCATAAGGTAAATGAACTAGTAAATGTTCCATAACATCAAAAAGTTCTAGTCAAGATATTTTCTCCTAAATTGCAAACTAGGATAACAAATTCATTCTCAAACTTAAGCATACGAGCCACAAAAAACCTAGGAGCAAACAAGTCCTGGAAAACAAGACTTAGCTCAGTTAAAACACTCCATAGATTGTTCGGAAGTAATTCTCATAGTGCAGCGGAAATCAATCTCTCTATAAACATATGACAATCATGACTTTTTATCATAGACATCTTCAATTCTTTGAAATTGTCACACTTTCCCAAGGTTTGAGGCATTAACATAAGGGAGCCTCAACTCTTTGATCCGCTCTAACAAAAGCTTCTTTTGTTCTTTGGTCAATGTGTAACATGTTTTGTATTTAGACACTTTCTCATTCCCAAGTTGATTAATGCATGATCTAGACGGTTGCAATACATATGCACATCATGCCAAGCTTTTAAATTGTCTTTCATTTTACATCCATTACCATGTTGAATACATCATGGGATTCTACATAGATATACAATAGGGTAAATTACATTGGGTGACAATGACTGGGCAATTGGGGGATTGCTTGCCTAACATTCCAAAGGATGAGAAACCATCAGTGCAGAAATCAAGTCTAACATTTCATACATCCTCTGCAAATTCTGGATGATTTCGATTAAAATGTATCCAGGCTTTACCATCTCGTAAATGATTCATTATACCGACCTTAGGATGACTGTCAGCGCGCCATCTAATCATGTATTTCAGCTTTCTTTTTGGATGCATAAAGTCTCTGCAATCACGGTGTAATTGAGAAATAGTACATCTTCTTCAAGACAATATCCTTCTGTTGATTATTCTTCCCCATTTTCTTTTGACGCATGTGGTGATCATGACCGAAAAACTTGCATTCTCTCCTATGAATTCATTTTGCCAATACAACATGCGACCTTTGGAACGAAAATCTATTTTCTCTACTAGTAAACCAAGATCTGCAACTAAATTTTTAGTTTGGTAAAAGTCATCTATAATGTTGTTAGCATTTGGAAAAACCTCCTTTTGAGTTGAGATATTTGGTTAAAGAATTTCTCTGACATGTTATTCTCAAACTTAATATTTAATAACTAGGCAATCCCTGATATCTGTGAGGGATTTGTACATTCTTCCCATATAGGAGTCTCTCCAGCTCCTAATATATCATAAAGCCTTTATTCTTTAAGATTAGGTGGCTCGTTTCTGGTAGGAGATGATGGATCTAGATGAAAATTTGGACCGACAACATCAACACCCATGTCTGGGTAATAGTATTTTTATCCATATTTCTCCCCTACCTTACTTTGAACTTGCCATATGTGGCATTGGAATAATTTCCTCACCATGATTTGTCCAATTATTATAGTTTTTAACCAAGCATTTTCTATATAACTTCACTTTGACATATTCAACACTCTGAATCTTTTTTTCTTACAAGTTGCACAAGGGCATCTAATTTGATCAACTCCGCTAACAAATTCAAATTTTAAAAGAGCTTGATTAACAAAATAATCAACTCCACTAACAAATTCAGTAGTAATGCCTCTTACATTTGGCACACACCTTCTATGCATCCAACTACGATCTTCCATCTATGTCCACTCACAAAAAGAAAAATTAAGGATTTTATATTTATTATGCAACCAAAATAACAATTATTTAAGCTAATTTTGATTGAAGAACAATATCTATAAGTATTGGGCGAGTGCCAGATAAACATCTATAAATATCACACTGTTATTGTAAACGAATATGAGAAAATAGAAGAAAACTGAGGAAATTATGAAGACTTCAAAAACCATCTACCTCATGTTACTAAATCTAAATTTATAAAAGTTACATTCCTACACCACTGGACCAACTTGCTAAAGATACAGAAAAGTTGGAGTTATCGAAAAAAATAACCCCAAAAAGTCTTTCAGTTTCCCAAGAACAAGAAACTTAATAAAATTCTATGGATAAGGTGAACATGCACATCCAAGAGAAAGAGGAACTCAACCAAAAATATATTAATGTAAAGTAAATATTCCCAAAGTAGAATATGAATTTTAAGAAGGCAAAGATTCTATTAGTTCCATTGAACCCAATGTTATTATTTTATTCACAACTTTGAGTAGAGTGGAGCAAAACCCAGCAAATATATCCAGTCATATCTCTATAGTCAAAGAAGTACCTTAAAATCAACTCTAGCTATGCATAGATTAGCCGACAAAGAAAACTTTTATCACTAATAAATGATAATGATAATTCAAAATAATTTATCTTTCTACTCTTGGTTCAAATAGTAGAATGACTAAAAATACTCAGCAAGATTTTTCATTATGAGTTAAACTAGACAAAATGAAAAACTAATAATGTAACAATATGTATTCAACAAAAGATAAGGTAATCCCCCTTTACTCAAAGCGAGTGATCACCCATCCCTCACGGAGTCCAAGGATAACATAACCTTTAAACAAGTCAAATATAAAATCACATTCGGAATACGGTGAATCGACTCTTAACAAACCAAAATCCCTAGAATCCCAACCAACCAAAATGTACTAGAACAAGTCAAAAGCTGTTTCAATACTAAAAAATAAAGGTACATCTAATTTATATGCTGTAAAATTTTTTGATTGTTTACATAGTTATATTTCTTTTTCTTTTTTTTTTACTTTTACATGTATTTAAAAGAAATTTTGAAATATTTTTATTTATAGGTTTTATAAAAGAAAGACTCTAATAATATCATAGTTTACTAAGATTGAAACTTCTTTAAAATGTAAGAATACATATGAAGCTGAGTGATTCGTAATGGAAGTGGTGATTATTTAGGTGACCTTTTATTGGTTAAATATATTTCTACTTTGTAATTTTAGAGATTGTTGCTGCTTCTTATATTTTCACCTTATAAACGACAATGGCATATTGGTCATTCTATCAAGTGAACTAATAGACTTACCGGTCAAGGAGGCAAGCACATATGATAAACTTCAAATTGTAAATTGCAACTTAGGTGCAACTACAAGGATAAGTGCTATTAACCTAATATAAGATATTCTATTATGAGCTTTTTGATCTTCTYTTCTTTCTGCTTCAATCATCTTTTTCTATAGAAAATGTTGAAAGTGAAAAAGCAAGAAAATATAAGCTAAAAAAACCATATTCAGAAAAAGGAAGATCAATTTTGTAATACCTAAAAAGCATGAGCTTCAGAAGTTTAGACATAAAGTATATCATGATTATATGATGATGAAGTATCATAGAAGTTGTACTTTTGAAGGACAAAAAATTTTCAAAGCTAATGATGAATAAACATGGTTTGCCAAACCAGTAAGGAGAATAAGTCCACTTTTTGAAATAATCTATCATTATATGAGCCTTGTTTTCCTTGGGAATTACCAATTTCAACTTGAAAATTTCTGAACTATCAATCTTGAGATAAGGATGCACAATCTCTTGCAGCAAAATAGCTGTAATGGCCCGCACACCTTAAGTAAGACTGTGATGGATAGGTGCTGTTGCCTATTTTTGGACAGGCGATAACACACATTAAAGCAATAAAAATTAAGTACATACTAATTGCAAAATTAATTATACATCCAACAAGGCTACAAATCCCAATTAAAGCAAAGTAAACTCAACACTGGTACTTAGCATTAAGAACAACTGCCTAATACATCCCTCGATCAAGTACATAAAATAGTAATTCTAGTCTAGTACAACTTTGGTAAAAGGTCTTCGAGATCCTCGACACACCCAACTTCCTCGATAATCAGTACCTGTCACTAAAATATTTGTGGAAAAAAGAATGAGTTAGGCCCAGTGAGTTCTGAGTGGATGCACAATGTGAGTTGTGAATAATAGTTTCATGATGTATGCAATTTTACAATAATACTTGAAAGCTGTAAAAATCAGAAATTCGTGGATGAATAACAAGTGTAAAATACCAAATCATTTAGAAATGAGTTTACAAAAGACAAACATGAAATCTACACAAATTCTTTAACAGACAAGTATGATAATACACATTACCCGTGCAATTCTTACTTAATAACCACCTGCTAGATTTGTTGGGGTCAATGTATCTATCTTGTATCACCGCATGGGCATACTTATAACCACTCAGGCCAACAAGTTAAGCAAGATTTATCCATTAACAAGGTAATACGGACCTGCGGGTTAAAACTCCTAACATAGGGCACGAGCATCCCAAGATGCGCGATGGGTGCCCGATATGCAACCGTCTACCCAGTGCATTCACGGTCTGCCATATGGCTACGACTTAGGCCATATAGTTATTTCGAGAACTGACGTATGACAATTCAAGAGGTCCTCGTACTGGAACCAGCCAAATACAATACTTTGTCCGTCCAACTAGTTTTTCTCGAGACAACTGACAAAGTAATCATCTTATCATCAYAAGAATTTCACAAGCACRCAAGATACAAGAGATCATGAAATTTCACAATAACGGAGGTGTATTTCAAAAATAGCTTTGGGATTACCCCTTTATGAATCACGATAAACAAGTTAGGTATAATATAGGCTACAAAATTCATGTAATATTTCAAAAATATCAAGCTGCTATGTATTCTCGTACAAAGGTTTTCATAAGCACAAGGTTATAACAGGGTTCGAAATATGAAAAATAATCTTGTAAAATGTATTTCAAGACTTGAATACTAAGCACCATCATAAACATTTAAGAAAATTAGTTTTAGAACTCACTTGGGGACATGGTCGAATGTGTGAGAATTTTGGAATTGTCTAATAGAGCAACCTTTATTTATTTATTTATTCATTGATTTATTCTTTCAAAGTTTTCTCTGGGTTGTAAGTAAAGGAGTATTTTCTTTGTTGTTGGCGATTGGAGTTTGTTGGGGATTCGAAATATTTTTATTTTATGAGATGGAGCATTTGTTGTGTTGAGTACTGTTTTTCTTCTTGTGAACAGGATAGATATGTTGATATCATGGGGGAGACTCTGCCGAAATGTTCGCAAACCATTTCTATTGTAATATTAGAAAATTTATTTTTTTCCAATTTTTCCAATCCATGTGAGGGAGGTGTTAACATTCACGGGTTATGATGGAGTTTCCTAATCTAGGGGTGTTACAAAGTATTTTAGTAATCTTGAGAATCAAATGATGTACTAGTGCCTACTAAAAGTAGATTGACCAATTTTCGATATTTTTGACCAATTTGAGCCAATCAGTTGAGAAGCCCTATGTTTGAATCCTAATAAATTTATAGATAAGAAAATTTAATTCATATACTTTGCTGCTATATTTCATATGACATGCTCCAATTGCTACAATCCTTTTTTCTTTTTTCCTTTCTCTTTTGTACTAGATTTGCTACAAAATTAAGTGTGGATATTAGAAATATTTAATTATAGCAATAAATTAGAGAAAAATTCCATGTATTGTTTGTATAAAGGGATACCTAATTTACAAAGGATAATTAATTAAGAAGTTCAATTTTCATAAGGATATGTCCAAAAATGCTAGTACCCATAAACTATTGACTTATTTAACCTGTATAAGATTTCTTAATTTGATACCTATTTAAGAACATGATAGTATGCAATTGTTAATGAGGATGTGGTGTTGATAAGTATATCTAATTTAAGATCATAATTATAATCCGATTCAAACAAATTACCATTAGAAAGTGCTCATTTAGTTATTGGGAGGGGTTAAATTCACACTCCGTTCAAAATAATTTCATACTTCAAATATTAATACTATATGAAATTTAGACAAAATAACATTTCCCTCCTCCAAATCCATGAATTTAAGTTAAACTAAAGGAGGAGTTCTCCTATCCTGCCTTTATTCCTCTTCAATATTGGCTAATAGCATTGGAACTTCTAATGAGTCTTGTACTAAGACTCTAATACGCTTTCTGACTACACTCTCTTTGCTACATGCTCACGACATGTATATATCATAAACCCCTCCAACACCTCTTCTCTATTTAGAAGTTAAGATATATACATGACATACTTTGATTGGTGTAGCAAGAAAGTGGAGTAGGAAGGTGTAATAAAATAACCAGAGTATCTTATTGAGAGACAATAAATATTAAAAAAATTCCTCCAACCCTCATCAACAATTGCTAGGGTGTGCTAGGGTTTGTTTTATGGTTTTGCCTTTGGATTCATGTACTAAAGGCACAATTATGCTTCATATTACAATCATCTAATTGTCGAGACAAAAGAATCAGGAATTGCTCTTTTTCATGGATTCATCAAAACATAGAGATATACAGTATCAGAAATTAGCATGTGGTTAAAATATATGGTAATAAATTCTATAATAAGGTTCCAAAACTCAAAAATAGTAAAATCTACTTTTGAGAATTCTATAATAGACTATAGCAATTGAAATGTTGTACTATATAGAGAATTATAAACTTTCAAAGAATGACCTATGGGATTTACCTAAGAGTTTTCTTAAAACACCTTCCTGAATAAGCTTATTACAACAGACATCTAATATGTTCTTATTTATTCATGTTTTGGAAAATAGTAAAAGTACTTAATTTCCTTTCACCCATAAAGAACTTTATCAATATATACATCAAGAGCTTTGATTGCCAATCCTACATTCACTTTCTTTAGGTCTTTGGATACTTCTATTCCATTTGAGAGGTTGCAATTTGCAATCAAGTGAGATGAAATACTTGTTACTATGCCGTCCATTAATGGCGACCATATATGATCAATAGTCTTTGGATCTTCGGTGTTGAGCGTTTTGTCATTCATCTCGAAGATACTTGAGGGTGTTGTGCTACCGTTGTTAGTGTTGGCTTTAGAGGGAAGAGAAACTGGACTCCTGATTTTTCTGCTATCATTCATCAGAACCTATCACCGAATTTATAAAACATTTCCGTTCTTTGAGCCATTATTGACTTGGCCTTCAACCATACTGACCTTTATTTACTTACTTTTCTTGGGGTTTGTCACCATTGTTCTGTCTCTCAATACAGACCTGTCAATTTTTAGGTGGAAAAGTATTATGTACTACTTGAAGATTTGGCTAATTTTCTGTTAATGATCTTGTTAAAAAATAATTGTTGAGCTCGGAGGTGTACTTATTGTTTAATCTCCTTCACAGGGTATCCTTAGTAACGTGAGGCAGTGATGGAGGACAAATCTTACTAATTCGGCTTTTAATTTATAATCATTGGGTTATTTAGCTTACTTATTAGCTATTTAGGACAAGAACTCTTATTATTAGTTTAGTATACTTCGATTAGGATTAGACTTGACAAAGAACTCTTATTAGGTTAGTATACTAATGTAATATTTTCTTGCATTCCTTATTCTTGAAGGACAATAGTTTTTTTTAAGATTAGTATACTATTAGGATTAGACAAAAGACGAACTCTTATTAGGTTAGTATACTAATTTAATATTTTCTTGCATTCCTTATTCTTGGAGGACAAGAGTTTTTATTAGATTAGTATACTATTAGGATTAGACAAAAGAAGAACTCTTATTAGGTTAATATACTAATGTAATAATATCCCGCCTTCCTTTCTTGGAGTACAAAAGTTCTTATTAGATTAGTTTACTACTAGGACTAGGATTAGACTCTACAAGAACTCTTATTAAGTTAGTATACTAATGTAATAGTTTCCCGCCTTCTTTATTCTTGGAGGACAAGAGTTTTTATTAGATTAGTATAGTACTAGGACTAGGATTAGACTCTACAAGAACTCATATTAGGTTAGTATACTAATGTACTCTTATTCTCCTGCCTTTCTTGTTCTTAGAGGACAAGAATTCTTATTAGAGGAGAATAAGCAACTGGTTTTACTAATCTAGGGTTTCCCTTACATTCTTCCTGGATTCAAGCATTATCTTTTCCTCCCATAACTTAAAGATTCTCCTTTCTTGAAATTCTTATAAACCAATATCTAAAAGTTCTTGATCCAATTAGTTCAATTAAAAATTCCTAATTCAGGGTTTGAATTCAAAAGAAATTTTGTTTTTTCTCCAGCAAAGTAGTCAAAATTTCCAACTCTACTCTTGTATCAATCATTGTCACCCTAGCTGTAATGTTCAAAAGGGACGGATTTTTTTGTTCCCTCGTCTTCTTTATATTTCAAAATCTTGCTCTAACCAAACTAGATTTCCCATATTTATATCCCTTAGTTGATCAATAAATCTTATAAAAGTTGAATTCAGATCCACCTCCAAGTACAACCAAGTGAGAATATTTGTACCCAAATCTTTGATATTAACACACATGACAAGAGGAAATCATAAAACTATCCAACGAAAAATAAAACCATAGAACCATTAAGCTAAGTGCAAAACCCTTTTAAAGGTATATCTGTAGATGGCTTTCTTCAACAAGAACACTAATACCAAACCTGTTCTTGTTTCCATTTATTTAAATAGATATAAAGCATAAGCTCCCAGCATGCATTTACCAATATATATGTATATATACACACGTAAACATATAAATAAAAGCATTGATGGAGATAGGAAGGTTTAATTTAGTATTTTATGTACCTAAGAATCTACTTTGAAGCTATTGAAGTTGCAGAACAAAGATCATGCAATGCCTTCAAGACTTTGAGAAGGAATTTAGATGGTGTAATTTCTTGATCTATAAATTTTGGATATTTGGGAAAGATTTCTTCTTCGAGGGAAATTGGAAGAAGAGCGAATTCACAAAAATAGAGAGCAAAACAAAATTTAGAGATTTTGTTATGAACACAATGGCCATATATGTACCTGCCAAAGCCATAAAAATAAAGAAAATATGTAAAATAATTTTCTACTTCTATTAGGACATAATCCCATGTGGCAAGCCAAAAGATAAAGGGGTTTTCTTTTTTTTTTTTTTTTTTTGGAAACAAAAGATAAAGGAGTTTAAGTTTTAAGAAATTATAAGTTTGCTTTGTGTATCCATATAGAGATTATTAAATGCAACACGTAATATATACATTTTATCGCGTGCACAAGTCACGTAATATTGTCATGTGAGACATGTGATATTTCAATTGTGCAATGACACAAAAGTTATTTCTATTCCAACCCGAACATAACGATTAGACAAGTATAAATAATGTTACATTTTTATCAGTGATAGGAAGGGAACAAAGACTTTTGAACCAAGTTCATTAAATGRAAAAAAAAGACATATTGATAATGGATGATCGAGCTGGACTAATTGATAATTTTATAAGTATTTTTATTATCTAAATACATACAAGAAATTTTTCTTCAAAACTAATTAAAAATACGTGATTAATTCTTAACCTGGAAGTAAGACCTCTACTATGGCATATAAGTTGAAATTCATACTAATATAAATCTATAAATAGAAAGTGGGAAGAAAATACCTTTTAGAGATTGATAGAGGAAAGAAGGGGAAAGAGCTTAGGAGAGTTTTCAATTTGACTAAATTGGTCTTAAAAATTGAAAATAATATAAGATGAGAGACATATTCGAATAATAAGAAAGCATATTATCCTTTATCACTTAAAAATGATACAATGATGTTTAAAGACTTAAGTCTCAATACTGAAATCTGAATATTGAAGTCCATTAAGTACCTAATTTTCTGTCTGAATACTAAACATTTATTTGTCATATTTGAACTTAAAAGTTAAATTTGGTTAGATAATTTCATAATGATCCTGATAAACTTCTGAATATTATCATTGACAAATTTCTCCTTGTTGCTTATTCCTTTAAGCTTTAATATTCTTTAAAGATACAAGTGTTGAAATTATTTGAATTCATATATTTAATATCATCTCTGGCCTAACACCATCGCCACCCCACTCTGTCTTCTTCTATTTCCTTTGATCTGCTCTCACATCTAACACCACCCCAACCCTCTTATTCTCATTCTCCTTCTTCTTCTCCTTCCCCCATCTAACTCCACTACCGCCTTTGCAAAACTCATATTTAGTCACCACCACCACAACCTTGCTTCGCTRCTCCTTCTCCTCTCCTTTACTTCAATGCTCCTTTTCCTTTGCTCCATAGTTCAACCTATGACCTAATGACGATATCTCTTCCTCCTTCCAACCCTTTTTGGGCAGCTGCAAGAACAAAAGGGGCTTAGGTGGGTTGGACAGACATTACAACGAGGGCAGCCTAGAGGTGTTTAATTTGAGATCTAGTGATGACGATGGCCTGGGTGTTAACAACAAGAACAAACGAGGAAGAGGAAGAAGAGAAGAGAGGAAGAGAAAGAGGGGGAGGAGGAAGAAGGCACAACAACAATGGCAACAACATGGGTTGAGAGGAGAATGAGGAAGGAAGATGATTAGGGTTAGCATTAGTATGTTTTTAGTTAGTAATAGACTAAAAGTCCTTCCTTTGTTAGCGCTTAATGAGATTTTTAATGAAAGATCACACATTGATACTTTTTGAAACGTTAAGAGATGAATTTAGCATTTTAAATTTGAGGGTTAAAATCTAATATTTTAATAATCTTGCGGGTCAAACGATGTACAATACCCTACTAAAAATAGATTGACCCATTTTTGATATTTTGGACCAATTTGAGTCAATCAGTAGAGAAGCTCTATATGTTGGGATCATAATAAATTGATAGATAAGAAAAATCAACTTATATACTTTGCTACTATATTTCATATGACATGTTCCAATGTGTACGACCCTTTTTTCTTTTCCTTTTTCTCATTTTTACTAGATTTGCTACAAAATTAAGTGTGGATATTAGTAATATTTCATTATAGGAATAAATTAGAGAATAATTCCATTTATTATTTGTGTAAGGGAGTACCTAATTTACAAAGGATCATTAATTAAGAAGTTCAATTTTCAATAAATATAGTTCTAAAATTGCTAGTACCTTTAAACTATTGACTTATTTGACCCGTATAAGATTTCTTAATTTGATAGTCTACTTAAGAACATGATAATATGAAATTGTTAATGAGGATGTGATGCTGATAAGTACATCTAACTTAAGATCATAATTATAATTCGATTCGAACAAATTACTATTAGAAAGTGCTCATTTAGTTATTGGAGGGGTTAAATTCACACTCCGTTCAAAATAATTTCATACTTCAAATATTAATACTATATGAAATTTAGACATAAATAACATTCCTCCCCTCCAAATCCATGAATTTAAGTTAGACTAGGGGGGTTTCATTTTTATCTATATAATATATATTCTAAGGTTTTGCTAACTACTACCCAAGCTTTTTCGAGAACAAAAATATTCTTATGCAAGTTTCAATGATCGATTAAAATCCTAAAAATTAAAGTGAATTTAAGTTATCACTATCAAATAACATTAGTTGACTCCAAATAAAAAGAAACCATTCAACTTCCTAATTTTGTACAATACACATCAACATTAGTTGGGTCATGTATACATTATTGCTCCTCTTTTTTTGTGCCAAATTGAAACAAAAAAAAATGAAAACATAAAAAACTCACCCATATCTAACATGCATAAACTAACAGCTAAATTTTGGTAATCATTTCAACAAAAGCACTAATATAACTCGTATACTACTTAAGTTTGTAGTTTGGAACCTACTTTCCTGTCCTTTGAAGCCGTGAAGCAGTGATACTCAATACTCTAATCCTTGAAATTGATGAGTATTGCAATCACATTGCAACCTTATTTTTTTCTTTTTTTCTTTTCTTTTAGCGTCTTCGTTTGGAGCTTAGTTTTTTTAGATGGATTTGCAGATAGTAATGTGCATTGTACAAAATTAGCAAATTGATTCTTTTATTTGGAGTCAACCAATTTTATTTAATAGTGATAACCTGCATCCACTTTAATTCTGAGGACTTTAATTGGTTATTGAATCTTGCATAACAATATTCTTGTATTCATAAATGCTTAACCACAACCTTGGGATTGTGGATTTGGATTGGAATGTGTGACTTTAGCCTCACCCATAATTATTCTATAAAATGTAACTTTTGATGAATTTAATATTAACTTTGTGAGATAACTTATATTTTATACACAAATAAATTTCAAGTTATATATTCTTATTTTTAAAAGAAACCATAAAACAAAAGTTACACACTCTCTTATTCTTTTATTCATAAAAATCGTAACTTTCTTCTTTGTTGGATTCTCCAACATTTTACCACGGAARGAGGTCGATTTCAAACAAAATTATTCATAACCCATTTTACTTCGGGTTAACCCATTATAGTGAGGTGTCCATTTCACTTGAGAGTATCTTATCTATTAAGTTTGACAACGTGATACCTTTTAAGATAATTCATCCAATCATTCGGATGGTTATGTAAATTGTCTAAAATGTCATTCCATTACAATCTTACTCATTATATTCTCAAGATAATCTAAATCATTGTTACCTTTTTTTTTCCCCCCCCTAGTGATGGTCACTATTTATTTTCCTCTTCATGCTGCTTACTTGCCTTGACAATGTCTCCTATTTTCTTTATATTGTTTCTTCATGATTCTTCAACGTCTATTTTGCCACTTGAAACTGAAGTTGCAAGATCCTGATGGCAACAAGCAAAAAACTCAAAAGAGGAAAAGGGTATATAAAGGTAGAGAGGAGCATAAAGGGGAACAAAGACAAAAGGGGAGACCAACAGAGAGGGGGAAGGGAATGCGTGTAGTGTCCACCTAATTGGGTCTCATGGTGAGAGGCAGTGTAAGAATTAGGAAGTGGAGATAGTAAATATGCAGTATGGGTATCGTGAGGGAGAGTATAGAGGCATGTGGAGGTTGAAGACAATGCTAAAGGTGCTCAGCTAACATCATAAAAAGAAGGTTTGAGAATGTGGCAACAAGGAGAGACTAAGCGGCTACATAGGGAAAAAGATATGGTAAGTGATACAGGGGAAACTATGGAATTGACATGGTGGCGGTGAAGGATAGCGAATAGAGGATAGGGCATAAGAAGCATGAGGACGGCAGATAGTGACGATAATGATGAGAGGTTGGGCCAAGAGTAATGTCCATAACGAAGACGGTGGTATGATCTGCTTGAAGGAGATGATACTTCTATTTCAACAAATTTGATATTCAATAATTTACAAGAAAAATTTTAAATTGATTTGCAACTTTTGATTAAGATTGCAATTTGGTCCTCAATTGTGAAAATTGAAAGATGATGTACTCAATCTATTAGGACCACCTACTTGAGGGGTGTTTTTGTAATTAACCCTTTTACTTCCCCTTTCCCTTTCGTTGTTAGGCCATCTCGGTATCCAAACTTGATTTGAGTTGCATCTACTGGCTTACCAGAAGCTTGACCTAGAAATATTCYAATTCTAATATSATACTGTAACTGGGAGTTGAATACGAAATTTCACTCTAACTTAACAATTCACTCTACCAACTAAATTAAATTGCTGAGTTCTTTTTGATTTTCGTCTGTAGTGTATTACTCCTACTCGAAGGAAGATCTAATCCAGAGTTATACCAATATGACCCCACAAGTAGGAGTCAAACGTGAAATTTCATTTAACTTAACAATCCATCCTACTAAGTATTCCAAATAATCGAGTTCCTATTGGCTGAAAATAGGGCTCTAATCACAAATATAAGACTTATTTTCTAAATTTAAAACCAGTTTAACTTTTTCTTTTAAATAATTAAAAAAATAAAATTACTTACATTTAAACTTAAAAAGACGCACCCATAATACAGTGACATTACAGTCTATTACGTGGTCCTTGTATTGGTGTTACTTCCTTTGGTTCGGGACTTCGGCGCCATTACTTTTACCCGAATAGGAGTTGGAGATCCGAATAAATCGTGCCGGCTCACGACCAACTTTACTTATTATGGCCCCTGTACAGTAAGAGGCTTGTACGCTTCTTCCCTAAAGTTGTACGGGGCCAACTATATAAAGGCAGAAGAGAGGGCCGAATATTGACATAACAGGTGGCGGGATTTATGCATGCAAACTCTTCTCCCCTGTTCGAGCGGCGTCCCGATAGCCGCGCTTTCTCTCTCTAAAAACCTTTCTCTCTCCTTCACGAGAAAGCGGAGAGGAGTCGCCTCGTCATCATCATCACTGCCTCTCCTAAAGTTTTCCTTTCTTCTCACTCCATTCTCTCTCTCCATAATATCTTCCATAGGTACATGTATATTTATATATCTTGACCTGAATCTTAGGTTGCTTAAATTGCCGAAAAGTTTCCATATATTTTTTGTAATTAATGTTTTCCAATATTTTTGGATCCAAACTTTGTCTCGGTGCGTTGTTATATGAATGGTTTTTGTTGAATCATTTGACTTTGACCGTGTGAAATATAAAAATTTGAAACTTGAATTGGAATTTTGATAGTTGCTGGAAAAATCGGTGCAGAATTGGGATCTGAAGATTGCCGCCGAGCTGCATTTGCGTTTCTGTCCAGCAGACAATAGCGGAGGTTATATAGTAGTTGATATATTGTGGAGAGGGGTTGAAGGATGGAGAAGAAGAAGTATCCAATAGGGGCAGAGCATTATACTCTGTTTGAGGAGGTGGGGACGGGAGTAAGCGCCTCTGTTCATCGAGCGCTCTGTAATCCTCTCAATGAGATCGTCGCCATCAAAATTCTTGATTTTGAACGCGATAACTGTGATCTGGTAACTCCTTTTCTATTTGTATATAAGCCAATCTGTCTCTGTCTGCATATGTGATTTGTGTGGGTGCCAGCATCTTTTAACTTGTCTAGTTGTAAATTACTAACTATGGAACTATTATGTTCACTTAGTACTCCGCGTGTCTTGTCCTTCGGAATTAAATGCCTTCTACAGCTAAATTGATGTATGTATATGCCTATATACGTGTATCTACGTTTGTTTGTATGTGTGTACAGAGCACTTGTCCAGGTCCATCTTCAACTTGGATGCTCTTTTTGCTCGGCATTTCAACTTTACCGCTATACGTGTTGGTTTATTTGATATCAGATGCGAATAGATAAAGCTTATAAAAGGATTTTCATTCGTGTTTGGCTTTTTCGGTAACAAAATTTATTTAGGGTAAATGATAGTTTTGGCATTTTTCTTCTACTTTCCCTGGGATAATTTTTGGTTTCAGTATCCAATTTCTTATGAAAAGAAACTAAATAAGTAGACCTTTTGGGTTTGGTCATGACTAGTTGGTTGCCTGTACCAAACTCAAAATACATTTTGCAGATAAAGACACACGTCTCTATTTATTTTCTCATCACTGAAAAGTTGCAATTTTTTGTTTTATTACCAAAATAAACCTCCTCCCCTCGGTGCAATTCAAGGAAAATAAAAATAAACAGAAGAGGGGACCAAAAAAAAAAAAAAAAAAAAATCTCTTAATGCTGCTTGCCTGTCATTGAGGCTGTTGCGGCAGAGCTAGGCATCTAGTCTTCTTCAACTCTGGAATCGAAAATCTGATAATCTATTCACGAAAACACGAAAGAATAGGATGCTTGTTCTCTTTTGTTGCTTAAATGTCTTAACTTTTATAACTCCCCATGAAGTATATTTGTGAATTATACGAGGTATGGTAACTGTCCATGACTGAATATGAAATTGTGGGATAATACTCCCTCTGCTGGAACTTTCTATTTCTAGGTCATTGTCTTTTCTATTGATAAAAATTGTGTTATTTGACTCAATATTGGCTCTTCATCTTGTTTTAGAAATAAAAGGTAATATAATCTATTTGACTCATATTCTTTTCAATTACTTTTGCTAACTGCAGAATAACATTTCTCGAGAAGCACAAACAATGATCCTGGTTGATCACCCAAATGTTCTTAAATCACACTGTTCCTTTGTTAGTGATCATAATTTATGGGTTGTTATGCCTTATATGGCTGGGGGTTCTTGTCTTCACATTCTGAAGGCTGCATATCCCGATGGCTTTGAAGAGGTCGTTATTGCCACAATACTACGTGAGGTGTTGAAAGGTCTGGAGTATCTTCACAGTCAGGGGCACATTCATCGTGATGTCAAAGTGAGTTTCATGCTTTTCATTTGTGGAAATCTTCTGCAGTCTGCCTCACCTTCTGTTTTGTAACCTTTGTTGCTTAGAGTTAGTGAATTCATCAAAAATCTGATGACTTGAAATGAGAAAGGTTATTGCACTGGTAAAAGTGGTTGCCCGTACATTCCTTAACATGCGTAGTAGAACTGGGAATCCTCTTAGAAAATTCTTAACTCTTAGCTTCATGCCATTTATTTCGTCTGGAAATTTTGTTCTGTGGTTTCTCCCTTTCCTCATTTCCAATTGGGTGGTGCCCTCTTTGTAGAAGATTAATGCTGCTCTAATGTGATGACTTATTGGCTGCTAGGATCTTATGCGATGTTGATTAAATTGTAAAAGTAGATCATGTTGTTGCAGTCTGATAATTGAAGGTTATATCTATCATAAAAATTTCTCAATTTTTTTGGGTCCTTCAGGCTGGAAATATCCTCATTGATTCTCGTGGTGGAATAAAGCTGGGAGATTTTGGTGTATCTGCTTGCTTGTTTGATTCGGGTGATAGACAACGCACGAGGAATACATTTGTTGGAACTCCTTGTTGGTATGCTTTGTACCAAGAATAGCTTCAAGAGATCTTGTAACCTAAATCTCATAGGTTATTCCTTCAGTTGATTTTGGGAATTTCTGTCCAATTCCTGCCCTCATCAATGAAGAAAAGTTTCCAATATTTTTTTTATATACAGCAAACCAGAGTACTCATGTGTCTAAATTGTTTACTTTCTTGGGGCCATGGTGAATTTTCTTTTTACTCGTATCTTTGCAACTTGGTCCACTCTGACAGTAAGTTCTCTTATGGTTCTTTAGGATGGCACCTGAGGTTATGGAGCAATTGAATGGTTACGACTTTAGGTTTGTCATATCTCGTTTGCAGCATTTCAGCTTAGTGTATTACTCAAGTGCTTGTATAATGCTTGTTTATTTGTTTGAAGAGCTGACATTTGGTCATTTGGTATAACTGCTTTGGAGCTTGCCCATGGCCATGCTCCTTTTTCAAAGTATCCTCCAATGAAGGTGCATTCCCGTGCTGTGAACTGCTTATTTTCGATCCTTTTTAATTTCTGATTCTTCACTATCGAAGTGTTTCCGTTTCCTAGGTTTTGCTTATGACCTTACAAAATGCACCTCCTGGTCTTGATTATGAGAGGGACAAAAAGTTCTCAAAGGTACTAGTTCAACAAACATCATATTATGTATCATTTTTGCAGCCATAATCTCATGTGCTTTTTGTTGTATTTCTATCAATAGTCATTTAAACAGATGACTGCTAGTTGTTTGGTAAAAGATCCTTCAAAACGGCCCTCAGCTAAAAAGTTGTTGAAGCATCCTTTTTTCAAGCAAGCTAGGTCAAGTGATTATATTCTAAGAACACTTCTGGAGGGCCTTCCTGCTCTTGGTGATCGACTTCAGGCACTGAAGGTCAGTGAATTACAAAATACTTTGTATGGGTGCTCAAGCATTTTGATGTTCATGTTGGTCTAATTTTTGAATTTATATTTGTTATCAACGATAGAGAAAGGAAGAAGATATGCTTGCTCAAAAGAAAATACCAGATGGGAGAAAAGAAGAAATATCACAGGTTTGATTTCGTGTCATGTTAACATTGCAATTTCGGATTAAGTATTGACTTACACTTCACAGGCCCTAGAAAGCTGCATAAACATCACCTGGCTTTTGATTCTTGAGCTAGAGACTTATAGCTCTTCAGATTTTTACCTCTTTGATCCAGTCTGGAAAAAAGTGAATGAAAAGCAACTACTGCTTGAAACATAAGTCTAGTATTGCCACCTAGTTTGAGTCTTCTTGATGTTTATCTCTGAAGCCAATGCAACTTTTGTAGATAATAAGATATAAGGTAACTTCTTTTACTCCAGAACAAATTGTAAGTTTTAAGTAGGAAAACATCGTCCGAATTTCTTCCATACACAGTCCTGCATTTCTCTTCCTTGATGGGTATATTGGCATCAAGAACAGAAGCAGATGCTTTTGAATACAATATGTCTATGGCTGCTATACAATTTTTTGCTCCCCCAGTCTACAGAGTTTCTTTTATTTTCAGACAATTTGCTTTGGCATGATGTCTGATATTGCTTATATCTCTACCAAGAACACGTGTGCTGCAAGTGTTTGAGTGTCTTACTTTCTCTCTGAGAGGAGCCATGGATCCGAACTAGGATCGGAGATAGTGTTAATGTCTCCATTGTTTATCTTGAAATGTTAAGTTGGTCATTGAAACCCTACAATTTTCTGTTTTCTCGGTTTGTGTGGGTATATTGTACAGTGTCCTATGACTTTGCTTGAACTTCAGAGGTGGTTTTGACTTTCTTTATTCTCTTTTAGTATCTCGGATCTGAATAATTGCAATTATTACATCCTTGTTCCTTTGAACTTTTGTGATTTGAATTATGTGCAGAACGAGTATAAACGTGGTATTAGTGGTTGGAACTTTGACCTTGAAGATGTGAAGGCTCAGGCTTCTCTGGTACAATGGCTATTCTCTTGCTCTCTTCAACCTACAATGTTGGAAAACACTATTTGGTTTCATTTTAGTATCTGAATTTATCATTTCTCTATTTCTTCCTTGCAGATCCAGGATGAAGATATTGTTTCTGACAAAGACCAAAAGGGCAGCTCTAATTCACTCCAAGCTTTGGATACCCAAGGAAGACAATTTCAACATCAATTGTCTCCAATTAATCAATTTGGACAACTGCAGCATCAGTTGTCCTTTACGAGCCAATCTTCAGATATCACAGAGCTTGTATGCTGTGTTCTTGTCTTTCTCCCCTAAATCTTCTAGTATATTACATGGTACATACTAAGGGTGTTTCTTGCTAATAAAAAAGTGATTCACAGGGTGATAATAATCAACCTTCTCTTCCAATATCAGCTAATTCTGGCTTTTCAAGCACCACGTACGTCATCCCACATTGAAAATATGCACCATATCTTCAATTTACTTGTATTTTCACATTATTTTATCGATTTATGGAACATCTGCCACACTCATAATGTGTTATTGTACCTTTTCTTGAGAATTTTGGATATTTGATATCTAGTCTTCTGCATTTTCCATGGTATCAAAAGTTAGCTTCATTAATTGCACCACTTGAATTTGTCTTTGCTTTCTAGGGTTAAAAGTGAGAAGTCCGATGACGATGTAAGCATTTCAAGTTCAATTCATGAGCCTCAGGTTTCCTCAATCACTTTTATCCAGAATCCGTGTAATGTGGAAACTAGTTCAGCTGGAAAGGTGGAGCCAGAGGTTACTGGAAAATCACCAGAGAAGTTAAAAGTGTTTTGCAGTCAGAGGTATGTATTCTTTTCAGGATGTTCTCTCAGACCTTTTATATATTTTTCCTGTATTAGGATGTGCACACATTTGTCCAGCTGGGGTAGGAAAAATGCCTCCGAGTGATTAGCTTAATTGTTTTACACCTTTAGCGTACTCCGCTAGTTATTCTTTTTGCCTATCATTAATTATCAGCAGCTATCCTCAAGCACTAAAAAGTTGTTTAGATATCGCCTGAGTAAAACAACTGGCAATTTATGCTTGTAATATGTTTAATCTTTCTCATTAGATCATAAAATTTTGCACCTGAAATATTCTGAAAGTTATGAGTAGATTTACCAGTAGTATGAGATGCAAGAAGATAATCTTGCTTTTTGAAGATTATAAGCCTAATTGACAGATGTTAAATGCTCCATTTGAGTTGATCGAACTAATTTACTTTTATGTAATATACATTTCTCTGGTCTTCAGAGCATGAATTCATCTTACATAGGTTAGACTTTTCAACAAAGACATTATCTGTTATAGAAAATGTGATTTGTCAAGATTATGTTGAACTGCTTAGATGTCTGAATGGGGATAAAATTCAAATATTAATGAATGACAAGTAATAATTTTAACTCAGAATGTTGCATTAGTGAAGTTAGTTAGTTTTTCCTTTTCTTTTTGTTTTTTGGGGGTGCTGGGGTTTGCTGAGGATCTCTAGCTAGAGGATGTGATATGTTTGGCTCTTATATCATAATGTCATTTGTAGTTTCTGAGTCAACTTGCTTTAGTTTTCTTCAGTTTTGGTGAAATATAGATTAGATTTACTTGATAATAAAGAAGATGAGCTTTTCTATAACTTAGTAATTCAAGCCTAGTCAGCAATGCCTAGTGAAATTTCTTCACTCTAATTGCTCTGACAAGTAGTGCTTCATAGAGTTTGACCCATTATGATAGATTGGTGACTTCTTTTTCTTTTTTTAATTTTTTTTATTAGTGACGTGTGGATTTAGATCTCATTCCTAGACTTGTTAGATTGCAGTTTGCAAGAAAGTTTTTCAATCAGGAGTGGGTTCAATTTTTTTCTTCTTTGCTTTCGTCCATCTCTGTTACATCTATTTATTCTATGGGGTTATTAATACAACCATTTCTGTGATCATGGTTGACGTGAAAGCTGTCCCAGTGAGCCCCTGGTGCTTCATCTCAACAAGATATACATCTTATTATTGCTAAATCAAAATTCATAAATTTCTTCTTTATAGTACTGCATCTGGTGTTCTTTGTACACTGCAAAATCTTCACAAGTTTCTTGTTGATCTTGCAGTGAGAAATTTCAAATCCAGTCCCAAAGTCCATCCAGCTACAATAGTGATTTTGTTTCTCAGACAGTTGGTGATGCGTCTTCTGAGACTAGTTCTAAAGCTTCCAAAGCATCAGGCAAGTTCCGTTGAAATTTTCTTCTGGCCCTCTTAATAGTTCATCTTTTTGAACTGTGGTTTTATGAATTTTAAATTAATTATTTTTTTCAAAAAAATTACAATTATTTTTAGCTAATACACACATTTCACTAGCAGTTAATGCTGATGAACTAGATGAAAAGGCAAAAGGTCCTGTTGTTCAGCAAAGAGGACGGTTCAAGGTTACCTCTGAGAATGTTGACTTTGAAAAGGTGATTTCCAGTGCAAAACTTTTAGTGTTTACAGTAATTTTTAGAAATCCCTCAAAAATTGTTCTTAATTTCCTCCAGGTTGCTCCTCCAGTGCTTCAAAAAAGTCACAGTATGCAGGTTAGTTGCTAACTGATATAAAATTGTCTTCAATTCAACTATCATGTGCAAAACTACACGCTTAAGCTCAAACTTGGAACTTCTTTCCTCACAATATGTTCTGCAGATTACATGCCTGACGTCGTTGGATATTTGAACAAATTAGTTTGAAGCTAGAGGTGTCTTTTCAGTACATTTAATTGTTTTAACCCTGTATATTATCCACTGTCTGGGGCTTTATTTAATAATTATGAGGCTTTGTAATTTATAGTATTTTGATCTATAAACATGACTCAGGAACTTCACTCTCATTGTTTATTGATGATTGACTAATATGAGAACTTATGCAAACTCTCTTAGCCTGTTTATTTGCTGTTCCAATGATTAATACTTTAACTGTTAATCCCTTAAAGTTAACAGTCAGAGCAACCAAATTGGTTTTAGGTTACTATTTCTTGCAGTATATCATTGCATACATTTTAGTGGAAAGAAGTAAGTGTTTCTTTTATGTAAAATCCTTACACAGACTGATGGGATATGCAGGTGATTTCCCAGAATCCTGCTGTATCTTTGCCACTCCTGCCAACTGAGGCCACACCACCAAATCTCTTTAATCATTCCCTATACCCGATGTTGCAATCTCTTTTGCAAACAAACATTCTGCAAAGGGTACGGGTTCACATGCTAGTAACATGATCCTTTTTCAAGATTTAATTTTCCCAATAGCTTTTAACGTTTGCCCTCATATCAACAGGAAAATATTCTGAATCTTATGAAGCAACTTGCAAGTGGGGACTCTACAGGTTGGAGCAATTTATTTCTTCCATTTTTGTCATTTGGTGTTGAAATATTTTTAGCATCATTTGATGTAGTGAGTTTATTCAACTAACAATGCAGTGGATGGTGGATCCATGTTGATGAACCCAACTGCATCTGAGAAATCTTTGGTATGTAATCAATTAAAATTGGCAAACCGTCTCTGCAAGAAATGAAGCATAACTATCATTATTCCTAACATTTTTTTACCCTCTGTGCATACTGCTTGAATTGCACACCTAGCTATGTTGTAAACTGCATTTGCTGAGCAAGCCGTTTATATCAGAGAAAGATGTAGCAATTTAATGTAGCAATTTAACTAAATTAATTGTGAGATGGAAAAATGTTTTTCAGTTATCCTAACACCATTGATGGAAGGTTTACAGGTTGCTGTAGAGAATTGCATTATTGTGTCTCCCAAAAATTCATTAGAAAAAGCTTTATTGTCTTCTGAATTTAAAAATGTGGCATTACTAGTCAAATTTGCTATTCCGTAGACTAAAATCCATTATCTGACTTTCCACTTCAACACGCAAGTTGTTTTGAAATTTGGCATTCTGAACATTTGTATGTGGTTTGTTTGGTTACTTTTTGAGTAAAAGCATATTGATCTTTGCTCTTGGGTGTAGTTGGAGGCAGCTCATGACCGGGAAAAAGAATTGCTTCGCGAAATTACTGATTTACAGTGGAGGTACTTTTTCTTTTTATGCGAATTCTGAAATTAGTTAGACTGATGACAAGCTCTAATTGCTTTTGGCGCTTTTGCATGTAGGCTCATATGTGCCCAAGAAGAGCTTCAGAAACATAAAACAGAAAATGCACAGGCCAACTTTTGAACTACAACTGTGGTGTTATTATGTATTTGTCGAGTTTCTTCATGCCATAAGATGATAATATCAGCTTGGTATGGTGTTTATACATCTCAAAATATTTGGAACCTCAGATCATAAAAAGGAAAAAACCGAGAAGAGCTGATATGAATACATCAAGAAGAAGAAGAAATTGTAGCTTATATTAAGAGCAASGTAGATAGACGTGCTGCAAAACTAGTCTACGCTTGTACAGTAGGTATTTTTCCGTAGGTTGATGTTATAGCATTTCCAGTTTCTGCCTGCCAGGATTATGTACATGATTGATTTTTTCCTAAACGTTGTAACATTTACCCAAGTTAAAGTATAAGGCATGCATTCAACTGTTTAGTATTGTCTTTCTTCTGGGCTATTAAATTCTTGCACAAGTTTTATRCTCGAGAATTTATTGTCATTGTGACTAGCAAAATTTTCTGTTTTGGGGGAAAAGGGCTTCTCTGTTCTCCCTCCCAAACTGGCCTAACACTATGTTTGTAAAAGAAGTTGGAAGGGAAGAAAAAGAAGGAAGGCAGAGCAGAGGTGAAGGATGGAAAGGAAAAATAAAGCTAGTTTAGTCAAAAAGGATCTAAGAGGCATATAAAAGTTTCAAATTATATTTCAAATTTAAAGTGATGAATTATGTTATTAAAGAGATGATAAGCAGTTTAGTTGGAATCTGTTACAGTCAGACTAGTCTGCAAGTACTTTAATGCAATATTTGGAATTGCTATTAGTTTTAATTTAATTATTTATATAGAATTTAGTTAGTTCCTGATCCGTTTTACTTGTATAATTCAAGCATATAAGGCCCCAAGGATGCACATATGGGAAACAAACTTTTGGAATCTGAGCCATTTGATTTATGACTCCCATATGGTCCTAGTCATAGTCATGCCAATTCTCTCTTGCTCTTCAAACTAGTACTATTCTCCTTGTCATAGTCAGAACAACAGGTAACATCATTTATAAGATCTTTCGTTCCTGCGATCGTTTCTCCCTTGCACCACTCCTTTCTCATCACTGAGTTCAACTTTCTGCTGCTCCTGCGAAGCTTCGATATCAATATGTGAACATAGGGTACTTTACTAAACTAATCCTCCTTTTTCTTCTTTTCTATTCCTCCTTCACTCTCTTGGCATGGCCAACCAATTATTAATTAACATAATGTTCCCATCTTTTTCTTTGTTCAGACGATTGCTGGGCTGAATCCAGTCGTCGTGACAAGGTTACTTTACTAATTCTCATTCTTGGTCCTTTTTTTTGTTGGAACTATACACAACCGTGCTTCTATTTCAGGGTAATCTGGTACAAGAAAATCACATTGGCAATCTACTCTGATGCAAGGTAGGTTTGGCTCTCCATACATTCATCATAGTCATAGTTGTGAACAAGGTACTAAGATACCCTAATGAGTTAACAATATATCCAAACTTTTAAGCTTCAGCGTTGGTCTTCTTTAAACTAACATGATTCTTGTACTGATTGTAACTCTTGGTGTTCAAGCTAGAAAGGTTCGGATGGAACTCTGAGATCCTGAGGTAATCTCATATTCGTTTGTGTGCTGATTTATGACTTATGACGAATTAATACATGTTGAGATTGCTAAGAGTTTTCTAAATTCCTTTGGTTAGGTCTGGGCGGGGGTCATTAGCCTATTTAAAAACGTTTTTATCTTTTCTGTCATCCATGATAACTATGCAAGTTTATCCATCGTATTTCGAAAAGAACAAATGATAGGGTTGTTAGATACATGATCACAGTCCTCCTCAGTCCTATACCCCACCTGATTGTAGTATATTTAAATGCTCAAAGTTATACTGTAATTCATCAAGTTCCTTTTGCACATCGCGATCATTCGGGTTGCTGTTTCTAGTTTTTCACTCATGGAAACTTCTACCCATGCATCACCAACTTCTGCTGCCAGAGATCCGAATTCTGCCGCCAGAGACCGCCGCAATCTGCTTGCCAATAGCCTTGGGGCTAGCCCTCCCATGGGGTACTACATTTCTTTTAAGAGAACGGTACTTTTGCTGCTATACATGTCCCTCCATTTGCAATTTGTTTATTTGCTTTTACTTTGCTATTTCAGCCGGAATAGCTGGAATCATTTTTTCTGCAATGCTCATGAGAATATGATCAGACAAACAGGTACCTTGTACACATTTATTTTTAGACCTTTCATTTATCATTCCTGCAATGCTGCTTCTGCATCCATCTTCATGTGTCCAGCAAGCTACTAAGATTATCTTGTGACAGCTGATGCATTGGTTTCAAGTGGTCTAGCAGAACTCGGCTATAAATACGTTAACATAGGTAAGCTTCATGTCAAATTCGTCTCATTTAGCCCCTTAATTTGTTTCCCGTTGGCATGGGCAATAATTCGTTTACTGAAAGTTTCAATCTCTTTTTCGTCTCAGACTATTGCTGGGCAGAACAGAATTGCAATGATGCGGTCACTTTACTAACCTTTTCTTTTTCTTTTTTGAGAAGGATCCTCTTAATCACAAATCTTTATTTCAGGGTTATCTGGTACCCAAGAAATCAATTCCTTCCCGTATGCAAGCTCTGGCTGACTATGTTCACAGCAAGGGTCTTAAGTTGGGAATCTACTCGGATGCAGGATGGCGTCTCTATACCTTCATCAACCATTTCCAATATTATGATTTATAAATGAGTACTTCTATTCCTTTTGCWACTCTTTTACCTGTAGTGGCAAGATGCCCGGTTCTCTTGGCCATGACGAGCAAAATGCCAAGACCTTTGCTTTATGGGTAAGACAGTCTTTTCCTTTCTGCTGATGGGAACCTTTTTGGAATGAACCACATCTGCTGTAGTTCTACAAATTATATTTGCGGAGCAGTGACATGTTCCAATTTACAGGGGATAGATTACTTTAAGCATGACAACTGCAATCATTTTGGTAAAAGACCAATTGATCGGTAAGTGATACTTCATTGACTGCAGAAAAATATGTTATTTTCAGCTATTAAAAAAATGTTTCTATTACTTTCTTATAGGTACCCTGCTATGACCCAAGCTCTAATGAAGGCTGGCCGCCCTATCTACTTCTCACTATGTGAATGGTGCTTCTCTTTTCTCTGCACTTTGGATTAATGTTCTCGATTTACTGGCCTCTGCACTTCTATCCTATATTCATGCTATTTTCTCCTACTTTATTATTCATGTTCATATGTGACGACAGCTCGAACCAAAACAAAAGACTTTTTTTTTTTTTTTTTTTTTNCTAAATTTAGACCGTCCGTTATTTCATATGTGACGACAGGTCGAACCAAAACAAAAGACTTTTTTTTGCTAGGTGTAATCCGTTGGACATAGATCCAATTTTTCAATTTTTGAAATTCCTTRGAATTCCTTTTTCCCCTTCCTGGTGGTATCAAAACACCGCTATGCCGGGATATCTTATCTATTTCTCCAGGAAAACGGATATCTCCAGAAGTTGTGGGATGTAAAAATACATCGGTAGGGGAGCGTTCCGCCTTAGAGAGAAGCCTCTGCGCAAGCAATGGTGGACGAAGCGGAAGCGAGAATGTCGGCTTGAGTAACGCAAACATTGGTGAGAATCCAATGCCTCGAAAACCTAAGGGTTCCTCCACAAGGTTCGTCCACGGAGGGTGAGTCAGGGCCTAAGATCAGGCCGAAAGGCGTAGTCGATGGACAATAGGTGAATATTCCTGTACTACCGTTTGTTGGTCCCGAGGGACGGAGGAAGTTAGGTTAGCCGAAAGATGGTTATTGGTTCAAGAACGTAAGGTGCCCCTGCTTTTTCAGGGTGAGAAGGGGTAGAGAAAATGCCTTGAGCCAATGTTCGAGTACCAGGCCCTACGGCGCTGAAGTAACCCATGCCATACTCCCAGGAAAAGCTCGAAGGACTGTAGGCAAAAATGTACCTGTACCCGAAACCGACATAGGTGGGTAGGTAGAGAATACCTAGGGACGTGAGACAACTCTCTCTAAGGAACTCGGCAAAATAGCCTCGTAACTTCGGGAGAAGGGGTGCCTCCTCACAAAGGGGGAGAAACGATTCGATAGATGACTCATTGAGATAGATGTAAATGAACAATACACCCCTTCTAAAAACGTATAGGAAGTTTTCTCCTCGTACGGCTCGAGAAAAAAGAATTGGATTTGAAGTTTTATCCTTTATCCATGGTATAGAATTCGACTAAATGACATAAATGACAAAAGGTTCCATAAAATCATCAAATCAATTAGACTAYGATTTAAGTCTTTTTTTCTTCTTCGTTCTTGAAAATGAAAAAGAAACCATTCGTACTCATAACTCAAGTTAGATAACTCCCAAATAATTCAAAAGAGAAATCGTTAGGTAATTTCATTTATTGAGTGGTCTTTCCCCCCTTGTTGTTTATCTCGGTTAAAATCTATTTAGATTCTTAAGTCTTGCCCAGTTAGTGAGATGATTAAAACGGTGTTTCCTTGTTCTGGGATCCTTTATCTTTGTTTTAAATCATTGGGTTTAGGCATTACTTCGGTGCTTCTTAATCCTTTCAAAATGGCAGCAACATACCCCTTTTTGTGATTTCCTTCTATCAAAGAATCATACGGACGATTGATTCCYGCGTGATACACTTTGGATCGAAAAGGCTTTGATTAATTTGTTGGGGGAGATATGCACCCAGCTCTATGGGGTTATAAGATAGGCAACAGCTGGAGAACTACTAGTGATATTCAAGGCACATGGGATAGGTATGATTCCTTTCTTTTGATTATTTAAGCTTGCCATACCATTTATTCCTGTTGATTTTTAGCTCTTCTATAGTATGATGTCTAGGGCATATCAGAATGAAGTTTATGAAGAATATGCTAGGTCTGGTTGCTGGAATGGTTAGCTTTAGCTCTAGACTGACTACTTTGCTTCTCTCCTGATGAAGTTGATCAATTAATTAACTTGAAATCTGATTCTCAACATATCCTGACATGCTTGAAGTTGGAAATGGAGAAATGTCCAAGAGTGAATATATGGTCCACTTTAGCTTATGGGCAATTTCTAAGGTCTCTGTTTGTAGGTTTATTCCATTTTRTTTTTTATGGCCAATGATCTAAATTGTGGTATTTACCACATAAAACAGGCTCTACTTCTCCTCGGCTGTGATGTTAGAAATATATCTAATGGTACTAGGGAGGTTCTTACCAACAAGGAGGTAATTGACGTGAATCAAGGTAAATGACGTTATGAGTCAACATTTCCTGTCTTCTTTGGAAACCTACATGTTTGTTATATTGTTACTTGAAATAGTCCTGCTTAGTATTCAAGCTAAAAGGCTTTGAACGAAAGGTGAACTGGAGACCTAGGCAGGCCCCCTTTCTGGGAACAGAGTAGCTCTGCTGTTTATCAACGGCCTCACCAATGAGTAAACCTTAGCGGCCCATTGGGAAGACATAGGAATTACATAGAGATTCCTCCCGCTAAAGATATTATTATATTAGAATTCTAAAGTTAAATTATAATTGTCTTTGTTAGATTTTTTTTTTTTTTTTTATAGTCTAGTAATTTATAAATAAGCCTTGTATATTGATACTATGAATTAGTTTATTATTTTTTATTTGAATAAAGTTCTTTTTTATCTCTCTTATTATTTTAATCATGGTATCACTTAAATAAGTGGGCTTACATATGTTTTACTGATGATACGAGGAGTCAATATTATTTTAATCAACACGGGATTATGCAACTTCCATACAGGCTTGGGGAGTCAATAATACAAAAATTATTAGTTGAATCAACAATTTATTAGCACTATCCCTTGCTGCACATTTAGTATGAGACAGTGAAGTAGGTATCGAAAGAGTATCAATTGGAGATTGACATACGAGCTCTTCGTTAAAAAGCATGTGATGCCTATATTGTTCGTAGGAAACAACAACGATTGGTGTAGCACAGTGACTTTGAAGAAGTCCGAGATAAATTTAACTCCAATTTAATCCCGACAAGGGCACCTCTTCTACTATGAGTCCTTCATTGGCAGTGCCTCCTTCCATACCTGTTCCTATGGATACGTGTAGTTTTTGCAAACAGAAAGGTCATTGGAAGGCTTAGTGTCCATTGAAGCAGCAACTTTGAGGATCTCAAAATCCATCACGGTCTTTAGAGCTCGTGGTCGCCTGAGGTGGTGTACAAGTGAAAGAGAAAGAGTGAAAATTGAGGTTTTATATGATTTATTTATTTAGGTATAATTAGGGTTTGCAGGGATGCACTTGGGGACAGAAAATGAGCTGACTAAGAGAAACGACGGATTTCTAAACATATTTTCTCAAAAGAAGAGTAGCAGTCTACCCATGTTTTGGAAGCTTACAGTCAATCTCTCATGCCTTCTTATGTTCTGCAACAATCGAGGAATTAAACATAATAAAATGAGTATTTTTAATTTTTTTGAATTCTCAAACTAATTCATGAACTAGCTAGTACTTCATTGGTTGGAAGAAATGAAGAGCACATGACATTACTGGTCTGCTGCAGCATTTAATGCTAATTGACCACATCAAGGTTATAAACCACCACGATTTCATGCTGCAGCAGTCACCCCATGAGCAGTTTCAATATCACTCCTATGCCTTTAGCAGGTGTTGGTTTTGTAGTTACTATTCACTTGTTTCTTCCTAATGTTACATTTATTTCATCTTCATACTTTGTAGACAAGACATAGAAAGGAGGGACTATATGTCTTGGATGAGCTGAAAGTACTAGCTACTGCTACTAGTAGTGTCGATGTATCTTCTTTTCATTTGAATCATTCTTCTTCTAAATTTTATTTATGACATTCTCGTCTTGATCATGTTTCGTCTTCTCGTTTGAAATTTTTTGTGTCTATAAGGGGTTTTAGAAAATCTATAAGCACATGATGTCTGTGATTGTAGTGGATGTAAACTTGTAAAATTTTCAGTTTACCTTTAATCGAAGTGTTTCTATTTTTTCTTTCTTGGATTTATTTAATGACACATCATTCTGAATTTTTTTGAGATATATAAATTCTTTTGACTCTTGTCAAAAGTTAAATATTTTGCTATTATCAAATGTTTTAGGTTTGATTTGGGTGGRGAATACGCTTTAAATAAACTTCATGAGTTGTTTGCATTAGATGAAACTATCCACCAAACTTCATGTAGTGATACTCTTGAACAAAAATGGTATTGCTGAAAGGAAACATAGATATATTCTAGAAACTGCACGGTCTATCTTATTATTTGCTTATGTTCCTAATGTGTTTTGGGGTGAGGTGGTTCTTACTAATGTAACTTTGATTAATACAATATCATCTTCTCATATATCTAGTCTTTCTTCTTTTGCGAAATTGTATGGGTATGCTTCAGATTATTCTTCTTTTCGAGTTTTTTGGTGCACTTGTTTTATTCTTCTCCCTTATGTAGAAGTAGCAAATTATTTCTTGGTCTGCTATTTGTGTTTTTCTTGGTTATGGTGCAAGTCAAAAGAGGTATCGTTATTTTTGTCCAGTCAGTCAAAAACATTATGTATCTCGTCATGTTATTTTCCTTGAACATATACTTTTCTTTTCTATTCCCTTTACTACTCATAACTTGACTAGTTTGATCTTATTCATATTGATTCATTTTCTAAGGATTCTAATATTTTGGAGTCTCGTGTTACTAATACTTCAGATGTCTTTTCTGGTATTCTTCCTCTATTACCTCATTATTATACTCGACGAGTTCATATTACTTCTGCAGGTGTTGATATACTTGAGGCTTGCCCTTCTTGTTGTGTCTTCTCAAGCTCCATTTGAAATTGCGGGTTTACCTCTATGTCAATCCACACACACTCGTAAGTCCGCCAAATTATCGAATTTTGTTTATTCTTGTTATTCTTCATTTTTTACTTCTTTCTTAACTAATATTCATGGTCTCTCTGAGCCTACTTCCTATAAAGAGGCAGTTCTAGATCTAGGTTGGCAGCAAGCTATGAATGAGGAGCCTTCTGCTTTGCATAAGACAGGGTCTTAGGATTTAGTTCCTCTAACCCCTGGTAAGAGTGTTATTCGTTGTCACTGGATATATAAAATCAAAACTAATTCTTATTGTTCCATTGAACGATACAAAGCTAGGTGGTTGCAATGGGATATTCTCAAGAGTATGGTATGGATTATGAAGAGACTTTCGCTCCAGTTGTAAAAATGACTACTGAGCGTACTCTTATTGCAGTTGCCTCAGTTCAACAGTGTCCTACCTCTCAACTTGATGTTAAAAATGCCTTTTTGAATGAGGATCTTCAGGAAGAAGTCTATATGAAATCTCCTCTAGGTGTTATACATTGCTTTGGTTATGTTTGTAAGCTCAAAAAGGTATTATATGATCTCAAATAGGCACCTCATGCTTGGTTTGAGAAATTTTTTGYTGTGATATGTTCTCTTAAATTTACTCCTAGTAATCTTGATTTTGCACTATTTGTTATGCACCGATGTAGATCGTATCATTCTTTCTTTATATGTTGATGACATGATTATTACTGGTGAAGATGTTCTTGGTATTTCAGTTCTGAACACTGAGTTAGCCAGACAGTTTGACATGAAGGATTTAGGTTCTTTACGATATTTTCTCGGTATTGAGGTTACCTATTCACACAAAGGTTATCTTATTTCTCAATCAAAATATGTTGCATACATTTTAGAGCGGGATAGACTTACTAATAATAAAAATGTTGAAACTCCCATTGAGGTTAATGTAAAATTTTCTTCTTGTCAGATTCTACTTTATATTATACTATTGTTGAAAGTTTGGTCTATCTTACCATTCTCATCTAGATATTGCATATGCTATTTATGTTGTTAGCCAGTTTGTTGCTTCTCCCAYTACAGCTCATTGGGCAGATGTTGTTTGTATCTTGACATATCTTCGGGGTACAATTTGTCACAGTCTTCTACTTTCATCCACATCTTCTTTGGAATTGTGTGCTTACTCTGATGCTGATCATGAGACTTATCCTGTAGAGTGCAAGTCTATTACWGGTACTGGTTTCTATATAATATCGTGCTATGATACCTACTATTAAGGAGATTGTTTGGTTACGTTGGTTACTTGCATATATGGGAGTGCATCTTTCTCGTTCAACTCCTATTTATTGTAATAACAAGAGTTCTATTCAGATTATTCATAACTCGATTTTTCACGAAACAACCAAACACACTGAGATTGATTATTATCTTACACGTCATCATTTCAAGCATTGCACTATCACTTTGTCATTTCTCTCATCTTCTTCCCAGATTGCAGATTTCTTCACTAAATCTCATTTCACTCCTTGTTTCCATTTTTTAGTTGGCAAACTCTCGATGGTTGTCGCTGCAATATCGTGAGTTTGAGAGGGTATGTTAAAAATATTACTGTAYTAAAATTTTAGTAATATTATAGTTTGATATATAGAGTTAAATTATGACTATCTTTGTTAGTTCTCTTTGATAGTCTAGTAATTTATAAATAGACATCTTATATTGATATTAAGAATTAATTCATTATTTTTTTACTGGAATAAAGTTCTAGTTTTTCTATTTTTTTTAATTGTTTTAACACCTCCGGAAATTACTGTAATTACTAAAGACTTGTGGGAGCACAGGACATTGGAGGAGCAATCCGTGGATTATATAGCAGCTGCAGTAGAGCTCATGGATGCAGGATGTTCATCCTCACACCAATTTCTTGAGACACACAGAGACCCTTGTAATAGTGATGGTTTAGTTATATACAAGATTTGTGGATTAATCATTTGCAGCTTTCACATAACTCAATTTCCAAAGCATATTAAAGGAGTAGTAGCATGGAATGGTATCTGTGGCGGATCAGACTTCAAAATTAAAGGCTGAGAGATGGCCTTAAATAACTAGGCTCAAGAAATGGTTGATTAATCAACCTCGTCCTCTTGGGCGGATTTGAAAGGGAGGAAGGAATTGATAAAGATAGCTGGTCCATGGAATTGTCTGCAAACGCATCTTATTTTTGCGTTTTCAATACTTGAACGGTTGATTTTTTTTGAGCTTTGATTACCAAGGAATAGAGACTTTAAAAATAAAGCCCGAGGATTGGCATTCCATTGCTGTACGTAGTGTCTATTTATCTTTGATAAAGGGATATATTCAAAGGTTACAATAGAAATGAAAGAAAAATGGATTTGAATCAGATTTCGAATTAATCCGTATTGATTGAGTGACCCAATTCAATTTAGTGGGATCTTTCATTCACATTTTTTTCCACCAAGAAGGGATCCTCAAGGACAAATGATTGATTTACGGCCAACCAACTAATAACCACTTGCAGACCAATTTATCTACAAAATCCTAACTGTCTCTTCCTAACCACTAACCATTTCCAAACTAACAATACTCTTTACAAGTACTAGGAAAGTTGATAGGCATGTGGGCTTCAATCAAGATCTTCATGCATATTRGGATATCTAATTAAATCTCATCAAGTATTAATTTGATTCAACATTTTTCGGACATTGCTTTCATTGGTCATTCCAAAAGAGTTTGGCGCTAATAGATTAATAGTATTTGTTTGGTAGCCAACCACTAGAATGATCTTTTATGATTTCTTTGCATGTCACTCGTTGATTTATTGCATATGAATCAAAGATTTGTCTCCTTTTTTTTTTTTTCCCTTAGGAAAATAAATGGTGAGAATAGTTTAGAAGATCGAAAATATCCTAATATAAATTATAAATTGTCATTGATTTTTCCTTGTATTTAAAGCCATTGGGAAATTAATTAGTTCCATGTGGTTATTGAGTCCAGCATTGATATGTGATGCAAATGATTTGTCTGCTCACGTTTTCCAAATCTTAAGATTCCGAAGTCTAAGCAAGTAAAATGACCCTCAAAATAATAATAAAGGACAAACCTATTATATCTATGAATCATTTGTTTGACGAATTAATAACAAGTTTAGTCATTCTTTGAATCACACACGTAAATCATCTAAAGGTTCGTAGCATAACATTATAAGTTGGGATTTGTTTTCCATTTCTATCAGCATTAAAGTCTTGTTGCACAAGATGTTGTCCCACTCCTACATTTTCAATCTTGGTTAAGAAGCATCGTTTAAGCTCTCAAAGGTGTTTTGTTCAAAGAAGTTGCATGGCCGGCAAACTCAGTAGAAGAATCAGATTAAGTTTTGGTGAAGAATTATTATAAACTAGTGGATTTGAAACGTGTGGGATAACTTCAATCTCCCTGGATGGCTTTTTTCTAGATTAACGATACGTTTCCTATGAAATTATTATTATATTAATCACTAATCAATGATTGATTATGAACAAAATGGTAAACTAATCAATGATCCTCTAGCTTGTGCTTCAATGTTCTGATTCTAGACTCATGTGTTTATGCAACAAGTAAAGGATAGAATGTGCGAGAGAGAGCGAGAGAGAGAGAGAGAGCGCCAAACTGGTAATCCAAATTTTATGGGCTGTTAGGTGAGAATGCAGTTCAGATGAGTGGAGCTATGGATTTGGTCCCCTCACTCCTCCCTTCTTTGGCTTACATATCCACACAAAATCTATGATTTCTCTTCTTTTTTTTGTATTTTTATGGCATTTGTCAATGAACCCACCAAGAAGAAAACCTCAAATCAAGCAAATACTGGAGCCTAAAAGCGAAAAATTCCATCTTTGCAACAACCATCCCCAACTCTTCTTAGCCACTCCAGCCGCCGTCTCTTTCACCCTCCCTCCTACATTGTCCTCCTGTCTCTCTCATATTAATTTGGGTTTATATCTTAGCCCACAACTGTCAACTGCTTAATTGTTTTCAAGTGTGATGTGGTTGAATTCAATAAGCTTCTGTCTGGGATTGGATGGTTGTCGGTTTTAGCTTTTAACAGGTGGACTTTGGATGCTGCAATATCTGTACTAAGTAAAGGTTTGATCTTGTAAACAGTAAAAGCTATCCTTCTGAAATTCTATTTTGTGTAACTATATAGCTTTGGAAGGTGAGGAGCCGAGAAGTGGCGATTGAAGGCTAACCATTACTGGGAGAGAGAGATCCAATTAATTGAACAAGTGTCTTGTTCCTTTTGTCCTCATTCTTGTGTCCTTATTAAGCACTTATCATACGTGGGCTTTTCTTTTTCACTCTTTGCTCTTAGTGAGCTCCTACTGAATTAGTTCTGGATTCGAGCTTCAAGATGGAGGCTATGGGAGAAAATATTACTAAGATTCAAGAAAGGAAAATGTTGGAAGATAACATAATTACTTTTCAGGGGAAAACGGACGCTCCCTTGTTTGCTTGGCCATGGGAGAATCTCGGAAATTACAAGGTAAGCCTTCTCCAAAGTCCAATTCATGGTACAATCAATTTTTTTTGGTTTCTAAATGCACGTGTTTTTGGTTTCTTTTGTATGTCTAAAATGATTTTGTTGTTAGTCAACTGGTTCTTCACTGATTTTCTGCATTACATATTATCCGGCAGTACTTGTTCTACGTTGCACTTCTTGCGAAATACTTCTATTATCGGGAAGAGACTAAGGAAAGTAATTGGTGCTTCCATATTCTCCTCTTGTGTTACCTGAGAGCGCACATTTATCAGTTGTGGAGCTCTCATAATATGATGCTTTTTCTTAATCGCAAACGCCGAATCTCTCAAGAAGGCATAGACTACAAGCAAATTGATGCACAATGGCATTGGTATGAAAGTACTGATCTTCTTTTATTTCTTTTTCCTAGTCGAATGATAACTAGAAAACATTCTCTCTGTACTCAATTTTGCTGATATGATCTTATAGTTTCTGCATAACGATATCTGCCTTTCATRTGTAATGATTTCTGAACAGGGACAGTTTCTTGATACTTCAAGCTATTATGGCATTAGTGGTCTATTTCAGCTTCCCATCTCTAAACAATCTACCCCTATGGGATGCTAGGGGGATTGTTTGTTGTCTGGCTCTCCATCTTGGAATCTCAGAGCCTCTATATTATTGGATGCATCGGTTATTTCATTCCCCTTATTTCTTCTCACATTACCATTGGCAACATCACAGCTCGAAAGTTCCCCATCCTCATGCAGGTAAAATCAAGAGGCGAACTACCACTTTATCTGGTACTTTGTAATTACTTATCTACCAATCATTGGCTAATGGTTTCCAATCATTTTCTTTGTGCAGCTGGGCATGCATCATTTCTCGAACACCTATTACTAGGTCTAGTTATAGGAGTACCGGTTTTGGGAACTGCTTTAATTGGTTATGGTTCAATAATCACGATGTACAGTTACATTTTGCTCTTTGATTTCCTTAGATGCTTGGGGCACAGTAATGTTGAAGTTGTCCCTCATAATCTCTTTGAGACAGTACCAATTCTCAAATATCTCATTTATACTCCCACGTAAGTTCTGCAGTCATCATCCGCTTTCTTGATCTTGCCTCCACTATTTCTTAGTTAAAAAAAGGTTCAAATATCTTCTTTATTAAGTATGCTGTGCTCTCTGTGTATGTATTCACCTATGCTTCTAGGGAGAGGAGAGAGGAGGGCTGAGATATTAAGTCTTACAAACAAAAGGTTTCAGATGTCAAAATGTTTTAACACAGGTTGTTAGTTGTTGGAAAAACTTAGTCAAAGAGGAATTGCAACTTGATTATTGCGCCACTAATTTTTTAATGATTTGTATTTGCTCTGCAGATACCACAGTATACACCACACAGACAAGCAAACTAATTTCTGCCTCTTCATGCCTCTTTATGATATCCTGGGGAAGACAATAAATATCCGTTCCTGGGATCTGCAGAAAGAAATAAGTTCAAGGACAAGTGAGTCTTCATTTTATGTAACAATATGGTTCCTAAGAACATTCAGTCATTTGTGAAGGTTTCAAGCCTCAAAAGATTTCTAAACAAACTTTTGTTTTCTATATTTGTCGTACAGTTTCCGACTACCATTAAATGTTTCCACTTGACAAATTGCATACTTGCACATCACCTTTGTTGCATGTTCAATAATGACTCTGGGCATGTACAATGATCCACATAGAAACTTGAGCTTAAATATATTTAAAGATATCATTAGGAAAAAGATCTTTGCCAGATTTATATGTTACTTGTCCAATCAAGAAAAGATCTTAGAAAAATACTGGATAGGGTTGAGGATTCTGAATTTGAAGAATCTGGAGTGATTGCCACATGGGAAGGAAACAATATCAGCATATCTATTTTCTTGGATTAGGTTTGCATCATACTTTTGCAATTTGGGAAAGGGTGTAATGGTTGTATATTTGGGATAAAACAAGGAAATATGATCGGATCCAGTATTCTTCTTTCATGGAGGAATGTTTCCCTCCATATTCAAATACAATTAGATGCTTTTCAGCTCTTGGCACTAATAAGACTTCGATTGCATGATTTGATAAGCTATAGGACCATTTTAGCTGTAAATTTTCCTTTTTTTGGTGCTTACATTGTAGACATGATCAATGAAATATAGCACTTACTGCAGTGTCACTGTTAACGTTTGCTGTTCTCCTTGGTTATATTTTCACATTCTCTGGCTTTCTTTGCTTTGAATGGACAGATGAAAGAGTACCAGATTTTGTGTTCCTTGCCCATGTTGTTGATATGATGTCAGCTATGCACTCTCCATTTCTTTTCCTATCATTCAATTCCATACCTTTTAGCACAAAGTTCTTTTTGATTCCTATATGGCCTTTTACCTTTCTGATAATGCTTGCCATGTGGGCGAAGTCCAAGACATTTTTGTTCAGTTTTTACAATCTCAGAGGTCGATTGCACCAGACCTGGGCTGTGCCAAGATTTGGTTTTCAGGTAACTTATTTACTCGCTTCCTGTGCTTTAGATTTAGGATACAACATGAAATTATTATTTCTATTGAGGCTAAATCCAGATTCCAAATGTGAAGCACATAKAGGTTCTATAGTTTGCACGAATTTGGGTGAACCATTTCCATGTTTGCAGTTACATATTTTAGGATTCTTGTTTATCAGAAAAATGAAAACCTGATAAGTAATGCCCATTTTAAGTGTGCCAGATGGATGGAGCTTTCATAGCTCACTTTAGTTATGTTCGTTTTGGCAAAAGCATCGGAAGTAGGTTCTTTTGATGGAAATTTGTGAGAAGCAGGTTATTAGCTTCTTTAGTCTTTTATTGGATTTTGAATTGCATGAAATAGATCAATCATGATAAGTGAGTGAAGCACAAACTTGAAGAATGCATTTGATTCTGTAAATTAAACATAGCTTCACTCCTTTGTTTTGGCATCTGAATCTATGGTGTTACATTTGCAGTATTTCTTACCTTTTGCTGCAGAAGGCATAAACAAACTTATTGAAGAATCTATCCTCAGAGCTGATAGAATAGGTGTCAAGGTCATTAGCCTTGCTGCACTAAATAAGGTTGGCCTGTTCCTCTTCGCTTTTCTCACCGTTTTAGATATCTTGATTTTCTTTCATCAATATTCAATTTTAGTTAAACAAATGAGCTTTGATGTGCCAAGATTGTCTATCTCCTTCTTGCAGTTTGACTTAGTGACTAACTGATTTTACCACGAATATAATTAAGGAAATGCGAGGTCTGCCTATTCAAAGAAGAAATAACTGTGGTAATTCAGAAAAGTCAGAACAAAAATTTTATGAGTGTCCTGATATTCTTCTGTTTTCTAAAAACTTTTTGACTTGGAATATAGTGATGTTTCTAAGAAGCATTAATTGACTATAATACTTACTGAAACTGTTTTTACAGAATGAAGCTCTGAATGGAGGGGGAACACTCTTTGTTGAAAAGTATCCCGACCTTAGAGTCCGTGTTGTCCATGGAAACACCTTGACAGCTGCTGTGATCCTAAATGAGATTCCTCGGGATGTTAGTGAGGTGTTCTTGACGGGTGCAACTTCAAAGCTAGGTAGGGCCATTGCCCTCTACCTTGCTCATAAAAGGRTCCGGGTTCTGGTAAGAGCTACATAACATATATATATGTATATATATGTGTGTGTGTGTGTATATATATATATATACATACTTCTGCTGCACTTCTTTGGATAAGCTATTGAAGTTTTAGTTTCGTTTTCTACTGGACAAATGACTTCTGCTGGAACACCTAAAGGGCTAGTTTCATTAAATAAAATTCTCAACTTGTGCTGTGTAGCTAAAGCTAGTCTTAATTTGSAGCAAACCTTTCGGGCAAAAGAAATGCAAAAAATATCTAATTTAATTTAACAACCAAAAGAATGTTCATTTCCAATTTATGTTTTCTGATTAAGAATGATTATGACCGCAGATGCTCACTCAATCAACGGAAAGATTCACTAAAATCCAAAACGAAGCGCCGAAGGACTGTCAGAGCTATCTAGTTCAAGTGACCAAGTATCAAGCAGCTCAGCACTGCAAGGTATTATCTATCATCCACAGAAACTGTTGAGGTGATTGACAGGATAAGCAATCCTGTTGAGTTCTAATCCCTCTACATATCAACCGAAATCTGTAAAACCACCAAAGTTAAAGCCCAAAAAGATAAAATAAAAGAAAGCTTAATTAAAACAAGAGCATAAAATAAAAGAAGCTTAATCAAGAAAAGAACATAGAATAAAAGAAAACTTAATCAAAGCAAGAGCATAGAATAAAAGAAAGCTTAATCAGAGCAAGAGCACAGGCATAAATTCACTGAGAAAAGAGAGTCCCGCTCCTCTCTTAGTGGATAACAACCCTAATTTTCCATCTTTTGATAAGTTGGACACATTAGATACTTGCTTCGATATTACTTTGTAGAAGGTGGGGAAATTCGGCCATCTGTGTGCTTGCTTTGAATGCAGAAGCTGGAATAGATCTTCAATCTTTTGACTGTTCTCAATAATAGATATCCTCATTTCGAAATGTTTGATCAAGAGATAACTTTATTTTGGTTCTTGCTACTCTCCATGGCTTCCAGTAACAAAAATTATACAGTTAGTGATTGTATTAGGGAAGGAAATAGAAGTAAATATAGGAGCTTTGACAGTTTACATTGTGCCAAGCTTCAGAAGTTTCTCTATCTCTCAATTGCCTCAAAGTTCATGCTAAATACTGGGCCTTCGATATCAGCAGACATGGATCATTGGCAAGTGGACTACTCCGCGAGAACAAAGCTGGGCTCCATCAGGAACACATTTTCACCAGTTTGTTGTTCCACCCATCATTTCCTTCCGGAGGGACTGTACTTACGGGAGGTTGGCTGCAATGAGGCTCCCAGAAGATGTAGAAGGCCTGGGATCATGCGAGGTGGAGACAACTTCAATGTTTTTTCATCAGCTAGCTTCCAACTAATTAATGTTTCCATATTTTAATTCTCTTTCTAATCTCTTCGCTATGCTGCAGTATACAATGGGAAGAGGCGTCGTTCATGCTTGCCATGCAGGAGGGGTTGTTCATTTCCTTGAAGGTTGGGAACACCATGAGGTGGGAGCAATCAATGTAGACCAGATTGATGTTGTATGGGAAGCTGCCTTAAAACATGGTCTGAAGCCAATGTAGGTTCAAAATACAGAAATGCATCTATATCCCTGCTCTTTGTTATTATTACTTTTTATTCTGTTATTATTTTACATTGGTAGCTTGGAAACCTATTATTTTCTTTTCCCTCTTTCAAATGTAATTCTTTTGCAAGTAACAACGCTACCTTGGGAAGGAAAGATAGGTAGTGCTATAACTTCTGAAGGAATTTGTACAACTAAATCATATGAAAATAGAAGAATGAAAAAGATCTCTCACACGCGCGCACATGCACAATTGAATCTTGTATTTTSTTCCTTTGTGGTTGAATTAGAAATTTTCAATAAGTTCTGGATTATCCAAGCTGCCTTTCAGAATTTCTAATGGACAGACAGGAAGAAAATTGTGTATTTTGTCAAAATTTCAAATACTTTTCTTGTCTGAAAATGTTATATATTTAACATGATCAAGGAAGAGCAACTTGAGAGATGAAAATGAGCAACTTATAAAGCATTAACCGTGAGAGATCATTGATTTACTTGATCTTGAAAAGCGGCGTTGCCGTTTCACTGATGCCATGTTGCATGGCTAATAGCAATTTCAGAGCTCCTCCACCACAACCTCGTCTCCTTAATGACCAAACATTTATCCAGCAAATCAGGGGAAACAAACTTCCTCCTAAAAACTGTGTCCTAATCTAGCTTTGTTCTACTTTTTGTCCTAACCGTTCTGCTTATAAATGTCTGACGTCTTGTTCTTTCATTCATCACTGTCACAATACAGTTAATACTAGCATTTGACAAAGTATTTGCAGAATGAGCTTCAAGATCCCTTTCTTATTCTCCTTTTTCCTTCTCTTCTACATTGTTGATGCCTTCAACATCACCCAACTTCTAAACAAATATCCAGATTACAGCACTTTCAACAGTTACCTCTCTCAAACCCATCTTGCCGGAAGCATCAATTCCAGGCAAACCATTACTGTCTTGGCAGTTAGCAACGACAATATCTCCCCGTTATCTGATAAATCAGGCGATGTGCTCAAGTCAATCATGAGTTTACATGTTGTTCTTGATTATTATGATCTCAAAAAGCTCCAGAATATACCCAATAAGACTATCATTCTTACCACTCTCTTTCAAAGCGGTGGTAAAGCTCGTGGGCAACAAGGTTTTCTCAACGTGACCGACTCGGGTTCTGATGTAAGGATTAGTTCAGCTGTTAAAGGTGCATCACAACAAGCTAATTTGGTGGACTCTGTTGCTTCACAGCCCTATAACATATCTGTCTTACAGATTGGCACTGTCATCGTACCTCCTGGCCTTGACAATGCAACCAATTCTCCTCCATCACCTTCTCCTGCACCAGCCAAGTCTCCTACTCCAGCAAAATCTCCCTCTCCAAGAAAGTCTCCCAAGTCCCCCCCTTCTCCTGCTCCGTCTCCATCCCAAGCCAGTGCAACCGCTCCAGCAGATGCCGATGCTCCAGCTGCAGATCACGCTTCAARCTCAAGCATGCGTCTACGCCTCAGTTCTGAGGCTGTTCTCATCATACTTTTATCGTACCTTGCTATGGTTTGAGAAAAGCTATAGAGCACCATTTGGCTTAATTTCTTTCGAGATTTTGAGATCTTTATTAGTTTTCTCGATGAATTAGTATCGGTGTTAGTCATAAAGTTGCAGTCAGTTCCACARAAGCCATTTGGAATGAGACAATCTTCTGTGACATCTTCATGCAAATTGCCGAACAAATTTCTACGATAACTCTTGCAATTGGTATTTTTTTAATTTGCAAAGTAATTTCCTAACAAAATCATCTGTATCTCTTGAAAATCTTTATAGGCAGAAAGCATAAATTAATCAATGATAAATTTCGCTAAGATGCACTGAAACACCATGAAAATACAAACTTATAAGCATTTATGATTAGTAAGCCAAATATCAAGACATTTCATTGTTTGCCAATATTATAATTCAAGCAATAACATAATTAAATATACAAAATTGCAGTTCCTAAGAGCTGAGCTGAAGAAACCTAAGTGCCATAGGATGCTTAGCTTCAGAGAGTTGATCAGGTTTCAAGACTTCAACAATCTCACCATTGACAAGAAGGCAAACTACATCAGCAATCCTCTGGATTTGTTTGATGCTGTGAGAGACCATCACAATGGTCATTCCTCTCTCATTCTTCAGCTTTACAAGAACAGCTTCAATGTTCTGTGTTGATATTGGATCCAAGGCACTAGTCGGCTCATCCAGCAACAAAACCTAAGTAAAAAGGCGAAGCAGAATTAGTTGCCTTCGAACTTTTAAAAGCTAATCATTTTCTGAAGAGAAATTTAACTGCTGCTGAGTATCTATCTTACCTCTGGTTCATTAGCCAAGCTGCGTGCAAGAGCAACTCTTTGAGCTTGACCAACAGATAATTCTCCACCAGATTTACTGAAAAAAGAGGAATCTAGGTCTGCCAGAGCGAGCAACTTGTAAACTTCATTGTCACTTAGCTTCTTGCCTCTCAGCTGTGGTCCATATCGAATATTATCCGCAACAGTGCCTGCACAGTTTTCCAGGCGGGATAATAAAAAAACCTGTTAGTGCCAGTAAGCAGAAATTCTTAAAAAAAACGTCAGGCGACGTATTTAATCATGGTTTTGGTTGGTCTGAGTCGCCGACTGCATATCCATGGGATAATGAAAAGATGTTCTAAAAATKAACCAAGATCTTCATTCCTTTACCTTCAAACAGAACTGGAAGCTGAAATAGCATGCCTACTTGGCAGCGAAGGCTAAGTACATCAAGATCACAAATGTCATGACCGTCCAAAAAGACTGTGCCAGCGGGAGGCTCCCATAATCGGTTCAGAGCCCTCAAAAATGTTGACTTGCCACTACCGCTTGGCCCCATGATTCCCGTGATCGCACCTCTGGGTATGTCAGCGTTGACCTTACTCAGTATGGGATCACCGTTCTCTGATGCTGTCATAAGTTCCCTTACCTGAATTTTCGTCTCCGATTTACATCCACTTTCATTCACGCCAACCACAAGCAAATGCTCTCGCGCACCATCTACACCTGCACAAGAGAAGTTCAGGAAACAGTTTTTTATGTCCCAGAAACAATACAGTAGCAATGATTCTGTAAGCTAGATTCGTGAAATAGATCAGAAAAAATAAAACAAGTTATGAAACATTAAAATAAGCGATGCTCTTCTAACCTTGGAAAGAACCCATAGAATTACAGAAACTAAAGTTTGCAAAATAGAAACTTGAACAAGTGGAATTAATTTGATGGGAAAATCTTTCTCTTCTTATAGGAAGAAGAAACGACCTTCCCCAGTTCTAACAAAACCAGTCCAAGACTGGGTTTTGGGCAGAACAACTGCACAGACTTTCCAAAATGAATCTAGAACCACTAACTGCTAAAGTAGGCCGATTATTATTCTGAGATTCTTTTCCTATTAAAGAAGACAATACTTCACATGGAGCAGATCAGGTCCTCCTATATTTTATGCCTTTCTAGTAATGATTTAGGCAAGGATTAAACGTAGCACGACAAGAAGTACGGATTGCTTAGATAAGCTAAGGTTCTTATCTGGCCAAGCAACAATAAGCTTGGTCTGTTTGCTACTTTTGGTTCATTATAGGACAAGGTTTTAGTGGGCAGGCGTTATCCGAGGTTCATCATCCTTTGAGAATCTCTAAGGTTCAAAAGGATGAAAAGTATTAATGAATTTTGTTACTGCATTTTTTGTCATCAATGTGTCGATTCTTTTTAAGAGTAGGGATCAAAGAGTGACTATGTAATAAAAGTTACGAATCTTYTTATATATTTTTTTGATACATCAATTAGAATGTAACGTGTATGATTGAGAAGAAAGAATATTAGAAGGTTTCAGGATAAATATATGTTGTACTTTGATTGGTGGATAGAAATGTATAGAAAAAATGTATGTTCTGCATGATGGATAGAAGTATATAAAGGAAAATGTATGCTTTGATTGATGGATATAAGTGTATAAAAAAAATGTATTAAAAAAATCTATTAGAAGATCTTTAACCCATAACAGAAGACTAGGATAACCAATCAATTAATTAACATATTATATGGATGGTTTTAAGGAAATGTGTGCCACTCCCTAGACACACTAGGGTTTCTCCTCCCTGCAAGCTAGGGTTCTGCCCCTCCCGGCTAGGGTTGATCATTCTCCATGGTGCACGATCTTGATTGCGTTGCTAGATTTTAGTCCTTCGCCCTCTCGGAACTGGAATCCTTACTACTCAACATTGGCAAGAACGACATTCGTGCAAGTCGAATTGAATGCTAGTAGGAGTGTGTTTACCTATATACCAGGTGCAACAGATCTCAACCATACAGGGTTTAAGGCTACATTGGAACGCTCCGGGAAGTGTTGTAACTTCCAGATCCGGAAACACAATTGTAGCTTCTACCATCTCCTATTTGGCACAGAAGAAACAATTGATATCATCCTTGCATGGAATTTTGAAAATAGGTCAGTGATGCTGCAACCATAGCAGGTCAACTACTCCTTATCCACTGAAGACTTTAGTGATGAAGTCTACTGGGTTCACGTTGATGGCTCCCATGGCAATGCTAGATCCTTGAAGTGGCCTCAAAGATTGGTAGGAGTTTTGATGAATGTATTGAACTCTAGAACCATGAGAGGTTAGATGCGCATGGTGGGAGATACTTTCGTCTCAGAGTCCGACTTGACATCTCCAACCCCCTCTGTTCTTTGTCCAACTAAATGTCCCTGATATGGGATTAATGGCACCGATTCCGTCAATGTCCTTCTCCCCGCGAAACCTTCCTATGCACCTTGTCTCTTCTTCACTGAACTTAAATTGAATGACACATTACTACCACTCACTATTTAAACTTCTCTCCTTTTGCAAGACTTTTTCTTGTTGGCAAGATGCTTAAATAGATCGCCAAATATTCATCAAAAAGAGAACTAAGCTCATTTTCAATTCTATCCACATTACTCATCATAAAAAAAACTCATAGATTCTATTATAACAATATTTCAAGTATTTAAGCTTGAAATTAGGGTCTAAATTTATAGCAATAGAGAGTAACATATTTAGTTCTTTTTCCACCCAACATTTCTCAAACTTAACAAAGCATAGTTTTTGCCATTTTCAATCAAACTGGTATCATTTTTGCTAGACTCTTGCAGCAACAAAAGAATAAAATAAACTTCCCGAAAGAAATAAATTTTCTGAGCAATAATGGCTGTCAAAGAATATATTAGTCACAATATAAAATGCTTCAAAAAAAAAATTATGAACAATTTCAATCTTTTCCCAATCTTCATATAGGGGTGGATCTTTAAACCTCAAATAACGAGATTTGATTCGGTCATATGCCTTTCTATAACAATGAAGACCCAAGCATCAAATATATGAAATTTCATCTAGTGCATACATGTAGAACCAACATTTTACCCCTAAGAATTTGTTCTTTTTTAGCATATTGAAGAAATTCAAGTTGTCTTTTGGTAATGGTTTCACATATTTCACCACATTACGAACTCTCTGAATACAATGCTTCATCAATTCCTTCCTGAACAACTAAATTTAATACATGACCCYAACAATAAACTTGTAAATGTGTCACGTTCCAAAACCGAGTTTAGACCTGTACTGGGGACGTGGCACAGTCGTACTCTTGAGGTTTACCATAGAGGATATAATATCTTCTTACAACAAAGCTTACTAAAACTTTAAATCCAATAAAAGAAAAGATAAATAAGATTTTATTTCCCTCCAAATGTCTAGTCTTATACAATAGTAATACTTAAATTCCAAAATGGGAGTACAAGGTCCAAAAATAGAAGTTAAAAATGTAAATAGATTCCTAGTCAGTCTTGATTCCTATTTCTAGGTGGTCATTCCCAGACATCATCCTCAAACTCACACGCGAAGGCTTCCTATTCTGAGTGAAGAAGAGAGGTGGAGTGAGTACTTTACCCAGTAAACAGACCAACCCCTTTAACTAGGACTGAACAACATCTAATAAGTAGCTTCATAAACAAATGAAAAATATATATGATCTTTAATAAATATGAATAACAAAAATAAAATAAAATAGTCAAATTACTACACTAAATAGTTTTGTGTTTGCGGTAGTAAGGTCAAAGTCAAAATTTATTCAGCCACAAAAGGAAAAATGAATTTGAAATGGGCATAAAGAGAGAAGGCAATACAATAATGGGATTGCGGCAGAGGTAAATTGCACTGAAGAACAACAAAATCATAGAGGAAGTAAAAAGAAAAGATATTCACTTAAACTATGAAACCAGAAAAAAAAAAAAAAAAAAAGAATCCTACGATGGTAGTATAAGAAAGTTAGTAGGGGAGAAAAAGACAAAAACATAAGCATAAAGTAACTAGTCATCAAGAAAGTTAAGGAAGCAAAATCGCTGTGACATTTGTTTGGAAAGTATTTATAAAAATAAGGCGTCACGTGGCATCTTTCAAGGGATGGAATATTATATTGGCAAAGATTATCATAATAATATATTAGATAGACTAACAATGTGCGGACCAACCTAGTACCTTTAGTCAACATTCTAATTATGCCCAAAACCAACTCAAGGCGACGCAGTGATACACAATGAAAGGCGGAGGCCACAATTTACAAGAAACGGAAGTCTGTAAGTCACTACCTCACTAAGGATCTTTAATTGAGTCAAATCTTGAACTCAAACTTAGCTGTACTCTCACTAGGACTGCCAAATAAATAAAATTATAACTTTTTGTCCATCCTACTTAGATAATGAGATAAGGYGCATATCAGACATTGTCCCTAGACAAAACAAAATATCTAAATTTCATATAACATAGACAATCAAAATAGTTTATTTTCATGTGTCAGAGATGAACAAAAAAGTCATAGTTTGACATACACAAGTTTAATTTGATATTTTTATTAAGAAAACAATCTATGAATTTCAACTAGAAAGTCAGAAAAAAAAGGTTTGCTCCACTTACTTTATGATGATAGACCGATACTCCAACTCAGATAATCCTTATCTAAGTTTCGCGTGCTAGCAGATGACGATCCTCTTTCACCCCTGGCTTCTGGGTCAACTCATTGCCTCCGGATATTCAGAATATGGAGGCATGAAGATAAAGTATGGGTTTATATATCTAAACTCTAATATACCCTAATGTTCATAAGTTATTTATCTATTAATATTACTTTTTTTATTTACTAATTATTATAACTATTCTTTTTATTAATACAAAATCCTTCACCCTAATTTGGCACGGGTATTACAAAATATTTACCCTCAGCTAACAACATTCCTCTAGAAGAATAATGCTCTTGAAGGTATTTAGCCATCACATCATTAATTAGCTGAATAGCTAGCCATTGAGATTGTGCAGATTTTATCATTACTCCATCCAACAAACAATTAATCATTATGTCTTTAAGATTTTTCCTACTCGCCTTAACAGGAACTAAAACAAAGTTAATGATCTTTTTCTGCAACATCCACTCTTTATCATTAAAGTGAGCTGTAAGAGCTAAAAGGGCGAGTTCTTGTTTTTGAGGTCCAAGTATCTACTGTCAAACAAACTCTTGAACTACAATTTAAAAGAAAATCCATCAACGTATTTTTCTCAACTTTATAACATTTCAAGCAATCACTTCTCATTGTATTTCTAGAGACAAACTTAACCTTTGGATAAAACCCCTCGAAAAAAGTAGGATCTTCAACAAAACTAAATGGCTACTCTTTAACAAATATAAGCTCAATCTTTTCTTTCCTAGTACATTCTTAATCAAATTTATACACAATACTAGAACATTGCTCAAAATTTCCTTTTGCAAAGTGTAGAGTAGACTGACCTTTTGTTTCTTTCTTTGTCAACTCTCTCTTGAAAAGGCRGCATAATCCATCATATATATGTTGATTCAAGTGAATGGTCCCACCTTTACTAGCACAAGTGAATGTCTTTTTGCAATAGTTGCATATACATTGGCTTGGATTTTTGAGATTTCTTGTAAATGGTCCAAGTTTTCAACCTTAGCTTCAACACCCTCTTCCTTGTCTGGCAATTGTCATCTTTTTGGCGACATCACTTGCATCATGGCATATCAGTGATAGTAATAGGACAATCTTTATTATTTGCATATGACATCTAAGAAAAAAAATAGAAATCTCATTACAAATAATTTGCCTTTTTAGTAAAAGGTGAAATTTAATACAATTAATTCATTGTATAAACTATATGGAAAAAATAACAGGACTATTGCTCATAGGAATTAAGTAAACTTATAACTCCCCCAAAAAAAAAAAAAAAAAATAGCATACCTCTGAAGTTTTCATTTTTGATTCTAAGAATGTTTGGATGGTTCTTTTTGTTTTTAAAGTTTTGGCATGTTTGGTACTCAAAGTTCGGGATGAATCCTTTTGTTGCTTGAGGCAATAAAAAGAAGTTGTTTTTGCTTCTCAAATAAATTTAAACAAAAGATGATACATGTATCAAAGAAATTACAAAGAAAATCATTGACATCCTTAAGGTAAAAGGAAAAGAAATTGAAAGTTGAAGGGAATTATACATTCACTACTTCAAAAAAAAGTCTATGGCAACGTATATATCATGATGTTTTCGGCAAACGTCGCCATAGGCTTAATTTAATGATCTATGTCGACATTTATCAAACGTTGTGATACACATACTTAAGCTGACCTTTGCCAAAAACATTTATCTATGCGTCTCTATAATACTATCTATGACGACATATGTGGCAACGTTGTCACAAACGACGTTATACGAGGATTTGAGACGACATTTCCTAACAACATTTGCAAGATGTGTTGACATAAAAATAATATCTCCCAACATTTCATATACGTTGGTGAGAATGTTGTAATAGAATATCATCTACGACGACTAATGCTAACGGCGTTTGCCTTTAAGTCGTCCAAGCATTAGATAAGATGACATTTAGACAACATTTATGAAATGTCGTTCTATGTAAAATTGAGGCGGCATTTTAGAACAATCTTTGCACTATATGTTGGCATAAAGACATGTTATATCCATATTTAATATATGTTGGCATTAAAGATCGTAAAAAATCACGATATTAAACGACCTTTGCACATGACATTTCACCTTAAGTTACCTAAAGACTAGATAAAATGATACTTATAAAATGTTTTTCTACGTGGAATTGAGGCAGCATTTTAGAATGACATTTGCACTATGTTTGGCATAAACACATGCTATGCTAATTTTTTATATATGTTGGCATTAAAGGTTCTAAGAAATCACAATATAAGGCGACATATGTTGATGACATTTCCTCTTTAGTCCCCTAAACACTAGATAACACGACATTTATAAAATGTCGTTCTATGTGGAATTGAGGGGACATTTTAGAATGACATTTACAGTATGTGTTGGCATAAACACATGTTATAGTAACGTTTGATATATGTCGGCATTAAAGGTCGTAATCATGATATTAAACGACATTTGTAGATAACATTTCATCATATATTGGCATATATATTATTTCTTTAATTTTATAAATTTATTTCCGTTCACGATATCACTATTATCTTTATACCATAGTCAATGATGCCTGTTGGATATGCCGCTATGGATTATCATGTATTGTCATTTTCTTTGATTTATAAATGGACTTCTTGTTTGCATTTTTTATAGCCCAAACATACTGAGTCTACACATGTATTTGTTTAATAAATCAAATTATGGGTCTCTAATTTGCAAAGTTTATAGCCCAGACATGCTCAATCCAATTTTACGAACCTACTAATTTTTATGTTTCTAAAAACATAATGTGATGCAATGGCCTCATTGGCCTCACATCAGCTCTRCCCCTAATGATTTTTAATTGGTACACATTACTGTGACAAGATGACTACTATATATGTTACCTATGTCTTGAACATATATATGTTTTCCTTGACTGTTAAAGAGCTTTCTTTCTAATAAATCAACAAAACTTATATAATTAAATATTTCTCACAAAGACTTACATAACAAAAATCATTAATGAAACATATATCATCCACAAAAACCAATGAATAAACATCAATCACAAAATGAAATATTGCTCAACAAAGAAATTGAAATTAACTCTACTGGTCAACAAAGTAATCATCCATAAAATGAACTCAATAGTTGATGGAGTCCTATTTTATATTTCATTTTTCCCTTACTTAAGTTGTTTCTTGTCGAGTTTTCTATATGATTAGCATTGTATTACACTAATTTTGTTTTGAAGTGATTAACGCAAGGTTTCATCTTAAATACAAGATAAAGGGCAAAAATCGATTATAGAAGAGCTTAAAAAGGTCAAACAAAGAATACATAGAGTTTGAGGTCAAAACACAATTTCTAGAAGCTGAAAATCATGAAAAAGTGACGAAGTATGGGGAGCAGCCTATCAGGTGCCGCTTTAGGCTTGAACCAATTCCAGTTCAAGGACTCAATTGTTGCTCCATTTTTCTAGAACCAAACCAGCACTGGTCTAGACCAGATCGGGCGCCGATTTGGTCTTTTCGGCCTAAAGAAAGCACCAATTTGAGCCAAATCARGTGCCAATTGGACCCACTTTTAGGGCCTTTTGTGTTCTTCTATAAATAGTTCGTCTTATGATCTATTTTAGAGACTTTTGGTGGACTGAAAACTTTCTTTTTTCATAGTTTTAGACTAGTTTTAATAAGAGGAGCTTGGAGGAAGCCATTGAAAGCTTGAAGACTTGTATTCAACCAAGATTACTTAAGGATTTGTTCATCAAGTTGATTCTTTCTTCTCTAACCTTTGGTTGCAAAATGTTTATTATACTTTCTATGGTAGATTTCATGAGTTTCTTAGGCTAAGTTTTATGTTGATTATGGTTATTTGAGAAGATGATTTCTTCGTAAGGGGTTAAACTCTATTGTGCCTTTTTATTGTTGATTCTAAATCTACTTGAGTTGTTTATTATTACTGCGGCCTTCTTAATGATTTTTGTGGATTAGCTACTTACATATCGACTTCATAATCAATTTGGAAGCACCGGGAGTTGAACTAATTGATTAGGACCTGGGCAATGATGATCCATTAGTATTCTGTAAGACCTCAAAACCTAGTACTCTGACAAATCACCTAAGGTATGGAACATTAACTTGATCAATCATTTTAGAAAACTTATATAAAACCCTTAGAGTTTTGAATTTTAAAGACACATTGTATAGATTTAAACTATTTTCTATATGTACAAGGTAGAAATGAATTAAAACCTTAATAAATAGTCAAAACCCCGAGCTTTAATCGAACTGCCTTCTTGAAAATAAACTGCTACTTTAATTATATATCTCATCTAGTTTGAATACTTTCCTACCATTGATCTCATCTAGACAACTACTCTTAGTAAATTCACTATTAATTTGAAAGGCCAATGATAAATTAAGTTATGTTTTTTCCATTTTTGCATGCCTTTTTGCATATTCATCCTACTTCATGATTTGTTCCATTTACTAAATAGTAACTCATTCTAATTATTCTATGTGTCCATCTCAATCCTTAGTTAATCATTTTAATTACATTCATTTTAATTTCTTGTTATTACCTATATCAAAACTATCTAGTAGACCATGCCTAGCCCCAGCCTGGATAGACCAAATATGTTCCAAGACTTCAAGGAAACCATTTTAATTTCTGTTTTCCTTAACAAAATGAAACGACAACTAGCAAACCAACCCAATTCGGCYTGTAGCATTATGGTTTCCTCCCAACTGAATGCCTTCTTTCTCTTATTCTTCCTTCTYTCTCTTACTCTCCCTCTCTCTCTCTCTCTCTCACTGTTTGAAACTTCCAAGTGGCTCATAGAYAAAATCGCATACATAATAAAGCTTCACTTATACAAGAATATACAGTCCACAAGTGATATAAAGTGAATAAGAGTATCGTCTAACAAGGATTGTTGGTTCAAAAGTGACCGTCAAAATATCCTAATAAAATCAAGTAGTTGTTGGTTGTTACGAAAATAAAGTAAAATAAGCTAAAATTATCCAATCACAAGGATTCGGAAACAAATCACAATAATTGCACACACAAGATCATTAAGAGTTTAAACATGAGTAAGAATTAAAAATTTCCAATGTACTAATGTCCAAGAATTCAAAACATCAATGTTATAGACAGCCTACAAAAATAGCTACTGAGTAAAATGCTGCAGCAAAGGTTTAGCTAGAGTAAAAATGAAAATTGAGATAGAAAACAACCTCACCCTTTCAGTTTGTTGGTCCTTGTTCCCATTACACTAAGTTGTTCTACCTGTCGGAGTTACTTAGCTTAAGGAACACGAATAAAAATTCATGTCTCATATGATTTTATGGGTTGAACATAGATGTCTCCAATCTTCAATGGCATTTCTTAACATATTAAACCTTATCTCAAAATATCCAAACCCACATCTACTCAAGTTTTTCACTTCTTTTATTACCTTTTGGAGTTCAAGAACCTCACACAAACACTAGAAAATACAAATCTTCTAGAATTACTTCCTATAGGTATTTTAATCCTTCTAGATTCTAACTTCCACTTAGAAAAGGTCATCCAGCTTAGGACCAAAATCAAATTTCCCGTGTCATTTCGAAAGGATAGTATAGCAGATTTAGTAGGAATCTTATATTATTTGAACTCTACTTTAAGTATGGTAGAAGTGCCATTTTGATAACTTACCTGAGGATACTATTCCGCTTAATTTAGRTTTCAAGCAATATCTATGAAGCGTGTACTCAGATGAGTCCCCCTCAAAACCGTTTTCTTGCATAATTGCATTGATCAAATATTTTAAAATGCCTTAGAAAAAACATACATATCCAGAAATAATTTTCTATTTTCAAGAAAAGTCATTTTACTTGCATCTTTTTTATAAAAGAATATGAAAAATAGAGCACACGTGATTTAATATGAGCCGTGGCACTTGACTCTTCCAGAATCAAGAATTGTTTTACTACCTTCAAAAGTTTACATGACTCAATACTGAAAGCGTCTCTTTTGAGATCACTATTGAATTGATTGATTGAATTGACGGATTGAAAATCACTATTGTGATGTATATTGAAATTGAGTATTCAATTGGTAGGTTCTGAATAACTAGCTCGGTAGACAAAATACTGTGCCTTGCTGGTCCCCAGTATGAGCACCTCTTGAGCTAGTTCGAACAATAGTAATAGAGTTAACCAATCCTTGGCCAAAGACTGGGCTATCGATGGTGGATTGAGAATGCATGGTGCAGACACTCGAGTCATTAGGCACTCAAGTCTGATTGTGAATATCGTACACTTAGCTAGGAGGTTTAACTCAAGGCTGGATGTTCATTTGTACCCAAGCTAGCGGATACCAATACTTGTTATGAAGCGATAAGGTAGAATTGCATGCGTAATTATGAAGTCATAAGATGGGTATTACTAGACCCCGTACAACATTGTCTGTATGGTAAATGTTTGAATTGAATTACTATTACTAGAGATTGACGAATTTCAAAAGTAGTATTCTCGTTCAAACTTCACATGATTTAAAATTTTGAATATTTTATGAAAGTGGTTGTATTACGAACACATGATTTTTTCTATTAATTACTTTACTCACTAGGAAAACGTGCTCTTGGTATTAAAAATCACTTTGTACCCACACGGGACTCATTAAGCTTCGCTCACAACTTTTCTCATGTTTTAGGGACAAGTATATACTACTGTTAGAGCAGTTGGAAGCCTCAGAAAGATGAACTTTTATCTGGACTCATATCCACATTTTCCCTTTGTATAAGCTTTTGAGATATTTTGTTTATAAATATCCCATGAGTCTAGATGTATGTATTTGATGATTTACATGCTTGTATCGACTGTCAAGAGGCAGACGACAACTCATTTGACCCCAATGGAACATAGGAGACGGCGGGCTCGTCACACATTGAACCGACTAGGGATAGAATCAGTTCTTTTTGGGTGGTTTCCAATGGTAATTGATGTGGCTAATGAAATAGGAAAATTTCTTAAATTTTTAATACAATTTTGATTAATCTAATTGACATACGGATGTGGCTTTAGTTAATTGAAATTAGGGATTTTATGCCACAGGATTGGATAAAACCTAATTAGGAAATTCTATTATTAACAACTAGATTAGATTTGGAAATTAGGGAAATTTAGGTGCGATTAACTTACCTCATTATAAGAATGACTTGAATCAATACCCTAACCAACCTCTTTTATCACATTAGATCTTTTTGGATATAGGTAATTAAATTTCATAATTGAACCTTTTAGATTACTTCTTCATTCTCGTTTTAGTCTAATTCAATCACATTCCATATGTTTAAATTAGGAAAATTTGGTAATTTTGGTACTTGAATAGAAACCTTCTGGGAGTGACCTTGACTCATTTGCTATATACTTTTTGATGCTAGTATACTTGCTAGGATAAACATGCATTAAGTTTGTGAGCATCAAGTGTAGATATGAAAATTTTATTAAATTAAATTTTTACAATCAATTTAAATAATTAAAAGCTAATTTTAAATAATCCTATTAAATTGGGAAGTATATTATATCTCGACCTATGAAATGATGAAGTGTGTCAAGGATGACAAGGTTCGACCAACGGAATCAATGACAGTGATGCCACGTCGCTCCTAAATGTGACTTCAACCAATCAAATCAATTCGCTTTACCTATAAATAGAGGCCAAAGCACAAGAGAAGACCAGAAATTCATATTAAAGGCTACAAATTATATTGAGAAAAGCTCAAAAGCAAGAGCATCAAATTCCTCTCCAAATTCCCAGATCAAGCTACGAAGGCCTYGGAAAGTTCCAAAGAGTCCAAATTTCCAGATCAAGTTGCGAAGCTATCGAAAATTCCATAAGTCCAAATCCCGAGATCAAGATGTGAAGTCCTTGAAAAATTTCAAAAAATCGAAATCTCCAAATTAAGCTGCAAAGTCCTTGAAAAATTTCAAAGAGAAGAATCAACAGATTGAGTTCTTATCATGAGAACATTTCAAAGATTGTAACAATTTCTTATCAAATATATAAGATTAATTCTTTGTTGCGCATTTCTCTTATTTTCTTATTATATTTTACAGACGAGAAATTCGTTAAATAAAGTTTGGCATGCCCAGTGGGATAATCTCTGTCGTTCATATATTCTCTTCAAATCAATGAAATCCAATTCATCAATGGCCCCAAGAACAACATCTTGAAAGCTACCTCTTCTAGATCTGCAACAATTATTGTTGTTGCCAAATCAACCACGTTGGCTACATATGCGGGACTTGTGACGCGGAGTAAGGTGCCATCTAATGCAGGAAATGAAGTGTGGGGAGTACTTCTTAGATGATCAGATCTTCAAATATTTCAACCCCATGTTCATGAATGTTCCTCCTCAAGAAGGAAAAACAGGAGTTGGCTCTATCATAAGAATAACCATGTCTTTGTTGAATGTTGGAACTAAGTCAGAAACATCCAAATAAGTTGATGATGAGTCTTTTTCAAATTCTGCAATTGTTGTTCGCTAAAAAGATCTGCAATTRGGAAAGCTCTGTCATGAAGATTCTATTATAACTTCATCTATTGTGTCAATTATGATGATCAATACTGCCACCMTTGAAGAACAAATCGCAAAGTTGGCCGAATTGGTGAAGGACTTATAGAGAGTTCCCAAAAGCGAGATATCACGCTTGCTAAATTATTGAATAGCCTCGATAGTGCTAGATAAACAAGTCAAACTGCTCCACARCAATCAAAAATTACAAATGATGTTGAACTGCTAAGGTTGCTCAAGTACAATATCAATCTAAAGTCGAATTTGAAAATACAATGGAAGTACAAAATATTCAAATTTCTTATAATGGATTGATCTTGATAAATAACCTGAAGGGTGTCATTATGAAAACAATTAAACAAAAGCATGAAGGAAGTGCTAGACCTTCTTAAGGGTATGCCAAACCGTGTACTTAAAGGATATGTAGTCCTCAAATGCTAATCGGTTATCAACCTTTCAAGCTTCAACAATTTGATGGAAAAGAAATCCAAAACAGCATATAAGCCACTTTGTCGAAACATGCAACAATGCAAGTACTGAAGAGATCTACTTGTCAAGCAATTTGTTAGATCCCTTAAAGGTAATGCTTTGATTGGTATACGAATATTACTCCTACATCAACCGATAGTTGGATTCAACTTGATCAGGAATTTCTAAATCGATTTTATAGCACTCGAAGAACTGTTAAAATTTTTGAATCAAGCTGAATTCGAGAGTAGAATGATGAACTTTTCATTGAGTTTATCAATCGATGGAGGAATTTGAGTCTAAATTGGAGAGATCAACTCTATGAGACTTCTTCAATTGAGATGTGTATTCAAAGCATGCAATGGGATCTTCAATATATCCTTAAAGGCATTCAACCGAAAACTTTTGAAGAATTAGCTACCCATGCTCATGATATGGAAATAAGTATCCTCGCCAATCAAAGTCGAGGAATTCATATCAAAGAGTCAACCAAATATGAGAAGAAGTTGGAATTTCAAAATGGGGGCAAAATTTCCTCAGAATTTGAAGCAAAAGATTCAATGCAAAAAAAATATTCAAATTGCACTTTAGTGTACGAGCCTAAATTGCATGATACTCCTTGATAAGAGTTAAAATTGTCTAAATGCCTCAACAAAAAGTTCAAGATGCTCCTTAGTGCATGAGCCTAAACTACATGTTACTCCTTGATAAGAGTTAAAACTATATGTAAAACTTCAAATTGCTCCTTAGTACACGAGCCTAAACTGTATGTTACTCCTTGATAAGCGTTAAAACTATCTATAAAGCTTTAAATTTCTCTTCGATTGCACGAGCTTAAATTGCAAGTTAAAATTATGTAAAGACGAATTATGTTTAACTTGATTCCTTCTTTGATACGTASGTAGCTTAAAAAAATATGTAAGTTCAGTTATATCTTCAATAATATATAATTTTCTTTGCTTCTTATAGCAGAGTAAAATGTTTAACAGATTATTCAAAGTCAAATTCTAGCAATGGTGTGAAATCGAGATCCTTATGCAGAAAAAAGGATCTCGAAGAAATTCAAGGCTTAAAGTTGAAGCCGTCAAAGTCGATGTTCTTCGTAGTGATAGTGTAAATCGACCCTCCTCCTACAAAAAATTGGGATCCTAAAGAAATTCAAGGCTTTAGGTTGAAGCCTTCAAAGTTGATGTCCGTAGTAGTGATCGTATGAAACGTACTCTCCTCCTCCAAGTCGGTGCTCTATGGCTTGAAATTGAAGCCCATTTCTTATTGGTGTTTGGCTTAAAATCGGAGTCCGTCATTGGCTTGACTTGAAGTAGAACCTTTCTCCTTATCTCGAAGTTGTCAAAAAAAAAAAAAAAAAAAAGAAAGAGTTCAAAAATATTGTAAAGATTGAGTCTCGAAGTAAAATAGGTAAAAAAAGAAAAAAAAAAGACAAAAAGTGCGAGCCAAAAAAATATATAATGCTACATTTGGGAAGGTTGGATGAGTTCTATCAGAATGCCTTAAGATAGGTAGAAGACATCTGTCTCAAGCTCAAGCACAACTTTGTACCTTACTCCAATAATCAGATTAGATTTATTTGCAACTGAAATTGTACAAAGACAAGGCAAAAGTTGCGACTATTGACTTCGATGATTATGCTTCGAAAGGGTGAACACTTGAAGCCATGCTTAAAGCATACTAAAGAGGAATAGCCAGATTCCCTCGCCATAGTCACAGCTATTGTAAAGTCAAAGGCTGTCCCGGCTAAGAAGCAAGAGGCTCCGAAGGCCACCAAATCCAAGGAGAAGCCCGCCAAGGCAGCAAGGACATTGACGAGGTTGACTCCGAGCAGGAAACTCGCTGATCCTAAGGCTTTGGCAAAGGAATACCTGGAGAGATGGCCAAATTGAGGGACTTCTAGAAAAGTTAGGGTTTTGCAAGAATAAACTTGGGTTGCAGCTGGCAGAAGTCAAACATTATCTGGCCAGAACTCTTTGAACCGAGCTCGTTCAAATTCCTTCTCTTTCAAACGCTCCTCAATCTCTTGCATTTTCTTCAACTCTTTGGAGCCTTTCGTACTTTACATTTTAGATGGAGGATCCGGCCTGCCCTACTTAAAGACATCACGGCCACTCCCTTCCTTCCAACCATGCTTCTTCAATAGCTAAAAACCGATATTGGAAGAATCAATGGGCGCTGAACTTGATGTTGAAGTCGACTTCCAGCTTGAAGACCTCGAATCATTCATACTCGTGGGGAGTCTATGGCCGTTGGAAAGTCAAAGCCAAAAGCCGAATACTGACCATCTGCTGCTACAGTTGCTGCAAAGCCTGCCGCCGTTGTAGTTGTTGCCCATTGCCATGGCTCACCGGAAACGGAAGGCGAGAATCAGCTAGGACCAGAAGAAGGCAGATCTGGAGACAGAGAGTGGTTGTAGCCGCTGCTCTCCGCCGATTGAACCTAAAGAAAATTCTTGTCGTTGCCATCCATGACCACTGCTGGCCATTGCTGCAAAATCTGCGAAAAAGGAGAGGAGGGACCACGACTGCCTGGAAATGGAGTGTGTAGAGGTATCTTCGCCGTTGCAAATCTGCAAACGAAATGAGATGCCTGCGCTTGTGGATTGTTGCTGTGGTCACTGCCGGATGATTCGGATTCTTCTGGTCGCCATCACGGCTTGCTGCCTGTCACTGCAAATTGGTAGAAGGGAGAGAGAAACGTTGCAGATCTTCCCTGCTGCAAAGCTCCTTATCGTCGCCACCGTGCCCAATTGCCAAAAGAAACAAAAGGCAGGACGACTACGAACCGCCGCTGCTCCCCTTCATCCTCGCCGCGCTCATCAYTGTGAAACTCGAGCTCTTCGGATCAAAAAGGAAGAAGGCAGTCTCATCGTGAATGCCATGGCCGCTGCGAAGCTTACCGCCATTGTAGTTACTGCTGCGGAAAGTTCCAATCTTCGCTGCTGCAGATCTCCGGGAAGCCGCTGGCGGAAGTTGGAGGCCACCGCGGAACAGAAGGCATAAGATTCGATGGACCCCGCTACAAACCTCATGCTGCTGCGGATCTTCCACCGGAGAGAAGGACGATGACAGGCAAGGATGAGTGAGCCTGGCGGACTGGCTCGACGGATCTGGGCCTTCSGGTCTAGGCCTGCCTCCAATCGGCCCGCAACAGCAAACAACACAGAGCTGGGCCACTGAGTTTGGTCTAATGGTTGAGCTAGTCCTCAGAAAGAAAATATGGACCAGAAWAAGAAAAAGAAAACAAAAACAAGGAAAATACTTTGGGCCGCGCCTCAACAGGCCCATAAATTATTTGGCCTAACAAAAAGAGGATCTKAGTCGCATCTCAACCGGCCCACGAAAAAAAAAAAGAGGACATGGGCCACACCAAACAAGCAAAAAGAGAAGAAGCAAACCGGGGCCACATCTTCAATCGGACCGTAGGAAAAAAGCAAAAGAAAGGGGGAAAAGAAAAGAGGCAAAAACAAAAAAAAAGAGAAAAAAGGAAAAGCAACATATATAAAAGTACGAAGGAGCAAAATAAAAAAATAAACATTGCAAGAAAAAAAAAAGGTGTTCATGATGGGATATTTTTTTCTCGGCACCTCTTATTGGGGCCTTTCACGGAATTTCTTAAATTCCTCATGTGCAAGAATAAGTATTATATCAATATAAGAGGTTTACGTAAGCAATGGAGTTACTAAAGCAAGAAGAAATAAACAAGACGACTTATCAAAGTATCAAAGTTGGTAATGCAGACAAAAGTAAAGGGGGGAGAAGCTCATGTAATTGGAAATGTATATATAGACAAAAAGAAGAAGAGAATTGCGTTAGAATCAGGAAATAATATTTTGATTATCGAAAATTAGATTAGRTAAGTTCCAACCTAAGAAGATGAAGAAAGAAGAATCGGGCCAACAAATTGAACTATAATCCTTGACTAAGCAAATTAGTCAATTGCCCTAGAGTAACAATGCTACTAAGATACCTACAACCCTATGTGGAGGAATCATTCGAACTTCTCTTGGAACCCAAATGCAAGCTCTAGTTCCAAGACCAAATTTAGGCCACCTGATGAACCCTGGGATTTCCTACAAGATAAAGATTTTTAATTTAGAARCCTTGATTGGTAAATTCATCACTAGTACGGAAATTATGTTTCGAAACCAAGAGGCTTCTATTAAGAATCAATAGGGCAATTGACTAATTTGCTTAGCCAAGAAGTTCAAGGCTCCTCACCTAGCAGTACCGAAATTAATCCCAAGGAATGTAATGCCATATCTTTAAGAAGTGGAAGAATACAGAGGATCATAATGGTGATTTAGGAAGTGCATTAAAAGAAAATGAACCCTGTAAGGTCAATAATTCGGGTGAGATGGTTAAGGAACCTAGTGTTGCTACAAAGGTTGAAAAGAAAAGAGGGTTAAAGGTAAAATGGATAGTGAAGAAATAGATTTCAAATCTTTACCTTTTCCCTTAGTTGTTGAGCCTTCTAAGGAGAATTCTCAATTTAGAAAGTTTTTGGTAAGATYGAAGAAAAAAGAGATAAATTTTCCTTTTGTTGAGGCATTGCTCAAATACCAAAATATGCAAAATTCTTGAAGGACATTTTGTCTAATAAGAAAAATTGCTTGATTATGAAACCATTGCTTAATTGAGTAATGTTTCGTGGTTGCTCAAAATAAACTCTCACCTAAGCTTTAAGATCCGGGAAAATTCATTATTTCTTGTCATATTGATGAGTTATTTTTTGATAATGTGCTTTGTGATCTTGAGGCTGGCATAAACTTGATGCCTTCATCTATTCTTCGATGTTTGGGATTAGGAGATGTTAAACCTATGAACACAACATTTCAATTAGTCGATAGGTCTATTAGGTACCCTTTGTGGGTAGTAGAGGATGTTTTGGTCAAGGTTGACAAATTCATATTTCCGGTAGATTTTGTGGTATTGGATTTGGAAGATGATCATGCGATGCCATTCTTGTTAGGTAGTCCTATACAAGCCATTGAAAAAACTTTAATTGATGTGTAGAAGGGTGAGCTAACTTTAAGAGTTGGGGATGAGTTTGTCATTTTCAAGATGCCTAAACAGCCCTATCAAGATCTAACCAAAGCTGTCCAAAATGATGTACAGCACACTAGGGGGTTTGCATTTATAGAAGTTGAACAAAAAGGTCATTAACCCAAACCTAGTGTTGAAAACCCTCCTTTAGATTTTAAGGGTAAGACACAATCTAGAGGAATGAAGAAAAGTTTGATGGAAAAGTTTCAATTCCTATTTCTTGTGTGCCCCCTTGTTTGATAAGATGAAATCATCTCTCTTTGAGGAAAACTTGCAAATTACTTTGGGGAACGAGAAATGAAAAACCCCCCGATCCTACTTTGGCGTGATGAACTAAAGGAAGTCAAGCTCGAGAATATAAACTATAACTTTTTTCTTTTTTTCACTTTTTCTATTCTCTTTAGATTTTTTTATTTTTCTCATTTCTAATGCATTTCTCTTTTATTTTTGTTTTTAGTTATTGCTTTTATAAGAGATTACCACAGTTTGATTAAATTTCAAAGGAGGCAATGTCATTTACGACAAGGGGAGTCTCTTTCAACTTACTTTTGTGGTTCTTTGATTAACAATAAGAACAATGTTAAGTTCTAACTGGGAGGGTGGAAGAATGGATTCTTCTTTCTTCGCTTTTATTGCATTTGTATGCCTTTATTCTTTCCCCCCATATTTTTCAAAAATTTTGAGCTTTCCTTGTGATATATTTACATGTATTAATGATATAACACAAAAGAGAGATTATCTTGTTTGGCTTGACGATTTCTGTATTAATTTGATTTATCCAACTTTTTGCTTTCTAGCACAAGTATCCTTTATTTCGTGAATAGTTATTGCTTGACATATTGTGGGATAATGATGATGATTCACTTAATACAACCACTCTAAAATTTATTTTTGCTACTCCTCCATGCGAAATAGAAAGTTAACATTATTAACATAGGAATGAAAGTCTTAGGCCTTCTTTGAATTGTTTGAATCTTTCAAGCTTACTCGTTCTATAGTATATCCTTAGTTCCCTTTTTGAGCCTATGAATATGTATATTTCTCTGATACACCTTTTTATGACTTACCTTGTTGAATTTGCATGTATTTTGCCTTTTCCATTGTAAGAAAAGTGATGCATCTTCTCTTGTCTTTGGGATTCATTGGAGTTCTTTGAATACATGTTGAGAAGATGAAGTTGGGGATTGATGAAAGGAGTTTAGGGGTTAAGTTGTTGAGAAAATTGTGAAAGAGAATGGGTTTTTGAGAGGTCAAAGGTTGTACATCATATTCTCTTGAGAAAATAGTCTTATGTATCTTCAAAATGCCAATCAATAAAGAAAAAAAGAAAGAAAAAGGAAAGAAGATGTGAAAAAGAAAAGAAGTTGTGGCTTTTGGTAGTTGATAATACACAAACAAAAGAAGAGTATGTAGTGAAAAAATTGTTAGAAGAAAAGGGTACTATAAGATTTCATTGTTGATTTATGCAACACTCTCTTACTATTGTCGTATTATCCTTTTTTTGACTTACCTATACATTAGCGCTTGATTACAAGCTTAAAAGTCCCACTTGACCTCAGTTGATTTCGGTTATCTCGATTAGTAGAGGGTGATGATTGCAAACCTACCGGGTGGAGTTCCATTTCTTTACGCTTTTATTGTTGGTGAAGTATTTATAATTTCCTAAATGTTTGTCAAGTCTTTACTAGGCACTTGATTTTGGCTATTCTTACTCACCCATTTTTCTKTATGGATGGAACTTATTAACACTACAATTCTACTGTTATCTAATTGAATTTTGTACGTACTATTGAGTTGAACGTATAAATAACTCTATCTTCTTATTCTTTGGTTGATTGGTTAGATTTCTAGATTGTTGGCCTTATAGCCATATTTTGTTCGACGATGAACAAAAGGCTAAGTAGGGAGTAGTTGATAGAGTCATATTTTATACTTCATTTTCCCCTTAAATGTTTCTTATCGAGTTTTCTATATGATTAACCTTGTATTACACTAATTTTGGTTTGAAATTATTAATTGTATGTCTTCATCATAAATACAAGAAAAAGGGAAAAAAATAGCTTTAGAAGAGCTTAAAGAGGTAAAACAATGAATACATAGGAGTTTAGGGTAAAAATGCAATTTTCAGAAGGTGAAAATCATGAAAAAATGACTAAGTATGGAGAGCAGCCTATCAGGCGTTGGTTCAAGGACTCAATTGTTGCTCTGTCTTTCCAGAACCAAAAGCTGTCGGTTTGGATGAAGTCAGGCGCCTATTTGGTCTCTTCGGCTTGAAATTGGCGCCGCATCAGTACTCCATATTGTCGGGCAACAATTTTTACATGTAAATTTCCAAAAAACGGCTTCTCTTCCTTCCATACAGGTATCAAAAAATCGAAAGACTTTTGGCTTGGCAACTGTAATATTCCTCAATAAGGAAGAATCATCGGGTAAATATTAAGCTATCCTTTCAAAATTCCACAATCAAGGGGGATCCCATTGTTGCATAGCTCAGGTCGAAGCACGGGTATGAAAAAAAGAAAACTCCACCTCATGGGGGACTCAGCGAATCGGTGGATCACAAACTTGGAGATAGGTTTGAGTCAAATCAGGTGTCAGTGGGACCACTTTTAGGGGTTTTTTTTTTTGTGTTATTCTATAAATAGTGTGTCTTACGGCCAATTTTAAGACTTTTGGTGGCTTCAAACACTCTTTTTTCATAGTTTTACAACAGTTTTAATAAGAAGAACTTGGAAGAAGCCATTGGAAAGCTTGAACACTTGTATTCAACCAAGACTACTTAAGGATTTTTTCATCAAATCAATTCTTTCTTCTCTAACCTTTGGTTGTAACATGTTTATTATACTTTTTATGGTGGATTTCATGAGTTTCTTAGGCTAAACTTTTTGCGTTGGTTCGGGTTATTTGAGAAGATAATTTCTTTGTAATGGGTTGAACTCTATTGTGCTTTTATTGTTGATTTCCAATCTAGTTGAGTTATTTATTATCATTGTAGCGTTGTTAATACTTTTTTGTATTAGCTACCTACAAATCGACTTCATAATCAATTCAGAAGGACTAGGAGGTGAAAGAATTGATTAGGAGTTAGGCAATGATAACTCATTAGTATTGAACCGACTAGGGATCGGATCGGTTCCTTTTGGGTGGTTTTCGATTGTAATTGACAGTGGTTAATGAAATCAAGGAATATCTTATGTCTTTAAAGAAATTTTGATTAATATAATTCACATAGGGATATGTCTTTAGCTAATTAGAATTTGGAGTTTTATGGAAGGGATTGGATAAAACCTAAATTAGGAAATTCTACTATTAACAATTAGATTAGATTTGGGAATTAGGGCAATTAAGGTGCGATTAACTTAGTTCATTATAGAATGATTTGGATCAATACCCTAACCAACCTCTTTTATTACATTAGATCTTTTTAGATTAGCTAATTGAATTTCATAATTGTACCTTTTAGATTACTTCTTCATTTCTAGGTTTTAGTCTAATTCAATCCCATTCATTATTAAATTAAGAAAATTTGGTAATTTTGGTACTTTAATAGAAATCCTTATGGGATCGACCTTGACTCACTTGCTATACACTTTTTTGACACTAGTATACTTGTTAGGATAAGAATGCATCAAATTTGTGAGCATCAATATTTAGCTGATTCCTCTTCTTCTCCATTTGTACAAAATTCTTTGCATGTCGGGATATGTTGAATTTAGGCGACATTTATAGATGAGATTTGCAGTATATGTTGGCATAAACACATTACGTACCAAAATTTTATATATGTCTATGTCATTATAAATAAGAATCTTAGGTGACATTTGCAGACGATGTTCTTTAGTCGTGATAAGACCGGATAAAMCGACATTCTCGAATGACATTTTTAAAATGTCGTGTGATATGGAAATTTATGTGGCATTTTCAAATGACATTTTTATCATACGTTGTCATATAATTTTCTATTTTATAATTTTATTTTGATTAACAATTTTAGGATTCAATATGTGGCATTCATGACTATGACCACTGACTATGAGCTAGGTGTATTTATACGATTACCGTCATAGTTGACTAGGACAATGGACTATGCAAAGTTGGGGATGATACTAATTTTACATTTACTATTGTAATATATCCACATCCTATATAAAATGAATATGAAACCATTCATAGGTAGTCCATCATATCATAATTTGCAAAGTAATCAAAAGACATTAGTTGTTGCTCAACATAAAAAGATTGACAACAAAAGCCAATAGAGAAATTCTATATGGTAGTTATTGCTCAATATAAAAGAAAAATTAATAAAAGCAAAACACATAAATTCTCCAAGATAACGAGTCTTCATTTCTGGCGTTGTTTCTAAAAATTATAAGGGTTGTATATGGTGATGTATATATAATGACATTTCTAGCAAACATCGCATAGACCGTTTTCAATGCTTGGTGTCGACATTTACCTCAAACATCGTGATATGCTCACTTAAGACGACATTTCTAAACAATGTTCATGATACATTGCACTAATTGTATCTGAGGCAATATTTTCATCAACATTTGCACAAATGATGTTACATATGGAATTAAGACGACATTTGCACGATGTGTTAGTATAGAAATAATATCATCCAACATTTTATATATGTCGATTAAAATGTCATAATAGAACATCATCTGCAGTGTCATATATAAGTGACATTTCATACTATAATMATTAGATAAGACTATATACGAGTCTATTGTTGTATCATATTTTCACTAATTTATGTATCATATTTTCCAAGCATACGAGTCTATTGTCTTCATCTTCATCGTTAGCAGATTGATCAGCATGTATTTCAAACTACGGCATCATTGCATAATGGCCATGGTATCTAATTAGCATGTGTCTCATCGCATCATGACTATGCCTAATTATGGATGGATTGCTGTCATCACATAAAAGACAAATCTCATAAAAGTCTGGCTAATTAAGGGTGGATTGCAGAACAAGGGAAACAAGAACTCCTTGACAAAGAAAATAAAAAAGCCCATCGAATCCATTTTGGCAAAATAAAGTTCGATGAATAAGAGTTTCATTTTGGCTCAAGGGTGATTTCTAAGAGGGTTGTGTCGCAGATGGTGAGATAGAAGAAGATGGAAAGGTTTATATGGTATACCTGAGTATACCAAATGTCACTGTGGTTATACCCACGTCTTTTTTATTTTTGTGAATATATATATATATTAGCTAATGTTATTGCTTTCGGTTTTCATGCAACTAAAGTTTAGATGTTTTTTTCTTCATAAATAACTTTAAATTTAGTTTAGTTAAGGTTAATTTCCAAAAAAAATATTTATTGTAAATAATTATTGATGAATGACTTCTCTGCCTTGAAACCCTAAAAGCCCTAGGGTTTAACCTCTATAAATAGGGGGCTTTGGTTCATATCAAGGTTAATGATATTCAATCTATTATTCTCTCCTTACCTCTCTTCAACTCTCTTCTTCTCCTTTTCCTTCTTAGTTTATAACACTTTATTAGCATGAGTCTCTACCTCTATGGTAAACCCAGGGCTGGGCTCTGGAACCATGCTGGACTGGACTGTAACTCCGGAACTATGCCAAACCAGAATAGACTGAACTAGGCAAAGAAATATTGAATCTCTACTTCCGACTTTGAATCTCTACAGAAATATTGAACTATTACTTTTGAAGTAGTTATAGCGTAAGCTATTAAAATTATATGTTCTGGAAGAACAAGATGTGATGATCTCAGTATTCCTGAAGAATATTAAATAATTGTTTTAAATTAATAGTATAAACCCTTGAAGAATATATTACAATCTGTGCTCCTGAAATAGTAGTCAAAATTAACAACATTATATGTTCTTGATGAACATTGTATTATATTCATGAAGAATATTAAACAATTACCCTAAATTAAGATTATTAACTCTTGAAGAGTATATCAAAATCTTAATATTCTTGTAAAATAATCCATTGTTCCTGAAGAAACAATATAATCTAAATTAATATTATTTTTTCTTGAAGAACGTGATCTCAATATTCCTAAAGAATATTAAACTATTATTTTAAATTAATATTATACACTCCCGAAGAGTATATTATAATCAAAATATTCGTGAAGAATATCAAACTATTACTCTAAATTAATTTATTTATAAGTTAATATATCTACTCCTGAATGGTGCATTCCAATCTAAACATTCTTGAAGAATATTGAACTATTGTCCTTCAAATAACAATAAGTTAAATAAATTATCATTATAATATATTATTATTGTGCTCCTCAGGTGGCACTGTTTTAATGTGTAATATGTAATCCTACAGGAATGTGAACAATATATGTCGGGTCAATATCAGTTATTTTGTTATGACTCTACATCATCCAAAAAAATATTATCTCTTATTTTTATTGTAGAATCACACAAATAACAAATATCAACCAATTTGAATTTTTTTGTACTCATATCTGAAAGAAGGAAAAATGAAGCCCAGCAGGACCGTACAAAAACCACAATTTTTCCGTCATCATCTCTATAATGATTTGAAGATAGAGTAAGTACTTGTCGTACGACAAGCATATAGTGGATCTCTAGATCAATCAAGAAAGAAGGGGGAGTGGAGATAAAAAGATAACAAAAAGTTTTCTTAATTTTGATGGTTCAATTGATTTAGATTTCTTCGATTCTTTTGCTAATCCAACAAGAACTATTAACCATTAAATTGGAGGTGGTGTGATAGAAGACGAGATTAATTTCTCATTCATGTATTTTCCTTTTCTAGATGGACTTTCTTTAAAGTATTGATGGACTTTCTTTAAAGTATTAATAGACTTTCTTTTAAATACTTTTAAAGTTTTTATATCTGGGACTATTTCATTATTTTGTTGTTTTTAAATTACTTTTGTTTACATAATATTTATAGATTTATAATATATTATTGAGATATAAATCTCACTGATAGTGCAACAATACACACCATATACTCAAGTATAAAGAGCATTTTGCTCACCTAAAAGTGAGATAGATAAATATGAACACTAATACTATAAATGGTAGTGTAAAATTGGTTTATTGTTCCGGAACAATTAATATATTTTTATGTAGAAAGGAACAAAATTCATATGCATTTATTGTTCTGGRAGAACTATCATATTTTTGTCTTGAAAGAGACAAAATTTATATGCAATATTCTCCTTAAAGTTCATAAGAAATTTATTAAGTTTTAATAGATATATGCCAAGATGGGTATCAACATATTGAGACAATGAAAAAAGTGTTTCAAATATTTATGTATCACCACAATAGTCTCAGGAATTTATATTGAAGAAACTAGTTTCTCTTTCCAGATTGTATTTATGCCAAGATTAATGCACTTAAAGTGCATCATCTCGTGAACTAGAAGTTTACTTTTCATCGTGACGTTCTTATTATTTGGTATAATAGATTGAGTCACATTAGATCTATAAAGATGATAAAAATTATTAAAAATTCGCACGATCACCCATTGAAGAAAAAAATTATTGAAATCAAATTAATTCACTACGTGTTGCTTGTTCTCAAGGAAAATTGATTACTAGACAATCAACGTAAAAGTGGGAGCAAAAAGTCCTACATTTTTATAGTAGATTCATGGTCATATATACAGATGCATCTATCCACCAAATGTTCAGTTTAAATATTTATGATTTGCAATATTGTAACTGCAATCAGAAGTTTGCGAGATTACTTGCTCAGGTAATTCAATTATGAGCACAATTTCATATATAAATTAAAAATATTCATTTGGATAATATTGATGTATGTCCATCCCATATTTTTGAGCTTATTTTAAGTCAATTGGGATTATTATTGAACATCCTGTAGCTCATGTTCATACCAAAATGATCTAACTTAATATTTTATTAAACAATTATAACTAATTGCTAGAACATTCCTGTAATACCCGAGATTTCTTTTTATGGATTTTTGTTGATCGTGTGAATTTGCGTGCCAACTAGGGTTGGATAATGTTCTATGTGGTTATTGTTAATTATACGTTTAATAAGTATGAAATTGTCATGTTTATCGAATGAGAGTCCTTGGTTAGTTAGAGTTTGTCATCGCTCTGCCCAGATCTAATCACCATCGTCAGTAGATTTCAACCCCTCGCCGGAAGGCTTGCCAGAATTAGGTGTGGAGTAGGCTGTTGCTGGGTTTAGGCTGGCTATTCGCCAGTTCTGGGAGTGCCTAGCAATAGGCGCTAGCGAGTCCCAGTGCCCAGGCACCAGATGCCCAAGGCTGTTGCACGTGCCGTTTGAGCGCACACCCGAGAACCTAATGCCACTCCCACAACACTTGGACTTTGTGGATTTAAAAGGCAAAAACATTATTAATTGATATTGAAATTTATGACCAATGAAATTACATCCTAAAGTAAAATTGTGGGAGAACGTAGATTAGATTTAATACCTGAGTTAAGGAGTTTAAATTGCACCCTTAAAAGATGTGATAATTAGTAATGTGGGGACTAAGTATGGATTAATAATTGACAAATAACATTGTTGGAATTAAACACTGAATATCTGAGTTGGGACAGTTGTACTAAATGGACTTTCCTTTTGAAATCAAAATTAGGTCGTTTCGAGTGTCTTAACATTGAGAACGGTCGAAGGATTTCATTTCGCGACTTAAATAAAAACCATGTAACGTAAAGGACTCCAGGTAAGTARACTCTCACATTCTCATTAACGTATATGTGTTGTTATTGAATCTGAGTTCTATGTTAGTAAATTCTCACATCTTATTAATGCATATGAATGGATGTAATTGAATTCTTTTAGATGGTTTATGTTGTGTATAGGATTGTATTATGAGGTCTGCTAATTGTGTGGAATGTTTCATGTGTTTCATATCTTGTACTATTTTTATGTTGAATGATATGTTATACACAGTGGTATGCATTTCATGTCATAGGCATGTAGTTAGTGTTCTACATCATTCTTGCCATGAGCCATTCATACATTTAAATGTGAATGGTTTAGGAAATAAAATTTTAAAGGAGAATGTAAAAATTTTCGAAAAAGAGTGTAAACCTAGCCACGAAAGATGTGAGTGGGAAATGGRGCATGGGGGACCGCGCACCCGACCCTACCCTCTTGGAGGGTAAGGAAGAATGTAATGTTCACCTCTTTGGAGGTGAAAAGATGGAAGGAAAAGAAATGTGATATTAACCGCTTTGCGATTCTATCGGTAGGAATGTAATCGGGTTCCAAATAAGAATGGCCCAGTGCAGAGCACTCAGTGAGCTCATGAATGTAACGAAATGAAATGTTTTACAAGGTATACATTTTGAAAGGAAAGTTTTTGTAAAAAGATTTCGAAAAGAAAATGTTTAGAAAGTTTTTACTAAGAAAGTGAGATTTTATAATCCATGACATGTAGGGCATGTTCATGCATTCATGCATGACATTTGCTGACTGAGCTTAGTAGCTCATTCCAATTCTCTCATTTTGCATTTCAGGTGATGTTTAGCCAGATGGTGCGAGGAGGTCGCTTGTGGAAAACCATGATACCCGAAAGTTAATGTAAATGAATGCTATGGATTAAGATGGTTGTTGACTAAAATRGTTTTTGTTTATTAATAAGTATTTCTTATTTGGTTTAAATTCTTTTCAATTTTCGCAAATTCTTGTCAATGAGTGAATGGTGACATTCCCGGGTTAGGATAAAGTTTCTTAATCTGGGAGTGTTACAATTCCAATAAGAACAAAACTTCCCACAAATTCTTGGAGATATGCTATTTTACATGAAATAACACTAGTGCCAATAAGGCTAATAGGTCATCATAAATTCTCTCCTTTGAAATTGGCATTTGATTATGAACTGGAAGTTCAAAAGATTATTCTTTTTGTATAAAATAATAAATAAACGTGTCTACTACTTGTATTGATCTAATCAAAATCACTCAATCACATCTATCATCAATAATTATTCCCATCCGATGGAAGTCCCAGTAGGACAAAAATGGTGATATACTACTTAGTAATCATAAAACACACCAGAAATGTGGTAGTGATTTTAAGGCATGCAATAAGCATGTTAGTGGTTCTAAGGCATGTTAAAAAAAAAAACGCATATTCTAAAGCACACCGGAAATATGACCAACATCTTGGTTCTAATTATAAACATCCTTGAAAGAAAAGGGATTATATGATCAAAATGGCTATACTTAGAAATTAAAGATAACCAAGAAATATTGATAAATATATTTAAGTTCCTCAAAGTAAATAAATAGAGCTCTCAATATTATCAATGATAATGAGGATCTTAGACCAAAAACAATTGAAAATGTCAAGATAGACACGATTAGCCAAGATGGAGAGATACAATTGAATCTTAATTAAACTCACTATCCAAACATGAGGTTCTTAAAACTGTAGTTAGGACACCAAAAGGTGTAAAACTAGTTGACTATAAATGGATACGTATATGCAAAAAAGAGATGAAAATAATAAAGTTGTGAGATATAAAGTACGACTAAAGTTTAGGATTTTTCACAAAGACAATGTATTGACTATATAAAAATATATTCACCTGTAGTGAATATAATTATGTACAAATATTTTGTAAAACTTAGCAACACATGTAAACTTTGATATGTTTTGATGAATATAATTACTTTTATTTATGTGAATCAGTAGATAATGACAAATACAGTCAAATCCCTGAAAGATTTGATTTGTTCAAAACATTTACTTGAGAAAATCAATCCATCAAATCGCAAAAATCATGCTGTGGATTTAAATAATTTAGACGTATTTGATATAATCATCTTAGAAAATATCTGTTGAATGAGGGATATAAAAAGAAATATGTCTACCCTTGCATTTTCATAAAGAAAACTTATATTAGATTCGCAATTATCGCAGTTTATGTTGATTTAAATTTAACTGAGACTCCTAAAGAGCTCAAAAAACTGCATATTACATCAAATGAATTTGAGATGAGATAAAAAAAAAAATTCTTAGTTTGCAAATTGAACATTTTCGTAAAGGATTATTTGTTCATCAATTCAAGTATACAGAAAAAATAACAAAACAATTTATATGTATAGTGCACATCTATTGGTATCCTTATAGTCGTTAAATCACTTGAAGTGATAAAGACAATTTTCGCCCATTTGAAGATTGAGAAAATATTCTTAGTCCTAAAGTATACCTTAGTACAATTGGTACTTTTTCTATAAATCTCCTTGCAAGTTATAGTTATCTAGGGAAAACTATATCCTGGAGATTTATTAAGCAAACTATAAGAGTTAGATGCTCAATCATTCAAAAATTATTGTAATTCATGAGCTTATATTGAACAACCCAAAGGAGGCTACATCAAAGGAAATAGAACAAAGCATATTTCTCCAAAGTTCTTCTACACGCACGAGCTTCAAAAAAAGTGGTGACATCAACGTTCAGCAGATTCGATCAAGTGATAATGTAGAGAAAATTGGTTCATCAAATTGGGTGATTATCTGAGGGGGAGTAACTGTACTATCTATATGAGGGGAGTAACTATATTCTTTTTTCTTCATTCATGTTTTGTCTGACTGGGTTTTCCTAACAAGGTTTTAACGAGGCAGCAATTAATACTCCAACAATTGTACTCTTTTTTCTTAGTTTGGTTTGATTTTTTCCATTGAATTTCTCCCAACAAGTATTTATGAGGCAATTATTGTTTAGATTAGTCACTCAAGAAGGAATGTTGTAAATAATTATTGGTGAATGACTTTTCTACCCTTGAAACGCTAGAAGTCCTAAGGTTTAACCTCTATAAATAGAAGCTTTGATTCACATCAAGGTTAATGATATTCAGTCTATTTTTTTCTCTTCAACTCTCTTCTTCTCCTTTTCCTTCTCAATTTATAACAACATTAGAGTTTTAGTCCATTTAATTTTTTGACATAAATTTTTTTTTTGTTGGAGTTATGTTTCCTTTTTTTTTTTTTTTGTGACAACTATCTATCTTAATTTTATATTAAATAATTATAATTATTGAACCATGGTCTATTTGATCGAACCATAGTCTAAATTGACTAAACCATTGATTGAATTGATTGAATCATTGTCTAAGTTGACTGTACCATAGTCTAAAGTGACTCAACCATTGTTTAAATTTAACCGCACCTTAGTCTAAATTGGCAGAATCATTGTCTAAATTGACTAAACTGTTGTCTAAATTGATTGAACCATAGTCTAAATTGACTGAACCATTATCTAAAGTCATTGAATCATTGTCTAAATTAACCGAACATGGTCTAAATTTATTGAATCATTATCTAAATGACCTGAACCATTTTCTAAAATTTCTGACCATAGTCAAAATTGACTAGACCATATTCTAAATTTACTGAAACATTGTCTAAATTAACTTAAACATTGTCCAAATTTACTAGACATTATAGATTAATAACTATGTCTATGTATGTGTATGAAGGATATACAAAGTTAATTATATATGAGCATATGATTATACGTTATAAAACCGTGGTCTAAATTGATTGAAATGTTATCTGAATTAACTGAACCATTGTCTAAATTGACTAAACCATGGTCTTAATTGATTCAACCAAATCATTCTCTAAATTGTTTGAACTATAGTCTAAATTGATTGAACCATTGTTAAAGCAAACTATGATTGCTTAATAAGATACAGAGGACATTATACAAAGAAAGCGAGGGAGCTTTTTGCCTTCCAATTTTTTTATGCTCCCTTTCTAACTAATTACATCTATACATACACATATGGCGGACTTCAAGTCTAATTTCAATTTAAATTATGAAGAATAATCCGCTATTATTGACTTCTGTGTCAATAATTGTGGTTCTTATCTTCTATCTTTTTGGATTTTTCTCAATGGTGGCCATCACTATCTATCTTGTGGCATCTCTTTATTCAGAATTGCGGCACCGCAATTGCTAACTTTTATGAGATAGTATCCTTGGCTACTTTACTCTGGAGTCTTCTTTGAATATCTTAGTGTTAGTCGCTGTCTGAATAAGCATTATACAGGACAACTATATCTTCCTTTTCCTCTTCCAGTGAACAGGCATGACACGTTTTCTTGGCATGATGTTTGAATCGACATAATTTAGCTTGTGCCTGAGGACTAGATTTGATAATTTCTCTATCGATGATCTTGGTTTCTAGATAGTTGTGAGTTGTTGAAGTGGTCGTTTTAGCTGGCGCTATCATGACAGAAGAATGCATCTTCTCCCCACAATAGGTTATGAATCCTTTTTGGTATCTAGCTTCTATGCCTTGAAGAACAACTTTAAGGCCAATAGCTCTTCTGTAGTAGATATCTTTATATGTGAATTTAATGAATTCTTCTCTCCTTCCTCTAGCATGAATAGACAAAGTTTCTATTTTCCCTAGCTGCATAAAATGGTAGGCAGGATATCTTTCGTCTTGATGATAATCGGGGCCTGCAGATAAAAATTTCAAAACAAGAATATCTTTTGTACTGATAGTGGGGTTGTTAAGATATCAATCCTGAAGTCCATCTAGGATCCACCGAGGTAATTCTCTGATTTAGGCAAATTAGGAGAGCTAAGATATATCGAGTTAATAGCTCCAAAATCATACCAATATTGAATTTCTATAGGCGAAGAGCCTTGTAATTAATTTATTTAGGGATACATACCAAAATAATCAATGTATCGAGAATTTGTGTTATGAAGAGCATATAGCTTTTTCATTATCGAGTACTGATATTCCTCTGCATTTAGCAGAGTATTTGATGGATATTTTTCACTAATGATCTTAAGACATTTTTGGGCCTTCGTGAAATATCCTCATAAGTAGCTTTTTAATCCGTCTTGCTCAGACGTTGATCAATAGTCTTTTTTTCAGTAGAAGAAGAGCTCTCTATTTTTTTAAATTTAATTTTACTGTAATAATTTTGAATCATTTTATTTGCTATCTCACAGTTCCCAGTCTTGGCATTAATCATCTTGCATTCTGTAACAAGCAGGTCTGCAACTTCTTTGGCCATAGCAGGAAGGTCAGAGATATCAATAATATCATAAATATTGTCTTTAATGGACACATTTTGTTTTTCCAAATCTTTTTGTAATTTAAGAATCTTCTTCATGAATTTGGTCATCTCTGTTCAAGAAATTTGCTAAAACATTCTTGTTAGATCAAATTATTTCAATATCAAAAGAATATTTAGACAAAACTATTTGCCATCTAATAGAGTGTTTATACTCGGGTTTAGATGGTAAATTATTCTGAATAAAAGCTTTACCTGAGTATTATTAGTTCTTAATAAAAATCTTTTAGGCAATAGAAAATAATAAAGTTTTTGACAACTTTTAACTACTGCCAATAACTCTTTTTTCATTAATATGATATTGGGTTTGTGGAGTACTAAAGGTTCCTGAACAATATGATATCGGGTTCTTTATTTATGTTATAATCTATCTTTTTTAATATAYYGVTCCAAYAATATTCAAAGGCATCTGTTTCTAAGATTAAATCATCATCATCCCTAGGTAATTGTAGTTTAGGGAGATTCTTACACTTACCTTTTATTTTCTTACTTGATCTTCTAAATATGGATTGAAAGTAAATATCTTATCTCTTTAGCAGTTCCTGAAATGGCTTTCTTAATTGTGCTAAGTTATGAATAAAATCTGAAGCATAGTTTAAAATACCTAAGAAGCTTTGTACTTGCTTTTTATCTTGTAATTTGTCTGGAAAAGGCAAAAGTTTTTCTAATAAATGATTTTGTAATCTTATACCTTTTCCATCTATCTGCATTCCCAGAAATTCTATCTTTTCTTGTAATAATTTAGCTTTTCTTTTAGAAAGAGTTAATCCATTTTGAATATATAAATCAGCAAAAGTATCTAAATGTTTTAAGTGAGAAGTGATATCATCAGACAAGATTAATATATCATATACATAAACATAGATAAAATCATATTCTTTAAAAATATTATCCATTTTTCTCTGAAATACTGTGGGGCATTTTTTAAGCTAAAAGGCATTACTAACCATTAATACTGTCCTTGAGGAGTAGAAATGGTGGTATATGGAATGCTATCGAAATGCATTTTTATTTGCCAAAAATCCACTTTTATAATCAAATTTAGAGAATAACTTTTTATCTCTAGTCCAGTTTATTAAACTTTCTTTATGTGGTAAAAAATAGCCATTAAAGATTGTATTATCATTTAACTTTTTATAGTTAATAACTATTCTAGCCTTATTTTTAGCTATCTCTACATGGTTTCTTACCATAAAAGTTGGAGAGTTATGAACGGATTTAATAGGTTTTAATTAAATTTAAATCTACTAACTCTTTTATCTATTGTTTGAACTCCTGGTGGTCTTTAGGATTATATCTCATTGGTGTTACTCTAATAATTTTATTCTTATCCTTCCTTTCTAGTCTGCTCCGATATGGTTTTTATCCCAAAATTGTTAATCTGGTCGATTGATAACTCTAATTGTCTAAAACGAGCCTGTAATGTAATACCGGGGATATTACTTTTTATGAACTTTGTACGGTTGTATGAATTGTGTGCCAACTACAGTTGGATAATTTTCTATGGTTATTATTTAATTGTACGTTTAATAAGTATGAAATTATCGTGTTAATCGAATTAGAGTCTTTGGTTAGTTAGCGGCTCGACTTGTTAGGCTTATTCGTTTCTCATTCGGAAACCAGATTTTTATCAAAAAGAAAGCCCGTAGAGTTTAATTTATTGGACTGGATTGACTATGGAATGGGGAGGTCCAAAGGTTTTGGGTTAGGGCCCAAACTTGAAAAAATAATAAAATAAAATAAAAAATATATTTAAAAAAAACCCTAAACCTTTCTTCTTCCTCTCCTATTTGCCGCCCTGCCACCTCTCTTCTCACTGTCTTCTTCTCCCTTCGTCCTCACCGTCTTCCCCTTTCTTCCCTCTGGTAGCCGCTACTTTTCTTCTTCTCTCTTCTTTCTCCTGCCTAATGCAGCTTCGCTGTCGAAAATCCAGAGCTGTCGTGCAGATCTGGATCTTCCCTCACTGGTACTTCTGCTTGGGGGTGTTATACTGCCACCAAGAGCGCTATCATCACTAGGTTCATCGTCGACTTTGTCAGGTTCACTGCTGGTCGTCGATTCACGGAAGCTGCTCAYAGCTCGTCRGTTCCTGYCGTCGTTTGTTGCCACAGTTGGACTGCTGCATGCCGCTCTTCACTTGGCYAGATCCAAGCTTGCCTCATCCAAATCTRGTGCGTTGATCAGGTCTGGACCTGCTGAACCGAAGTCTAGTGGTGGATACCCTTCAGCCGTCCACTTCTCTCTTGTAGTGCGCTTGTCTTGCCATAATCGGTGCTGTCCAAGGGCCGGTGTCTATCCTGGTCAGCTGAGTCCGGCCAAAAGCAGGAATCTTCCAAGGCCATCAGGCACCCAGCAACCAAATGCCTAGACACCCAGCAACCGAGTGCCCAAACGCCCAGGCGACCAAGCATCTTGCTCGACCAGGGCTGTGGTGCACATGCTGCCTGAGCCCATGCCTGGGGTCCAATGCCACTTCCGTGACACTTAGAGTTTGTTGATTTAAAGGTAAAAATATTTTTATTCCATTTTAGAATTTGATGACTTATGTAATTATGTCTTATAGTGAAATTGTGGGAAAACATAGATTAGGTTTAATACCTGATCTAAGAATGAGTTTAAATTAATATAAAGAATTTGTTTTGACTTAGAAATATATTGTTTTTGGTATTACCATTATCAATTGTTGATAGAGGTAAAAAGCTATGAAATAAGTTGTACATTTAAGAATGTGATAGTTTTGGCGATGTAGGAATTAAGCACGGGTTAAAATTGGCAAATGACGTTCATAGGATAAGCGTTAAACGTTTTAAGCTTGGACAATCGTATTAAATAAATTTTCCTTTTATAATCAAAATCAAGTCATTTTTGAGCATATTGACGTTAAGAGCAGTCAAGGGACTCCGCGCTGCAATTTCAATAGAATTTTAACGTTAAGAACTCCAAGTACGTAAATCCCCATATCCACCTACTTTTCCCGTTGTGTGTTATGTCATGACTATATTAGACTGTGTTTTATGGACTGTGTTATGATTGTGTTGAATTATTTCATGTAATATATATTTCGTACTATTATTATGTTGAATGGTGTCTAAATATTATTTTATACAGTTCATGTCATGGGCATATAGTTATAATATTCTACATCATTCAAAGATTTAGAAAGCGAATGGTTTAGGAAATAAAATTTAAAAGGAAGTGAAATTTTATAAATGAATTATTATCAGGAAAATGTTAAGATTTTGGAAAGGAGTGTATATCTAGCCATAAAAGATGTGAGTGGGAAATGGGGCGTGGGGGACCGAAGCACCTGACCYRACCCTCTTATAGGGTAGAGAGATAAGTAACGTTCACCTCTTAGGAGGTGGAAAGATGAAAGGAAAAGTTAAGTGATGCTAACCATTGTGCAGTTCTACTGGTAGGAAATGTGATCGGATTCCAAAGAATAATGGCACACTGCAAGCTTAATGGCTAGGCGTTATACTAAGTAAGCTCACGACTTTAATGAAATRGAAAGATTTTACAAAGCTCTTACATTTTGAAATGGAAGTTTTATGAAAGTATTTAGAAAGTTTTATTGAGGAAGTGAACTATGAATTCATAATATATAGTGTATTTCACATACATTCTTGCATGAGATTTGCTTATTGAGCTTTATGGCTCATTCCATTTCCTTCATTCTGCATTTCAGATTATGTGTAGCCAGATGGTGCGTGGAGGTCRCTTGTGGGCAAGCCTTGATACCCAAAGTGTTATTTAAAAAATTTTAGTGAATAAGATAAATAGTTGATTAGAGAGGTTTTATGTATTATTTAATATATTTCTTTATTGATTTAACTGTTCGTGCTTTAAATTCTTTCAAATTCTGCAAATTTCAATTTTGGTAAATGTTAAGCTAGTAAAATATTGTTGGAATACTTTATTTATTTATATTGGATCTTTGTTGGGATATAATGCATGTTGTTTATGAGTATTAAAAATGTTTGAGAACCTTTTTACTGTATACAGGGGTAGTTGTCGAAATTACAGAGGAAACTCTGTCGGAATTTTTATAAAATGTTTTAGAGAAGTATTCAGATCTCTTTGTTTCCTACAGTAATTGATATCATTATGGGTAAGGTTAGTAATACTCTCGACTTGGGATAGTTCCTAATCTGGGGGTATTGCATGTAATAAGGGGGTTCCTTTAGGGAAAATCAATTTTTGTATGTAGCCTATACCACCACGCTAGGTTGTGCGCAGTTTAAGTTTTATGGGAAATATTCTACCATAAGCATTTTTAAGACGCTTGACTACAATTAAATGCTTACAAGGTGTTTTAAACGTAATCTGGCAAAGTGTAGTATCGAAGGTTATTTTATGAAATAATTGAAGAAAATCATTTCCAAGTGAACCATCTATACATTCAATTAAAGGGTTTTGCTAACCATAGCCCAAGGGTTGTGGTTAAGCATTTATGATTACAGGAATATTCTTATGTGAGTTTCAATAAGTAGTTTGGCCTTAAAAATTCAAGTTACTTTAATCTATCATCATTAAATAACTTAGTTGACTCTTAAGGAAATAAAAAATGTAAATGAAACTATTCAACTTCCTTCTTGAAACCAGATACACTAGCATCTATAAACCCAAAACCATGCTTCAGTCACTCCTGTCAGAAAACAGCTCCAAGAATATGAGACCCATGCTCTAGTGACTGCTTCATCTTTCTGTCAAAAAAAAAAATCTGTGTGCAAAAGTGAGCTTCAAATGTAGATTGAAGAAAAAGGAAGATTGAATATATCATTTTAAATTCCTTCAAGGCTTCACATAGTGAGTGTTAGTAGGCTTCACAAATATTGCAAAGGTATGCAACTAATACAACTCCAACATTATTTCATTTTTTGCTTAATATAAGTGGGTCTTGGGATTTTGTTGATTGCTGTCATTGAATATCTTTTCTGTTGCTACTCTTTGTTGTGCCAAAGGTTAACTAAAATTACTTGAATTTTCTTTCTGTTTTGCATGAGTTACAATGTGATAATGTGGTTATTATGAGTTACAATGTGATTTTAAACAACTTATTTATACAAGATTGTTAGTTTAAACAACTTATTTATACAAGATTGTTAGTTTACTAGCCTATTATCATAACAGGGATGATTGATTTTGACTTAAACAATCATATATAGAGGATGAAGATGAACCTTTTATTGGCCAAACCTTTCTTAGCCTAGAGGAGGCCTATGTTTTCTATAAAAACTATGCACAGAGACATGGTTTTCTGATTTGTAAAGATCGATTCGACATAAAAAATGGTCGGACTATAACGCATGATTTCTATTGTCATCATGGAGAAAAAGCACCTTTGGAAATATATGACCTAACTAAAAGTCAAAGAAATCAGGGATCTTCAAAATGGATAGCAACGTTCATATGCGTATTACTTTGAAAAGGTGTTTTGATATATTTCCTGAAGAATGGCATGTTACAGAGTTTATCAAAGATCACATTCATGATTTGTTATCGAATGAAGAAATGCATTTTCTTCTACACGAACTATCACTTCAGAGGGTGAAAAGGAATTTTTATTATACAAGGATGCTGACTATCAGTTAGACAAATAATTCGAGCTATGGAGCTTCAGAAGAAAGTCAAACATAGTGAACTTCCATTCATTGAGAAGGATGTCCGCAATCTGTTTAGTAGAGCTAAGAAAATGCTTGGAGAGAATGATCCCAAGAACCTTATGGAGTATATGAAATCTGCAAAGCAAGAAAATGTGATATTCTAGTATGAATTTACGTTGGATGAAGAGAGGAGACTAGAAAACTTGTTTTGCTRCCATGCTCAAAGTTTTGATTGGTATCATAAGTATGGTGATGTAGTCATCTTTGATACCACTTATAAAGTGAATGCATATGACATGCCTTGTGGGATTTTTGTTGGCATAGACAATCATGGAAAAATAATTTTGTTTGGATGTGCATTTCTTCAGAATGAGACAACATCTACTTTCAAGTGGTTGATAAAGGTATGTCTTAAAATTGTGAAAATATTAAACTAATTTGTTCACTCACTAGCTTCATTTTTTTCCTTTTACTTTGAAATATAGACCTTTCTCACTATAATGAAGAAACCACCAAAGATCATCATAACAGATCATGACCTATGGATGTTTGAAGCAATTGCAACTGAAATGCCAACAACAAAACATAGCTTTTGTATATGGCATATCACTTCAAAATTTAGTTGTTGGTTTACGGCTCTTCTTCGAAATGATTACCAAAAATGGTGTACTAATTTTTATATGTTGTATAAAATGAGTTCTCCTAAAGACTTTGAGAACAATTGGGCCTCTCGTGTTTGAAAAGTATAATTTGCCAAAAAAAATAAGCATGTCCAAGACCTGTATAAAAGTAGACATTTTTGGGCACCGGCTTATCTTCGTGAATATTTTTTTAGGAGGCATGATAACCACTAAAGATCAGAGAGTATAAAGGCATTATTCAAGAGATTTGTTTCTTCTCATACTAGTTTGAGAGACTTTGTCAAACAGGTTAGTATAAATTTAGCTTGATCAGTCATCCTTATACTTTATCTTTTCCGTTTTATGTTAATTTATTACATTAGAAAATATAGATTATTYGGTTAAATTAGAAAATTTATTTATTTATTATTTTTATCGTGAAGCTACTAATCCTTTTGAGAATATTCATGTATTAATAATTTAGATGGATAGTGCTATTGAAGAGATTCGCCAAGGGCGCTTACACAATAAGATGTTGGCTAAACTTAGATCATTGAAGACAAAATCACCTTTGGAAGAACAAGCTTTTGGAGTCCCTATGCCATTTGCTTTCAAAAAATTTCAAGAAGAATTTGGAGGAGCATGTCAATRTTCACTGTTCATGTTGAAGGTAATGAGTTCATCCTAAGATATTTTGAAGAAGAAAGTCACAGCATTCATAGAGTATTTTGGGATGGAAAGATAGCGTTGTGCACCTGCAAGAATTTCAAAGCTTGGGGCATACTTTGTCATCACATACTATGGGTATTTCTTCACAAAGATTGCTTGAAGATCCCATTCATTTATTTACCTTTACGTTGGCGTTGTAATGCATTGCAAAGTACTATTGATAGGGACGTCCAAGAGGTGTCAATGACTGAAACTACAACTCTAGTTGAACCTATTCTTATAGAGGATGGGATAAGTGAAGGTAGAGATGATGTACTTTGCTCCCCAAAATCAACAACAAAAGGGCATCCAGGAAAAAGGCGTATGAAGGATAGAAAAGAAGCAGGCAAGAAGCAAACTAAGAGTTGTTCTCTATGCAAACAACTTRGGCATACTAAGCCAACATGTCCTAACAAAGAAATGTTGTTGGCTTCAATGAGGGTACTTCCAATGCCTCAACAAAGAAACAAAAAAAAAAATCAACTAGTGATTTAGGTTTAAATCCTRTATTTACTTTGAAGTATTAGGGTTAGATTATCAACATTTTTCTTGAATGTAGTTTAGAAGAATTGCTTCCAAGAAGTTAGTATTTTTGGCTATTATAGTAGATGATTTATTTTTAATGTAAACTAGAATGATTTCTATGTTTTGGGTGAAAAATTCGAACTCATTTAGCTTGACCAGCTTTATAAGTTTTTCTATATATGAAGTTTTGATTTTCAAAATTAAATTTATAGTTTTGTTATTCAGTGTAACACCTCCAGATTAGGAACTGTTCTAAGCTGAGAATATTACATCACTCTACTGGCAAATAATCAACCATCCATTTAAAACTCAACAATGTCCAAAAGAGTTAAAAATGCATTTTAACAAATCTTTACTATCCCAACATTTATTCAAAACAGAAATCGCGGAAACTTCAAGAATTTAAACCATTCAAAAAACTACTTAATAGTAAGCAGAAACTACTCAAGTGGACAATTATCTTACTACATAAAATTTATTTAAAACACGTTCCAAGGTATCGTAGCTTGCCCACAAGCATCGCCCCATCTGGTTACACATCATCTGAAATAAAAATAAGAGAAATGAATGAGCTAAAAAGTTCAGTAAGTAAACCTCATGCATGAATGCATAAATATGTCCTACATGTCATGTGATTATAAAATTTTGCCTTTTAAATGAAAAACTTTCCAAACATTCCCTTTTTAAAATCTCTTTACAAAACCTTTCCTTCAAAATTTACATCTTGTAAAACATTCCATTTCATTTCATTCGTGAGCTCACTGAATGTAATGCCTAGCTACTAAACTCTGCAGTAGGTCATTCTTATTTGGAACCCGATTCTATTTCTACTGGTAGAACCGCAAAATGATTAATATAACATTTCTTTTCCTTTCATACTTTCACCTCCAAGGAGGTGAACATTACATTCTTCCCTACCTCCAAGAAGGTAAGGTCAGGTGCGCTGATCAACCAGGCCCCATTTCCCACTCACATCTTTCGTGGCTAGGTTTACACTCCTTTCCGAAAACTTTAAGATTTTCAAAACTTTAACATTTTCCTTTAAAATTCCATTTCCTATACCATTCAYTTTCTAAATGTGTGAATGGCTCATGTCAGAAGTGATATAGAATCCCCAACTACATGCCCATGACATGAAATGCATGCAACCATAGATAACATATCATTCGACAAACAGTACAAGATATGAAACAGTATATAACATATCATTCGATATAAAGGTAATACAGGATATGAACACATATAACATTCCACACAATTTACACACCTCAATATACAATCCCATACACAACATATTAGACCAACTAAAAGAGTTCAATTACATTCATTCATAACATTAATCAGATGTGAGGATTTACTTACTTAGAACGCTGACTCAATACACATTCAATTCACGTAAGAGCAATTATAACCACAACACATATATGTTTATGAGAATGAAAGAATTTACTTACTCGGAGTCCTTTACGTTAAAAGGTTCCTACTTAAATCGTGAAGTGAATTTCTTCAACCGTTCCCAACGTTAAGCACTCGAAATTACCTAATTTTGATCACAGAATGAAAGTCTATTTAGTATGATTGTTCCAACTTAGATATTCAGTGCTTCTTCCAAGGATGTCATTTGTCAATTATTAATTCCATACTTAGTTCCCACATTACCAATTATCACGTCTTTTTAGGGTACAATTTAAACTCCTTAGCTCGGGTATTACCTAATYTATGTTCTCCCACAATTTTACTTTAAAATATAATTTCATAGGTCATAAATTTCAATATTAATTAATAATATTTTCACCTTTTAAGTCCACAAAATCCAGGTGTCTCGGGAGTCGTTTTGGGCTCTCAGGCGTGCGCTCAAGCGGTGCGCGCAATAGTGTCTAGGCGCCTGGTCATCTGGGCGTCCGGAGGCCTAGGCATCTGGGAGTCGTGTCTAGGCGCTTGGCACTGGGCGCTGGGCGCTGGGCGCCMGCTTACACTGGCACTGGCACCTGATGTTGCTCCTCATTTCTGGCCGAAACTTGATTAACCGACCAAATAGTCGACCGCCGGCAACAACAGCTCAGCAGCAATGACCGAGAGCAGGGGTGATGGCCAAGAGGCTAGCGGTGCACAGCGAGGCTTCACCGAGCAGTCGCGGTTCTGATGCACAGAACAGAACTTGGTGCGGCTATGGCAATGCCGGTCGAGTAGAGAAGGAGAAGGAGAAGATGAAGGCAGATCCGACGAGTGATGCTAGCAGTGGTGCGGCAGTGATTCGTAGCTCCAACAAGTTCCAGCAGTGGGCAACAGCAGCGCGATAGGCAGAGGACTCAACGGCTGATTTGGGTGACTCCAAATCTGGAAGATCTCCGGCCGGGTGAGCGGATCCTCTTGGTCGAATGTTCGCGAGCCACTGAGCGACACACACAGATGTCGTCACGGAGCTCTCGCCAGGCAGCAACTGGACCAGTGAGCTTTGATTTTGGGTAGCAAACCCTTAAGCGKGCGACGCGCAGTACGATGTTTGAACCGTGCTGCGAGAGGAGATCAGATCCGTGTGACAACTCTGGAACTCCGACGGCGAAGCTGTGTCGACAGGGTGAAGAGGAGAGAAGAAGAAATGCAGCGGCTGTCATTCGGCCTAGCTGCGTCACGGGCAGAGTTCTCCAAGCAGCTGGGTCTGGTGGTTCATTGCAGACGCAACGATGATTGGCAGTGTCGGCAAAGRGAGAAAGAGATGGCATGTGTGTGGTAGGGAGGAGTTTCAAGAATGGGGCGGCGGTTAGGGTTCTTTTAGGAGTGAGGACGGTGGCGACATAAAGGGGAGGAATGTGAAGACTTAGGGTTTTTAGTTTTTTTTTTTTTTTAATAACTACTTAGGCCCTGACCCAAATTTTTTGGGTCTTCCCATCCGTAACTAATCCAATTCATTAAATTAAATTTAACGGGCCTTACTTTCGATAAAAATCTAGTTTTCCAAATGAAAACGAATAAAACTAACAAGTTGAGCCTCTAACCAATTGAGCACCCTAATCCAACAAATACGATAATTCCATGCTTATTAAACGTACAATTAAAATGATAACCATATAGAACATTATCCAACCCTAGTTGGCACGCAAATTCGCACGATCAAATAAAAATTAATAAAAAGAAATCTCGGGTATTACATTCAGTCACAAAAATTTCTGCTTTTAGGCAAAAAAGTCAAAATTTATTTAGGTGCCGTGTATTCAAAATTCATTGAATGTTTTTTGTTTCAGTTTGATTGCGCCCTTCAAGTGCTTATTTTCCTTCTCTGGAGAAACAATTCTAACGCACCAGTATGGTGATAATGGCTTATAATGGTACTAATAGAGAAAATAACTATGTGAAGCTTTTGCAAAATTTAAAATGACATATTGAATATTCCTTTTTCTTCAATCTTCATTTGAAGCTCACTTTTGCACATAGATTCTTTTTCTGACAGAAAGATGAAGCAGTCACCAAAGCATGGATCTTCTATTTTTGGAGCTATTTTCTGACGGGAGGGTGATTGGAGCATGGTTTTGGGTTTACAGATGGTTTGATGTTTACAGAGTTATTTAATGATGATAAATTAAAGTAGCTTAAATTCTTAGAACCAAACTACTTMTTGAAACTCACATAAGAATATTCCTGGAATCATAAATGCTTAACCACAAACCTTGGATTGTGGTTAGCAAAACACTTAATTAAAAATGAATTTGAAGCTCACTTTTGCACACAGATTCTTTTTCTGACAGAAAGATAAAGCAGTCATCAAAGCATGGATCTTCTATTTTTGGAGCTATTTTCTGACRGGAGGGTGATTGGAACATGGTTTTAGGTTTACAGATGGTTTGAGGTTTACAGAGTTATTTAATGATGATAAATTAAAGTAGCTTAAATTCTTAGGACCAAAYTACTTATTGAAACTCACATAAGAATATTCCTGGAATCATAAATGCTTAACCACAACCCTTGGATTGTGGTTAGCAAAACCCTTAATTAAAAATGATCCTAATATAATAATTGGCTATTGGATTCCTCTATTAAGATGAATATGATTTTGAGATATATCTCTTCCTATCATAGGGTATAAATCTTGATGATGTTCTTCTGAAAAAAATTGCTTTACATAAGCAGGCTCCTAATTCACTATCTATATAGGCTGCGAAGTATTCTGCCTGATAATTGGTTATTCCAATAGGAAAATATATATATATATATATATATATATATATACTATATTTTCTTGTCATCTAAGTATATAGATGATTTCATCATTATATGATATTTTAAGTCCATAACGGGTTATCTCATAAGGTTGTACATTATCTAAAATTGTTTCCACAGCTTCATCAATTTCATGTATTTCCCATTAAAGTTTATATATTGATGAGGGTCTTGGAGTTTATATCTTTAAAGACTATAACAAAGTTTATTGTTAATGTAGTTTCCATTAGCTCCAATATCTATAATTATGTTTACCTTAGAGAATTTTGTTTCATTAAAATATTCTTCTTTTATCTTATAATTTATTAATGAGTTATCTTTAGCTATCAAAGGCAGAGGCAAATTGTATCTCTGAGAAATAGTTCTTTTAAGAGGTTACTAAACACTCTCATATCTGTAAAGGATAATCTAGGGGGAATTTTATCTATTATCATCAAAGGTTTAGGTAATAATCTAATTGTAAAGGCATTTTTTTTATTTCTTRTATCCTTGGCAAACTAGGTGTTTGCATCTGACTTACCTCATTCAATAAATAAGAAAATTCTATAGTATCTTTTATTTCAAAACAATCAAAATGATGGGTATTAAATATCACATACAAAATCATATAAGTAATCGAGTACGGTCTTTTGAATTTATGAAAAAATTCCTTTCTCTTAAAATCTTGTAATAGACTTAGAGTTTTATCAAAATCTTTGACTTGAAGATGATTGGAAATTCGGCGATAAATATTAAATTTTAATTTTTTATATTGTAAATTTCCTCGTAGAGTTCTTAAACAAGCTTCTTCTCTATTTTGAATTCTATTATCCATTATTATTAAATCAATAGGTGTATCTAATCCTTCTTTAAATGTTGATTTAATAATTATCTGTATGGCTCCTAWATGGATCCATCCAATAGTATTTCTTGTCTTTGATTTTATTTTATTTAATTTATCTTGAATATCCTTTTTTAAAAATGAAGGTATCATTATTTTATTAGAAGTTAGATTTACCCCTAATGCTTTTTCTGGTATATTTAATCCGAAGAAATGATGTTTTCTAAATTTTATCCCAAGTTTTTTTAATAAATTTATCTTGAATCCTGAAATTTGGATAAGGAAAAATTTCTGAATCTGTTTTAATTTTTGTTTATCTATTAATATGTTCTATTTATATTCACCCTGATATTCTTGGTTATTATATATGACAGGTCTGATGTACTAACTTCACTAGTTCCTATTAGCTCTGACTATCTGTATATATTTTGTATCAGTCTGTATAAAGATGCTTTCTTCAGAGTCTATATCTTCAAAGTTATTTATCTATATAAATTCACCTTGCTCTATTAAGGCTTTAATATCTTCATAAATTCCTATTTTCTTGTTATTTCTTTCAAATTTTTTTAGGATATCTATTAGCATAATGTCCTATCTCATGATAGTAGTAGCATTTACAAGTTTTTGGATCCTTTTTATCACTATTTATTTTATTGGAAGGCTTTTTATTCTCTTTATAATCTTTCTTTTTGTAATATCTTGCCTTTCYTTTTTAAAAATATTTCTTTTCAAATGTCTTTCTCTTTTTATAGTTTCTTTTTATCTTATTATAGTAATATGGACTATCACATCCTACCTTGAATGACATATTAGTATTATCACAACATAAAGAATAAATTGAGCAAGTCAAACTCATTAACAGTCCTACTAATACTGCTAATTTAAATTTACTTAGCTATTCAAAAGGCCATATTGATTGTATGATCAAGAACTCTAGTGGATGTCACGGGAAATTAATAGGGTTTTAGGAAACCCTTGGACAGAACTTAGGCATGATAGTTGGACTCTTCCTAGACGTCTGGAGCCCCTAATGCACCTACCTTGGCTATGTGTTGGAGATTTCAATGAAATTCTCCACCAAGATGAGAAACAAGGCATGCATATGAGGCCATAATCACAATTTGATGCCTTCCATGATGTTGTCTTGGATATTGGACTCCATGATTCGGCTTCATTGGACCTAAATTTATTTGTTGTAACATGACGGAGGAGCCTCACACTTGTGTATGAGAGGCTTGACTGTGCTTTTCCTTTCATATCTTAAATTGACACTTTCCCTCCATGAGAACATAGGTACTCCCCCGAAGCTGCTCAAACTACCTGCCCATCCTCATAACTGCGGATAGATTGATTGATGGGAAGAATTATGTTGGACTAAAGCTAGATAGATTCGAGCCTTTCTGGCTCAAAGGTGAGGSCTGTGAAAGCATCTAGATGGCACGATGGTTGAGCAATCATCTTCACGGCACAGTTGGTGTTTTACAGGCTATCAATACCTCAAAGAAAGCCCAATGTGAATAGAGTAAATTTGAATATGGCGACTTTAATGCTAAAATTCGACAACTAGAGAAGCAAATTCATAACACGTAATCACTCCCAATTACACGGTAGGGATTGGTAAAACCTTTGCTTAGAGATCTTAAACATCTTCTAGACTTGAAGGAGACTTATTGAAAGACTAGATCAAGGGTAGAGTGGCTCAAAAAAGGGAACCAAAAAACTGAAAAATTTCACTAGAAATGCAATAATCGAAAGAGAAGGAATATATTATAAAAAATCCAAACAAACACAAGACAATGGGTAGAAGATGAGGCTATGATTAGAGAGATTTCAGTGGATTACTTCAAGGATATTTTCACCAGCTCTAGGGCTGCTCACCAGTTGCCCATCGGCTCACAAATTTTCCACCGTTGACTAGACAATTCAACACACGGCCATCTCACCCAAGCTTCAGAGCAGATGAAGTGTACCATGCATTTTTCCAAATGGCTCCATCGAAATCCCCAGGTCCAAATAGTCTTCAAGCATGTTTCCTACAATAATTATGGCACATCTATGGAGATAAGGTTACAGATAGAGTCCTTGACATATTAAATTCTGGAGCAGATATTACACCTTTAAATTCTACTTTATTGTAATCATTCTCAAAATAAAATCCTCATATCTTATATCTGACTATCACCCTATTAGTTTATGTAATGTTACAGACTTGCATCCCAAGTCATCACCAACATGTTGAAACTAATTATAGAGAAGATCATTGATGAGACATAGAGTGTTTTCCTCAAGGGGAGCTAATTCACTGCAATGCAATCATGGCTTTCGAGGTTTTTCGTAGTCTACAAGTAAAGTACTCTAGCAACAAATCTTACATGGCCATGAAATTAGACATGAGCAAGGCTTTTGATTGCATGGAATGGGATTACCTCATGCACATTCTAGAATTTCTATCTCATCTTATATTCCTTATCATGCAGTGTATCTGCATAATAATCTTTCTCGGTGTTGGTCAATGATTCACCTCTGACCGTTTCATCCCTAATTGCAGGGGTCGCTAGGGGATCGCACTATTTGTTCATCATATGTTTGAAGGATTTTTCTGCACTCATTAAGCATGCACAAGAACAAAGACAGCTTATGGGTTTCACTTTTGGGAGAGACGGTGCTTATGTGTCCCATCTTCACTTTGTTGATGATAGAATTCTCTTTTCCAGGGTAGACATGGATAATACCAACACCATCAAGGGTTCCTTAACACATATGAATATCATTCAGTTTAGGGTAATGCATGATCAACAGTAGTAAATCCTCCATATACTTCGGTAATGGCTCAAACCCTAGTGCTAAGAGCCAAATTTTAACACTATGKGCATGTGTGAAAGTGATGGGAAGGGAAAATATATTGGTCTATGTTACATCACAGGTAGAAGCAAAAAAGATGTATTCCAGTACCTCATCACTAAATTCTAGAAATGAGTCAATTGTTGGAAAGAGAGATCCCTCTGATAAAGATAGTGATTCAATCTATACCCACATATATTATGTCTTACTTTCTAGTACCAGTTTCTGTCTAACTCTATTACTTCGAAGACATGTAAACATTGGTGGGGTGGACTAGAAGGGACTCAAAATATAAAGCTTGCAAGGGCCTTTGTAAGCCCAAAGGTGAAGGAGGACTCGACGTGACATCCAGTGCTTCAACATTGCCTTACTTGCTAAGCAAGGATGGCGACTYACCCAAAACTCTAGCTCACTTGTTGCTGGGTTCTTAGAAGCAAGTATCACTCTACCTCTACCTTCTTAGAGGCAAAGTTACATAGTCAATTCTCCTTTATTTGGAGAAGTCTCTTGGGGTTAAATTACTGGAGGCAGGGGCGGATCTAGGGTGGGGCCTAATAGGGCACGTGACCCAGAAACATTTAAAAAAAAAAAAGGGGTTTGTTGTGTATCACTTGTGCCCCAGCAACATTTTTAAAAGAATAGGTTTGTTGTGTRTCAAACTTCTTCTCTCACTCTCAATCAGTTTAATTTCTTCTCTTCAATAAATTCACTCTTTCTCAGACTCTCTCTTTCACTCCTTTGGTAGACTAAAGAAGAAGACATAAGAAAATCCCTCTTCAGCTTTCCTTAGTGGTGCCATAAATATGAAAATTCCTCTTTTCAAACTCTGATAGTTATATTTGAATCTCGATTAAGGTTCAGTTGTTCAGGTAAATTCATTATTTCACCCTCTCTTTATCTTATTTCTACTATGCTTTTTGTAATTTGTGGGTGATTTTCTACTCTACTTTCTATAATTTATGAGTATATTAGTATGTGCTCTTGTTTTTTCTTAATTTCTCAGTTTATAATTAACTCTCTTTCTAAATGTTACACTAAAATTTCTGATTTCTACTATGCTCTCTAGTCTCTAATTTCTATTTCCCTTATTTAAACCACTATGGTTGGTAGAATTAGTTGGAAATTGAAAATTAGTTCACCATTATGAAAATTGAAGATTGAAAATTAGATGACAAYAGGACTAGAAGGTTTTGCAGTAATAGGATCTTCTGGCAGCAAATTTCTCCCTGCGTCATTATGCAGATGAAAATTAATTGCATCACTAAGAAACTATTTGAAATTAGTTCATGTTGGTAATTGTATGCCTACTTGATCTAGTCCCTTTTTTTTTTTTTGTTATTTATTTTTCTTGCTTGTGAAAATTGTATGATTTTACCATACATTTTTATTTATTTGTATCAGTATGGACAAATTCATTATTAAATATAAATTTATATTTTGTCATTCGAAACAAACTAGTGAAAGGAATGTTAGCAATAAGAAAGGGTTGAAATTGGTACCAAAATGTATGTTGAAGAGGGTTTAGTTGAAACTAATGTCAAGAACGTTAGTGAYGAAAAACATGAATTGAAAATTAAATTAGAATCCCAAGATAAAATTATGTTGCTAATATTCGTGATGTAATTCATAGAACATATATACATATATTCAAATGGTCCTCGTCAGGCTCGAAATCATAAATCATTTTTGCTTATTTTGACAAAAACAAATTGATTCAATTACATAGACACTATCTATTGGAATTTGATACAAGACCTATCTCGAAATTTGATGATCAACTTGATACATATATTCTTGASATGCTCATGAGAAACTAGTTTTAAGGATTGCAAGGTCTTTGTGACTTGCACATAAGTTATTTGTAGAAAACAAGCATCAAATTTACCTATTAGTCTATAAACTTTTGACATTCGCCTTAATTCTTACGATGGCTATTATTGCCTTAGTCGAGAGAGTATTTTCTACATTAACCTATGTCAAGAGTCATTTGTGTAATTGAATTGGAGCAGTGCTTGAACGATACTTTGATTGCAGTTTCTAAGAAATATGGATTTGATCATATGGAAAATAATGTAATTATAGTATATTATCAAGGTATGAAGATGCATGGAGAACAATAATAATGAAATATTCTATATACTTTTATGAAAATTCATTTTTCAAATGTTGATTGTACCCCCGAGTTTTTAAGGTCTGCCTTCACCATTGACTGGAGGCTGGTTTGGTATGGAGGATAGGTATTGGTAGACTGGTGAAGGTTTGGAGGGTAGATGGCTGCCAAGCCAATGCCCTTTTATGGTTTTGACGCCCCAACCACAATAAACCTTTCTTCGAGATCTCCGAGTCTCTGCTTTTATCAACCAAGACTTCTGCACTTGGGATAGGGATTGCCATACTGAACTTCTCATGGATGAGGAGTTTGCAGTTGTGGAGAGAACTTCCCTGAGCTCATCACAACCTGCCGATGTGCTGATTTGGGCAAACACTGTCTTAAGGCGATATACTGTGAAATCTGGCTATAAAACCCTCATGGACATGAGAAGGAGGGAGTCCAATGCAGCCTCAACCTCCAGCCGTGGAAGAGATAGGTGCTTCTGGATTCACTTTGAAGTCTTTATCTCCTTCCTAAAATTTGCTTCTTTCTCTAGAGATGCAGCATCAGCATTCTCAACATGCAGTAAAATTTGGCAAAAATGATAAAAGATAGCAACCCATAGATTGGCCTTCTCTGTGGTGAGACATCTGAAACGGATAGGCATGTTCTYTTTTATTAGCCACGTACAAAGGAGATTTGTTTAGAAGTATAGATGTTTCATGGACGATTAACCCATAGAACCACATGTTCCCGAGATTTTCTAGACAACTTCATGGAGGCAGAAGTTGGTAAGGAGTGCTACATTTTAGGTTTTGCTCTATGGAGTATATGGCCGAGAAGAAACAGTCGTGTTTTCTTCCAGAAGCAAACGCATTCTAAGGAAACTTTGCAGCAGATACTTGCCATGACCGAGGAATACATGAAAGCAACGACGTTAGGTGATCAACCTAAGGCTATTAGTAGGATCACCCGTTGCATAAGCAAAATGGGGATGCCTCTTGGTCTGGAACTTTCACAAGGTAGGTTCGATTATTCAAAATGGAAAAGGACAAGTGCTGGTGCCAATGGCAGCAAAGGCACCACATGCAAGGATGCTGCCCAGGCTGAATCATTTGCAAAAGATTTTGTTGACTTCCTTCTTGTCATTGAAGAATGCACTAGGAGGAGGATGTGGATCACTCTCCAATTGACAATATGATTTTCGATATTAAGCATGAATTAAGTTCCTTTGATTACTATGAGCTTAGCCATGTTTGGCATTCTAGGAACCATGTGTTTCACACTCAGTCTAGATTCAGTTCTAACTTAGGCAGCTCCATGATTTGGATTGAATGTCTACTGTTTGAAGTTCGGGCTGCATTTCGGCATACCTCACTTAATACAATCTTCCATTTTAAAAAATGAAAAAAATATTACATGTATTTCTCTAATATTAAAATTTCTATAAGAAATCGAACATATTTAAATGATAATCGCTTAATATCATGTTTATTGAACCTATGACCTTAAATTTCAAAGCTACATATGTTTTTTAAAGATATCTATTACATAACTAACATCTTCTATTACTCATCTCTATAAAATATCTCATTTTTCTCTAAAAAAATTCATTTTGAACTCAAATCGAAGCATATTTAAAGGGAAAAAATGAATCTATATATTCATATGATTTTATTATTTTATATTTCTATTTTTTTACCATTAAAACTTGATGAAAATTAGAAAAGCATAATTTTCTTTACAAAAAGTGATCCCGGCAGCAGCTGTAGTGCTAACTTGAGCCTAAATGAAATTTTATGTGTTAAATCTTCATACTCTACGGACGTGACCTGATGATTTTGAGTCTAAATTAATTTTAAATAATCTGATAAAAGAGATAAAATCTATCAATATATGATAAGACTATTTTTTAAAACGCTCCCCTTTTGAAAATTGCCTTTGACAATCACTTTGATATTTTTATACAAAAATTACAAGCAAAATATGTTTGTTACAGGAGCATTATAAAATTTGGTGCTCAAAATACGCGTTATACAAAGTAAGGTAAAAACCATACATGTTTTTCTGGTTTAGTCTTTGATCCTTGCATTTCTATCGAGGATGATGGCACATCTCTTTCCATCTTTTCCTTTGCCCACCCCAGTGATTGAATAGTGCAATGAGCCTTCGCGAATTTATTCTGACTGATGCTTCAGCTCAGCTCTAGAGAACACAAATGGCGATTAGATTATTCTCTTCTGGCGCCGGAAGCGCACATCGTCTCGTTCTATGGCATCTCTGTCACCCCAATTCTCCCCAACACTTCAGAGCTCATACAGCGGCTCAATCTTTCGCCGATCAAGCCTCTTCAGACCTTGTGAACGAGCTCTCTCGCATTCTTAGCGACTACAGAAACCCCCACGACGATATTCAGTCAGCTCTCACTCCATTTTCTTCTAAAATTTCCACCAACTTAGTTGAACAAGTGCTTAAGAGGTGCAACAATCTTGGCTTTTCGGCTCACAGATTCTTCCTTTGGGCCCGAAATTTACCGGATTTTCGACACAGTAAAGAGAGTCATCACATCCTGGTCGAAATTTTAGGACGTAGTAAACAGTTCCCGTTGATATGGGATTTTCTTGCTGAGATAAGGGATGCTGAATCTTGTGAAATTAGTCCAAAAATATTCTGGCTTGTTTTCAGGGCTTATAGTAGAGCAGATTTACCTGCTGACGCTRCTAGGGCCTTCAATAAGATGATTGATTTTGGGATTGCACCTTCTGTAGATGATCTTGATCAGCTTCTCTACGTGCTTTGTAAGAGAAAGCATGTAAGACCTGCCCAGGAATTCTTTGATATGGTTAAGATGGATTTCTCGCCAAGCGCCAAGACTTACAGCATTCTGATCAGGGGCTGGGGTGAGATTCAGGAATCAGGAAATGCTCGAAAACTTTTTGATGAAATGCTTGAAAGAAGATGTTTGGTTGATTTGCCTGCTTATAATAGTGTGCTGGAGTCCATGTGCAAGGGACGGAATGTGGATGACGCATATAATTTATTCAAAGAACTCAGGTCAAAAGGACTTCAGCCAGATGCTTTTACTTATTCAATCTTCATTCATGCTTTTTGTGAGGCAAATGACATACATTCAGCTTTTAGAGTTTTAAACAGGATGAGAAGGTACAAACTTGTACCAAACGTGTTTACTTACAATTGTATTATTAAGAAACTTTGTAAAAATGATAAAGTTGGGGAGGCTTACCAACTTTTAGACGAGATGGTGGATAGAGGGGTGTTAGCAGATGTTTGGAGTTACAATGCAATTTTAGCTTTCCATTGTGATCATAATGAAGTGAATAGAGCACTGAAGCTGATATCAAGAATGGATGAATATAAGTGCCAGTTGGATCGGCATGCATATAACATGGTGCTGAAAATGTTTATTAGGGTGGGAAGGTTCGATCGGTTGGAGAAGGTTTGGGATAGTATGGAAGAGAGGGGATTTTACCCATCCGTCTCGACTTATGCTGTTATGGTCCATGGCCTGTGCAAGAAGAAAGGGAAACTTGAGGAGGCATGCAGATACTTTGAGATGATGATTGATGAAGGAATACCACCATATACTGCAACATGTGACTTGTTGAGGAACAAACTTACTGGGATGGGTTTCGCAGAGCAGACAAAGATACTTGCAGATAAGATGGAAAGAAGTACTTCCTGTTCAATACAAGAGCTATCAAATATAATGCGTGGTAACAGAACTCATACAACATTCAAATGTGAAGAAGGATACTCTGATAGTGATGACTGAATGAGTATGAATCTTTCTAAGTAGGTGAACAATTTTTTTATTCTTTCCTGAGAAAGATAAGGCACTTCCTTGTTATTTAGGTCTATCATTTCTGTGTGCTTTGCTGCTGTGGAATTTTGTGTTGCTTGTTTTGCATTGATTTGATAAGTGAACATTGACATTGACCATGCCAGAAAGAATTTGGAAGGGTTTCCAAAACTGACCATTGGTTCTGAAATTTTATGTGATTGGATATATTGCTTTCAGAATTCTTTTGAGTTCTTGAAAGAGTGGGCTTCAATGGCTTATATGTGAAAACTTGAAATCCTTTGTTTCCACAATCTCTTTTTCAGTTCAGTTGAGCAAGCGCCCTCCTGGCTTTCTGACTAGAAGAGGTCTCCTCCAGGGACATTCTCTTTCGCCTTATCTATTTTATCCGCTTCTGGAGATCTTGTTAAGCTTGCTTGGGGCCCTTTGCAGTGTAAAATCAATCAACTTAGGTATGCAGCTGTTTGCCATCTATGCTTGCTGATGAGAGAAAGATGGGTAGGAATCTCAAGAATGCAAAACAAGCTTAATTTTCAGCTTTTGGACAAATAGTGAATTTGGATGAGTCCATTGTGATTTTCAGTTCCAATGTCAATGAAAATCTTACAAGATCAGTGGCAGAGATCTAGTGAATCACAATCTCATCAAAATCTTGTAAGGTACTTGGAATTAAATCGGAGTTATAATTAAAGATATTCTCTTTCAGTATCTGAACGAGAAAGCTGAAACTTGATGGTAGGAATCTAAAAAGTTTCCTCACTTGAGATGTTTGAGAGAACAATTCTAGCTAAATGCTCTAACCATGGTACTGCAGTCTGTCTTTGTCTAGAACCCGTACGGCGGTGACTAGAATCAGAGATGAACAGTGGTAAAGTTTATTTGTTTGGGAGAGGGAAAGGAATATTGTTTGGAAGTAATAGAGATATATGTGCAAGCCTAAGAATGAAGTACTTTGGAGGGAGCAAGTGCTAATGAGCTCTTATTGCTAGAACTGCTTGGGAAATCCTGAAGAATACACCTTCCAGTACGATTGTTGTAATGAATATTGCAAAACTTTCTTCAAGTTAAGACAGCTGTAAGGCCTTACTTGACCAGTGTTATCTGGAAAGAGAATTATCAAGGGACGAGGCAAATGGATTGTTGGGAACTGGTGTTGTATTAATCTCAATAGGCTCCTGTTGGATACCAGGAACAATGAACGTTTGGCTCAATCGAAAGACTCAGTTCAATCCTAACTCGCAGGGTGTTCAGCTATCTTTGCTGAGGGTTCTTGGGGACACACTGAGGTGAATTGTGACAATCAGGATTCCCTGGGATATAAGTTCTCCAGATAAGTTAATCGGAGGGGAACCTGAAATGGGATGTGTAAAAAGCATTTGAGGGGCAGAAATTTTTTTAATTTTGCTTCCAAGGGAGATCGAGAGGACCAATAGAAGACCAATGGCTTTACTTGAGATGAAATTGGTTGTAGTAGCTTATGATTGGTTTTTGGTTTTTGGTTTTTCGTTTCAATGCAAACTTCTTGTTACCTTTAGTTAACAAACTTTCTTTGTTCTTGTAGGGTATTAATGGAAATTATTGGCTTTAATTCTTAGTGAAATTTCACAAGAGATTTTGGTAATTAGATAGAATCAAAGGACGTATTCATGGCATYCGAAATTAACTATTTTGGCGAGTTCTAATCTCGCATGGGGGGACAAGATCAAATTGTGTCGAATTAAATCACTTGTTATGAAAATTAATAATATATTATAACATAAAAAAATWTTCATTCGATAGTTTATCTATATAAATATATAATTTATAAAGATTGCACGATGAATACGAGAATAGGAAGAAAAAGAAAAATAAGGAAGTTTGTGTCACTTTGGCTTTCAATTTTCTTCTAATTTGAACCAATTAATTCTTGAAGTTTTTATTGTGAAGGGAAAATAAAATTTGTTCAAGTCTTGTTCTCTTCTTCATAGGGCATGAAAAACTTCACAAGGATTGGCTTAATGCTCACTGAATTCCTGGAAGGAAATTTTGTACTTGGCTTCATTAGTTTTTTATTTTTTAGATTCTTCCTTCTTTTTCCTCCCAACAAAAAAATGTAAATAGACGTAATTGAAAATATTACATATACATAACAAATTAGATTGAATTAAATCGATTACATTATCCTATAGAGTTTTAAGTTATCTTCACGAGACAAGAGGCATTTAGAAAATTTGAAAAATATAAAATAAAATAACAAAAAGCATAAGAAAAAAACATTACTCTTTCTAATCAGACACAAAACGGAAAAAGGGAGAAGAAATAAAAGAGAAAGAAGTGAGAGAAAGAAAGAGAGAGAGAGTATCGAAGAGAAGAGCGATCAGAGAGAGAGAGAGAGAGAGAGAGAGATGAAGGGTCTTCAATTCTGATTCAAAAATACGGAAAATTGAGAAAAATATTGCAGAGATTCTGTAGAGAGAATTGGAATSCAAAGCACTTGCTAGAAGAGAAAGGTAAGGAAAATAAGAAAGAAGACAGCAATGGAGGACGAAGCAGCCTGGGTTCCAACGAATAAGTAATACACAAACTATTTTATTTTTGGTATCTTTTTGGGGTTCAAAATTCAAATCAGTATCAGGAGCTTGAATTAGGTGAGCCCATGAATTTCTGGCTCTACATAAACTGATTTCTCACACTTTTCAAGCTTAAATCTGTGTTCTTTTAATTCAATTGTGTAGAGAAGATTTGAACTTGAAGTGGGATACTTCAAGCTTGAATCTTTTGATAAAAGGTCGCATTTTATGTTTGTACGGTGGTTTGGTGCAAATTATTGGAAGTTTTAGATATGTGAATTTTGAGAACGACTTGTGTGTTTACTTGGAGTTACGGAGAGGTATCTTTGACGGGCTTTGAGTTAAGAACGGAAGCTTCGTTTGGGTTTGAGTTGGGGGGGATTGGAATTTGAAAATTTCTGGAATTGGGATTTTGGAGGGAGAGTTAGTTGGAAATTGGGATCTCAGGGCGTCAACTCAATCCCTTCAGTCTTTGTACACTTAAAAGTTCAGATTTTGGAGATGGATTTTGGTTTGGCATTGTATGGGTTTGTGGTAGAGGGTTTAAATCTTGTTTGGAGGATGGGTTTCTGGAAATGGAGCAAAACCCTAATTTAGTAGTGGTCTTGAGCTCTCAGTTTTGGTGTTTTCTAGAAATTGTGATATATACAGTTTGTGTGTTGTTGTGTATGGATTTTATGTGTTGACAGAAATGCAACCACCACAGCAGCATTCGCGGATCAATATTGCTGAATTGAAAGCTCAGATTGTAAGAAAACTTGGGCCAGAGGGGTCCAAGCAGTATTTTTACTATTTGAATAGGTTATTAAGTTTGAAGGTAAGCAAGGGCGAGTTTAATAAGCTATGCCTTAGGATTTTAGGCAGAGAAAACATTCCACTGCATAACCAGTTCATTCGCTCGATTCTGAAGAATGCTTGTACTGCAAAAGTTCCACCACCGAGTCTTGACAATGAGATATTGAAGTCTATAAATGGAGTTGGAAGCAAAGAGACTCCCAGTGATTGTTACCAACGAAATGGGATCCACACTTCTATGGCCCAGGCTTCAAATCCACAAGGTTTGTCAAATGGTGACATGCTACCTTTATCACCCCGAAAGGCCAGAACAGTGTATCGTGATCGAAGAGCTGGGGATCGTCGAAGTGCACTTGGACCAAATGGGAAGACAAGTTTTTCTTCTCAACAGTTGGCTAGCAAAGAGTCAGGTGATTTTAATATTATTTTGGAAAACGGGGTATCCAGTCAACCTGATATTCAGGGACCGGTGCAGCATCATCAAGGACTTATGCAGCAGGCAGAGAATGAAAGGGAGGCTTCAGCTCACATCCCTGTTAAACTTCCAGTAATAAAGGGATCACCAGATGGTCCAGTTTCTGTACATAGCAAGGACCAGATTGAAGTAACATTTAGAGGAGAAGGGAAAGAGGTGTATACTAGGACTCAGCTACAAGCCCCTCTTGGAGTTCCATTTTGTCCAGTTAGTGTCGGTGGGGCACGCAGAGCGATGCCCATGGCAAGTAGCAGTAAATGTGTTAGTACTTTCAATTCTGGTGTCTTGTTGGACAGTGCAACTCTGAGAGAACGCATGAAGCAGATTGCTGCCTCACAGGGCCTTGAAGGGGTGTCAGTAGATTGTGCCAATTTGTTGAATAATGGTTTGGATGCTTACTTGAAGGGCTTGATTAGCTCTTGTGTAGAGCTAGCGGCAGCAAGATCAGGGCATGAGCCAATAAGGAACAAGAAACAGCAGGCATACATGAAGCTTCTCAATGGTGTTAGGCCTGGTCATCTCCATCAGATTCAAAATAGTGGTAGGACTTTGGAAGTCATGCTAGAGCATAGAACACGTTCTCCGATATCTTTGCAAGATTTTCGGGTTGCAATGGGGCTGAACCCAAAGCAACTTGGCGAAGACTGGCCATTGCTGCTGGAGAAAATATGTACACATGCATATGAAGAATAATATATGGCTAGCCATTGTTATTGACAAACCGTGATTGATTGGTCCCTACTGGATCAGAGGGCATGCTATTCTTCTAAGCTTTCAGTTCATCAGCAAGGTGGTGATGGTTTTTCATGCCTTTTGAACCAGTCTTCTGCTCCTGAGGTAAAATTTTGTCTCTTGCTAAACGATAGGGACCAGAGCAGGAAATCCTTCTTTGATCCTGCCATGGGGCTTGCCATCGGTCGAAAATACCCCCATATGTCAGCAACCACTGTAAGGGAGTTGAAGTAATGAATGCCCATATTTGGTTGCATTGTTGTACGATTAGCATAAATCTCACTTCATTTTTCTGCTTTTTCCTGTAATTTACAGTCAATGAGAAAATTTAGAACAGTTTTGCAGGAATAATGTGTAGTTTTAGGTACTTTAGCAGGAAGGTGAAAGTGCGTCATGCAAGATTTCATGTGTATGTATCTTCAACATCAAGATTGATTGGAACCTAATTAACAACACATTTTCAATTCTCAGCAAAATTAGTTTAGATTATTTTTYGCCCTATTGGTGATCTATAAAATTTCATATTCATCCAGTCTTAGTTGCATATGGTACACTTTAACTGCTTTACTAGTATTGCAGTGCTTCCGTCCTGGGTAAATTATGTTCTGAATTGTTTGCAACACCGAAGTTGTATCTTAATAGTTGGCCAGGGATGCCCTCTRTCTTTGTCTTGCTTCTACTTTTGTGCAAAAAGTAGACAAATCGTTTGTGCAACTCCATGCAAGCAGTCTTTATGTACTCCATTCAATAACTGTGCAGAGCAGATGATAAAGAATTTATAGTTATGGAGCCTGTTGTTTTTGTATAATGCAATTTTAGGATCATAAGAAATTTTTGGATTAAAAATCTGCATAACGAAGATGTTTGGTGATGTTGTCTGCACATTCAATATGTGTGGATTTGAAATTCTGCTTGACCAGTTAACAGGCTACCTGAGTGGAGACACCTGGCAGTTTAAGTATTGTTCTTACAATAAGCAATATGATTTTATCGCTGAATCATCTTTTTGTATTGTGCGAAAATTACTTTTATTCATCCCCAAAAGCTTTTGGTGCATTCATTTAATGGACCAATTGGCAGCAGAATGCATATTCAAGTGGAAAGGTCTAAAAGTACTTAACTCGTCCTGGAGCCTTGATCTTTCAGATATTCATGCTTAATTCATCCCGTAAACTTAAATACTTCATACTTTCCGTCGTTCATAAAATCATCTTTATGAGTAGATGAGTATTTGTCCTCTTATGGTTGAGTACATGGCATTTATGCTTGCCTCCTGTGATGTAATTGCTTTAGTTAAAGATTCTGCTTGCCCAACATATAGAAACATGTGACTTCTAGTTGAATGCAGTATAGTGTTGCTTGCTTCAGCTGCTTTTTAAGATTTTTATATTTGTAAGTGCTCCCAGCATATTCCATTGATAAACTTTAGTATCTAATTCACAGCAGGTAGTAAATTACTCTGACAGAGTGAGAGTTTATATTTATAAACCCAGAAGCAGTAATCAGATGTACAACCTTCCAAGTTTTAGAGAAACTTGATTCTCTCCCTCAAGAGCAAAGCTCAATTACAATTCAGACTATTCCTCCTAAACACCTCTTTGCCCATATATACCGTCAAAAGAGAGTAAAAGACCAAGTAATCCTCAAGTTGACTTGTCTTTCCTCCTCACATATGTAAATCTTATTGGAGGCCTATCATCCATGTTAGCTTTTTTCCTATGCCTGATAGATTGATGCAGCATTTTAATACTTGTTGAGTGGTGAACATTATGTGGATAACATAATAAATGAACTCTTTGGTATCTTGAGTTAATCTGAATAAATTCAGTAATAATACTCTGTTCTGTGCTTGTCTATTGAGTTTATTTTAATAAATCTAGTAATATTATCTTCATATATCATGTTTTTGTTATTGTTGATTTATCTACAACCAAAACAATCTTTTCTTGGGAAAAATTTCCTTAAATACTTCCCAGAATTAAGTGCTTAACTAGTTGAACGGATTTTATATTAAGTCCTTAGCCTAGTGAATATTGTGTTTGAATTGTAATGCTGCAATATAGAGAAACCCCAGCTCAGGAATGTTCAGAGAATCGGATAATCAAGAAAGCAAAGATTAAAGAAGAAAATTACAGAGAGAGGTAACCCCTACCCCTCCTCCCCCACATGTCCACCCCACCCCCCAAAAAGGGGGGAAAAAAAAAAAAAGGAGAGGAAAGCAGAACAGTTGAAGAAGAGAAGTAGTTGGAAGATTAGATGGATATACCTTTGTACCATGTATCCCACATCAGTGGGTATGAATATTGTGAGCTCTGTTATTTTCATTTTTAATCCTGTAAAAGAAGAAATTGTAGTTATTATGACGGATATTCTGATGATATCCTTTTCTTACTTTTTTATTCTTTTGGTCTCTAGACTTGCAGAGTTTCCTCTAGATATTCAGGCTAGTGTCATTGGCTAACTTATCTTTTCCCGAATGAACAAAGGTATGCATTTTGTTCTGAGAATGACCATGCTTCAGATTTTGGTACAAAGGCAAGTATTTATGAATTCATCTTCGGGCCCATGGGTGATCATACTGTTTGTTTCCTGTCTTTCATGTGATTGATATAATAGGCCAGTCTTGAAAGCATTCAAGTCAAACATGTATTCATTTCTTCTACTTTTTAGGTGCTCTGCATTTCATCTATCTTCTCAATGTTCTTTTCCCTTTGAAATATTCTTCAAATTCCCGTGTTAACTATTAGTAGAACGAAATTGGTCATGCTGTTAACTTTCAGGATTTTGTGGTACTAAGAAGCAGTGGAATTCCATCTAGCTTTTCACTTTCTGAAATTCTCAGGTACAAAGAAATCTAAGCTTTTCATGTCATTTCTTTTATGTAACTTGTAAAAAGCATAGTGTTGATCCTTTAAGCTAGGCATTTTCCTTTGTCTTTTAAGGTAATTTTCCAGTTAAGCTGGACTGTGGGCTGACTTTGTATATATCTTCTCATAGGGGAAGAATAAGAGTATCTGAGCCCATCTACTTGACAGGATCCTTTCGGGAGACAAAGTGGTATCAGAGAGCAAGTTCGAACCCAAGGTTAGCGGTTCGAACCCACACCCCACTAGACAACCAATGTGGCGGTCCCTGGTGCAAGACTCTGCAGAAGGGCCCACTCATAGGGATAGGGGAAGAATAAGAGTATTTGGAGGATCCTTTTGGGAGACAAACGTTGACCTATTTACAGGTCAGTAGAATGATGTGACACTAACTGTTCATATTATCAGTGAATTCTAATTCCTGGACATTTCAAATTCGCTGTCTCTAAAATTCAAGTCTTCTGTGTTTAAAAGTTTCCGTTGTTTGAATTTTTATTTTTGGGCATAAGCCATGAACCGGAGATGGCTACTGATTTGTGTTGAAAAGCACAAAGGCTGATGACAAAGATGAAATATGTGTAAGTCAATCTGTTTTTGGCTCATCCAAAAGCCTATAAAGTAATGAAAATTTCAGGAGATGTACCAAATAAACGGATAACATGGGAACATATTTTTTAACTTTTTCTCGAATTATGGGATTAATCTTTTTAGAAACCTTTACTTTTCCTTGATTTACCTGAAAGGRAACATTGAAAATAGAAGTAACAGTGATTAGAAAGTAACAAAGGGTTTTTCATTATCTTATAGTTTACTGTAGCAAATATTGAACCTAAGGAGCTCATGCCATCCTATCTGAAGTTTACGTACTTCTGCAATACTTCAGATAATGTTGCTGAGTTTCAGCCTCTGTTTTCTTTAGTTTTTTTGGGAATTGGGAGCTATATCAATAATGGGTTGTTGCTTTCGGTAATCAATCTTTAGCTTTCTTTTCCAACAAAGGGAATTCCAATGTTCCCTTTTGCTTTCTGATGACTACATGTGGTAGAAATTGTTTTGCATTTCATGATCAAATGAATTCTCATATGAGTGGTCACTGTGCCTTGACATTTTGAGAGTTATCCTGTCCTTGTTCCTTTCATTGTTGTAGTAGAAATCTCTATCCAAATCGTAACAAGGGTTAAGCCGGTGCTCTAATCATACTAGAGATTAGGCTGAGAAGGATAACTTCAATTCTGCAACTTGCTTTCTAGGAAGTCAATCAAATGTCTCTTCTCTCCTGCTTGTTGACGCGTCAGGAAGATTAGTTATGGGGCAGTTTAAGTTATACCCTTCCCCATCAGACTCATAAAAGTGCTGCTATCCTCTTCATGCTTCAAGCAGTTGCTGGAAGTTTATCTTCTGGCCTTCTTTGGATTGTGCTCTCAACTTTTTAAGCCATGTGTAACTTTCCTCCCCCACCCCCTCACAGAAAAAGAAAAAGAAAATAAAATGTAGATTTATTACAACCAACTTAGCAAATTAGAAAAGGATGAAGATCGGTTTAGTTAAGATATTTTTGCATTACATGAAAACGCAGATAATTGTTTATAGATTTTTTTTAAGTATGTTACTGAGAGGAGTTCCTGACAGGCATTAGCAATTATCCATGTAATTTGTCAAACAGAGTCCCCCTATTTTAGCTTAGCCATCCCAGCAAAATACCAGTAGTCTTGTATGTACAGTCAGGAAACAAAAATAATCACTTGCAAGATGCTGAAAGATTCTTTAATGCACATGAGAACAACTTAAGCATGGTTGTGTAAAAATTTTTATACCCTGAAACTGTATCCAAGATTATCTATAACATAAATGTTTTTTCTATGTCTTGCAGCTATAGTTTGTGGCCTTGATTTCCTGCTAGCTTTGTACATTTTGGATTACCATAGTGTTGTTTTGATTTTCAATAAGGGGTAATAATAGGCTGACAATGTCTGAGGACTTCTCTAACACAAGCTCGCAGGAAGCGAAACTATTATTCATGTGACCACCAACTTAAAAGGGACAATAAACTGGTAGAACTGTTTTATTCAAAATGGAGGGTAAAGTTAAGAATTACAGAAGATTTTTCATATCTTACCTTATGAAATCAGCTTGATCAAATTAAGATGTTTTTGTTCTGGGGTATCATTTTATTCTTATTGGAGCTGATATGTACAAACTATTTCATTTCCCATTTTAGTTACAGGCTGCCATATGGGCTAGCACCTTGCTTGCCTCTATCTGCCAAAAAGGCTGGCCCTTAGGTTAGTAAGCATAGCATGACTGATGGTTTGTAGTGGGCCAAGTAGATTAAAATTTTCCACTCATCCAGGGTGAATTCATTCACTCTGTTGACCCACAAAAAGGGTGGCATAGGAGATGGTGGTGACTTAGTTTACTCCTAATAGGCCTGTTTTTTGGGGTTACCAATGACCCTCTTATTGTATAAAGGTTGAAACACTTGCGCTCTGTGTAATGCTCCAGATAAGCAAGCTTGTAATACTGGGGAGAATTTCGCATTGGTAGTGAGTTTGGCACCTTCGGTTGCAATTAGTTGTTGTGTAGCTATGAGAGGGTGGGACAAGACATCCATRGCGTTTGTGCTTTGGCTTTGATGATGGCTGTGGTGAAGCTGTGGAGTGGGCTTTGGAGATTGGTTGAATAAAAAGAGGGTGGGTGGTCAAAGTGGGCTTTGATTGGGGATTCATCAGCTGAGGGCTTAGGATCTGATGGAGGTGCAACTAACAAACTTGAACTAGTAATACTGAGGGGAGAATTTGGCATTGGTATTGAGTTGGGCGCCTTTGGTTGCAATTAGTTGTTGCTGTGGTTATGAGAGGGTGGGACAAGACATCCACGGCTCTTGTGTTTTGGCTTTGATAATGGCCGTGGTGAAGCTGTGGAGTGGGCTTTGGAGATTGGTTGAATAAAAAGAGGGTGGGTGGTCAAAGTGGGCTCTGATTGAGGATTCATCAGCTGAGATAGGTGGAAACTACAGATGAATCGGGCTTAGGATCTGATGGAGGTGCAACTAACAAACTTGAACTAGTGAAGGAATAGTTTGCACACTGGTAATTGATGTCAAGTATTTAGATTATAACAACTCATTTTGGAAGTTTGGAGAACTTGGAAGCAAAAATGCATGATGGAATGACTATAAAGTGAAACAGAAAATGGAAGCATGGAGTTTGACTCTAGCTGGTAASACAAGAATCTCTCCAGGTTTAGCTTTACACACTGGACTATTGAAATCTAAACGTAGTTAACTATTTTTCTTATTCTTTTCTTTTCTTTTCTTCCCCCACCCCCCCTCTCCCCTTCCCTCCCTTAAGCTGAGGTTTATTTGACAGTGGCTGCAGAACTGCAAAATCAAACTTATCTTTGCTAGACGTTGTCAAACTGTACTAGTAACTAGTGGCCTAGGCTCAGCAATGGTAGTTATGGACTAGCCCTTTTGTTCCACCAGGGTGAAGTCTTGCAATTGGTGTGAGAACAGCAAGAAGTGAAAGACCAGTACTTTGGATCCGTTACTCATTGGAAGAACAGTATGGGGTCTTAGATTGTTTACGGGTTTTCTGTGGACGGATAGAATTTGAGAATGTCATATTTATCATAAGAAAGATGTTCTAAAATCCATGGCTTACTCCTGATCATACTTCTGTCAAGTCAATTGCAAAACAATTTCCTATTCCCTGTCTGGCTGCCAAAAGACAGGATTGATCCGGTCTAAACCAACCACAACCCAACTGTACAAGTTTCACCAGTTGGCCACCCCCTATTTAATTGTAATTTCTCTGGAAACTGATTCGCGCTAAAAAAAATTTAAAAAGGAAAGAAAACCACTCTGCATTGCAAGAAACTACTGACCCATCATTTTCTTTTTATACTGGTGTCCGGGCATTTGTTGCTTGACTAATCCAGTCATAGAAGCACATGAGGAGATATCTGCCAAAACCACGCTACATTTGTCTTCTTGGGTGAATCGAATCACTGACCTTTAGTAGAGGCAGGGTTGTAGCTTGCCAACTGCACTACCCCTGCTTTCACTGACCCATCATTTGACCGTGTGTTGAGTTGTCTAAAATGTTTTCTTGTCAATGTGAACAGTAGTTAGAGAATTTTCTTGAGATAAAATTTTTTAAGATGATATCTGGTTGATTACTAGTGATTGCAGTAAAATTGCCAAATTCGTGCTGTTCTTTCTTTCCTTTTAGTTCCACAGAATCATTCTAAACTGTCGAGGTTGATAATTCTAGAGTAGGGTTCAGATATGAAGTCAGTACTAAAGTTTGAAAGTCAGATGTTGGAATTTCTGATAGATAGGTTGATGCATACTTGATGCTTGATGTATAATTATTGGACACTTATTCAAGGATGAAACACCTAGTCAACCTTTGTTCCCTGCACGTCTCCCCAATAAACCAATCGGGGCACCCACAAAAGCAGGTGGGAAAAGAGAAAGAATAAGAATCTAATTCAAAATGTATTGGTATTAGGGACTATAAATATTACTTATACATTGATTATGTATCAAAACTAATTCAAGGAACAACCACTAAGTACGAGTCTCTGGGATTACAAATCAATGAAAAGACATCTATTTCTTGGGGATAATCTCCAAACAAGTCAAATTGATTTCACAAAATTATCTGTAAGTTTCCTTAGATTTTGTTATGTTCATGAATAACATTTGATCAGGTAATGAGATGTGAGTTCCAAGTTCAAATTTGCCTATGCAGAGGTAACCTTGGAAGAAATTACTGGACAACGGTCTCTCTTTGCAGCTTTTGTCATGCCTGGCTTCATTTCTTTATATGTGTTTCTTTGTTTGACTTGTCCAATAATATTCCTGTATTGCTTTTCAGTGTCTCTGAACATGGAGATATTTTAAAGATGTTAATGCTTGCATCGCTACATGTCCTGTATTGCTGCCTATTTTTCATTCTTTCAACATGACAGTGATACCTCTTCATTTTCTGCTTGAAGGTCTATCTGGCAGAACATTGTTTTGGAACTCTGTTCAATTGGTCTAATGTTTTCAAATTGTAATTGTTCAGCTTAGATATTCTTTGCTAAATTAATGATCTGTATATGTTGCTTATAACTTGTTATCTGTGGATTAACATTGTGATTACTGTAATGAGCAACACACTGCCTTGATCTTCTTTACTGGAAACACACATGGGGTGACAAGGTATGGATGCCTATGTGACTTGGGGTGACAAGGTCAAATTTAATTCATGTGGTTGCTGCTTGTGGTACTAAGAAGCTTCTGAAACCACGCAACTAGTGGTATAGGCACCCAAGTTCATTTTCTTTGAAGTTGCAAGCTCAACTAATAAATAAACAAGGAAAACTTAACTCGTTGGAGAGTTCCTTTCTGCTATAAGATGTGTGAAACATAACAAAGCGCAGTATTTACATCTGATTTGTGTCACTGTGACAGTCCTCTTATGTTGAGAACGGACTAAGGATAGATACATAATCCCATATCCTACTTCTATGGATAAAGCATATAGCTCTGTGTATATATCTGATGCACGGCTGCAGGCTTGAGATATGATGATTCCATCCATGTCTTGCTATGGAATATCATCATCTAGGAGTCATTACTTTATTAATCTAAACAGGTTGCTTAATGTGCAGGTTTTGAGTTAAAGGACGAGGCAGAACTCTGGTTGGACCATACAAAGACCCTCCAAAATGGTCGGTGTTTCCGTTTTGCATTGCTAGACATCAACTCTGATTCTGTTCTTCTAAGCATTTCCCACATCACCTGGACATCCTCATATCCACAAGTCTGTATATCGTCATGAAGTTTCAAAAGCCCAGCGCCTGAAGAAACAATATGGTCAGCACAATCAGTAAAAATCCCAGATGATCAAGATTGGAAGCATTGCCAATGCAAAAGATGCCTGAATTTTGTCACTTGATGAAAGTTATATATGACATTACTGAAATCAGCTGCAGAAGACTGGAAAAAACCATATGCAAATCTTTCTGGAAACTGGAGAATATGTTACTGTGACTCGTCATAATTGGAGAATTTAGAAAAACAGTCCAAATGAGGACTTAGATGCTAAGATAGTGAGCGCAGCAGCCCTACTCTAGAGGACATAATGTAGTAGCCTCATATTGCCGATCTTAGCTAGCATAGGATTATTAAAATCTTACTCTTTTTTAATATTTCAACTGGCCCTCTAATTGGGTCCTCGCAGACTTGCTTAATATAATCCACAGATTAGCAGACAGATTAGACAATGTTCATAAGTGGAACTAACCTAGTCCACGGACGCAACTGTAAGTGGAATCTGAGATAGCTCTTTTTTAGTGAAAAAGTTTAGGTAAAAATTGTATTATTAGTTAGTCCTACAGACATGAATTTCACTGGGGCTGCTGMGACTAATCAAAAGTTGAAAGGGGCTTTTGCTTAACCAGACAATATGTGGGTCTAACTTTTCAGTTTGTCATTAATCTCATATGCTCATGTGTAAGTCCACCAATTAAAAGGGATTTCCTACATTATAATGCGGTTTGTGTCCTCTAGCAAATTGTGTYCTAGTAGTGGATGTAGCTATCGAAACAAGAATCTTCTAACCTGATTTGTTCATTTAAAAGAACTTGACAATAATACGTGGTTAAAAGATAATCAAGGTCTATGTCCGATGAACGTTTTCCTACTTAGTACATTGGTCTAAATTYCTAATCTCTCCATAATTAGCATGTTGGAAGTGAAAATGAAGTGGGATTCTTATTTCTTAAAATTGTACCGAAAGAAGATCAAGACTCATTCAAGATTATCCCTGAAAAGCATTGTGATTTACAAGTCAACTATGGAACTCTGTTCTTCAATGGCAAGGAATCCGCTGCATAAGGTAGATAAACACCAGATTATGCTTTGCTCCAACGCAACTTAAGATGCCTACTTTTTCTTTGGTGTATAGAAATAAGAAGTCCTACACATTTTTCGTGGCGCAAAAAGCTCCTTGCTCTTGCAACYCAGAAATATATAAAAATATATATTCGGGAAGAAAAACCATCCAGAATTTGTAAAATACTAGTARTTGCTTCATCCTCTTAGAAGATAATAATAATAAAAAAAACCCAAGTATCATGCGGCATGCAAACGTATTTGAATTTCTGATATTACACATAAGAAAGCAGAAAAAACAGTCTTTGGGTAGTGGAGTCGGGGAAAGGGACTGACCGTTTTTGCGAGCTTTGACACGAGCGGAAACAGCAACCCAAACTCTGCTAAGGGGAAAAACCATCTTCTGCCACCATTCCATCATCTTTATCCTCACCTTCCTCTTCCGGTGCCCTCCTAGTCGACTCAACAGCACCCTTATCCCGGCCAGAACTGTACTCTTTTATCTCCAGAATTCTCCCAATATAACCACAGAAGAAGAAAAAAAGGAGTGTCGGGTGTTGTGAGAAATTAGTATGCTTACCGTTAGCGAGTCGGAGAGGCCATTATACAGTTTTCGTGGACACGTGTTGTGGATGTTGACATTCTTGTTTTCCCACGTGGCCGTTATACAGTGGATGATGTGTGAAAAGTCAAAAGACAAGTGCTCTGTGTTTGGGCGGTCTGACTATTCAAAATTTGAAACCTCTCTTCTTTTCTAACCATGGAAGTAATTAAATAATTTTACCAAATATTTGTAGGTTGAGACTCTGGCCCGCTCTTCTTGGTTGGTAAATATCTTAATATAACCATATGAGTGTCGGCAGTAGCAGCTGGGGGGTCCACTTGGTTATGGGACTGAAAAGGACTGCTCATCTGACCCAATCGAATCCAAGAATATCTCATTCTCTCTCTTCGCTAATGCATCTTGAGGTGAATTTTACAATTACTTTCTTCATTTTAGATGGGCCCCTAAACCTACTCTAGGAGTGGGATCACTCTCAAGTCTATATAAACATTTGTACTAGTAATTAACTCCAAAATATTCATTAATTCTAGCACCGTTTTGAAAGTAATTTGTTTCCTTTTTTATTAATCGAAAAATATTTAATGATTTTTTTCACACTTTGCTCTTTACTAATATTATAATAAAATTATAACTCAAACTTTAAAATTCCCCAATACTCATCTGATGGAAGGAGGAGGGAGTGAGAGAAAATGAGTGATTCGAGAGAGATATTTAATTTTATTTAAAATATAAAAAGTCATTAAAAAAGTATTCAATACAATAGATATAATATTTTTATCTTGAAGAAAGTGCAGCTCTCTTCTCATTCACCCGCAAGAAGCCAAGAAGTTTAGGCTTTTAAAATAGTAAATTAGCTAATATTCCTAGAGAACGAAGAGATTTATAAGTAGGGTACAAATATTAATAGTTTGATCACGATTCTTCCAATCAAAAGTTCTAGACAATTAAAAATATAAATATAAATAAATAAAAAATGACGCATCTTTACCAATACTAAGACATAAATCRAAATATTCCTACTTAACTTCCTATCTTCAACTTGATTTTCATAAGCAAATGAAATGAGACGCAGAAGAAATGGAGAAGAAAATCCCTTACTTGTGTACTATCTCCTTGAATTTTCTCCTCATCCAACCAGCTTCTTTTTTGTCGTAATATTTCAAACAAGTGAGCTAAATATCTCCACCTCAGTGGAAATCAGTAAAAATTAATTATATAAAATAAATTATTAAGAACAACACATGACATAATATATTTTTTCATTTTCCTTCAATCTCTAGTTACATATCTAAAATACTTAGTTAATACAATTTATAAAAATAATATAAAAATGTGTTATACAAAATAAGRTGMAATGCACGTTATAACAGACCTARTATTAATAATGGGATATAAGAGGAAAATATTAAATAAAAAAGAATATGTTAACTATATTAAGAATTTTTCTTAATCTTTGGGAAAATATAAATAAGCATACTAATTAATGTGGGACGGAGGGAATCAAAGTTTTTAAACTACTTAAATTTTTTTGTGTGTCGTGTGTGTGTGTTTCTTTTTGGGATTAGTAGTACTTTCTTTGTTGTCAAATAAATCAATTACGACACTGCTATATGGATCAAGAGTTATTGAAGGGATAAGAATCCCATAATACCCTCTAGACATTTGAGTCTTGTATATGAAAAGGGAATAAGGTAAAGTTGTAATTGAATATAAATAATTGTAAAAATATTTATCTTGATTCGTATCAAGTTAAGCCCTTAATCATTTCCAATCATAAATGGCCTCTTTGACTTCTGATTTTACGATCTCTTATTTAGTACTTCCTCCATTCTTTAATAAGTATTCTCAACGTCAAATTATTTTTTTGGTTTTCAAATGAGTGTTTCTTTGCACATTTGAACACACAAAATAAAAAAATGTTTCAATTTTACCCTTTATTCCATTTTCTTCAATCTAATGGTATTAAATCTTGAATTTTTCACTTTCTCAAAAAATTAATTAATACTCCACTTAATGTTATTGGTAGGTAAAATAAGGGGGAGAGAGAGAGAGAAGAGAAGATAACTCTTTATATGCTTCATCTAATAATTGCATATAGATAAATATCACATATTAATTGGTATTATTATCTTCATTCTTTTTTATTTGTCATATTGGAGCGTACACACAAATAAGAAACTAGTACTAAAGTCAATAAAACATTAAATTAAATTAAATTAAAGTGACTAAAATAATTTTACATTAATTTCACCAAAAATCTCTCAATTAACTTAGTCTCTCTCTTTCCCTCCTCCTTTCCCCTTTTTATATGCTTGAAATGAAAAAGTTTGATTAATTGAAGTAGAAAGATACTGGCTAATAAATTAATGGGTAAAATGAAAAAAAAACTTAAAAAATATTTTCATTAATTTTCTAAAACGATGTACATTTTAAAACATAAAAAATTATCAAATGCAACGGATTAAAAAGAATGGAATAATCATAATCAAGGAGGAGAGAAAAATATGGAGGTTTACGAGTATAACTAGAAGTAAATCAATTAATTTAGTCATTTCCTAATATGTAAAATTCATGAAAATTGGCATTGTTCTTTGGAAATTATCCATAACATGAGGTAAAAAATTGGAAAGAGGGTGAAATGTATTTCAGAAATCTCGTAATGTGGGTTTGGTTAGTGCTTCGTCAACTTCAACTAGCAGTTCTTGTAGTGCCTGAGAAGTCACCTTTCTCAACCCTTTTCGAGCTCTGGAAGTCTCTTAAGAGGCACCTAACCTTGGTTACTTATCACGGTAGTAGCCTTATGCTTCTTTTCTTTTACTTTTCAATTGTGTTCTTCAAAAGTAAAATTGAAATTTGAACTGTTAAGAGTTTTTGAGTAATGGTCCAAATATTATATTTGATTCACAGTTTGATTTTGTAAAGGGAAAAATATAAAGTGTCGTAGACACAGGTTTTATGGAAGTTTGAGGWTGACACACACTACTAGTGGCTAAGGCCAACACAAGAAAGTGGATTTATTCCTTTTCTTACATACAGAATTTTAGTCATTTATTTATTTTTCATAATTCCCCAAACTAAGAATTTTCATTCATTAAAACGGCTGCATTTGAAATGAGACGAGTGGTAGCCTCATATTCTTTCCTCCTCTTAGCAACAAACCAAAACAGAAAGAGGAGTGATGAATCTATGAGGAGTTTTCAAGTGTCAAATATGAATCCTAAAGTTAAAAAGATCATCATATTTGCGAGTGCAACAAGGTCGGGAATCATGGAGCTAATATGATCTTCTTTTTCCTCCAGGAATCATTATCTGAATGAATAATGATGAAACTGGGGACCCTCAAATGAAAAGAGAATCCTTCAATCAAGAAATTGGACTCTTCCTCGCACTATGGTTGTTGGGAAGTCCATGTCCTCTCCCTGCTCATTCTAACTTGGGACCTAACCATTTGTATGCTCAATTCGAAACTGCAATTTTAACGTTAATTCTTCTTTAACAAATTAGTCTCATCTTTTTATTGCACACCTATTCTTTCTTCCAGGCAGGAGACGTTAAATTCACACTTAGGATACCCACTTTCTCTACTCTGTTAGCGTAGCTTCAGTTCYATCTAATTCTTTTCTTCATGCACATGGTCTGTGCTTCAACCGTTTTTTCCGCAAACAACACTTGCATCTAAATGCAGTAACGCAGTAGCTAAAGGGAACTGAACATAGATCACAGCTTCAACAATGCAATCTGTAAGGAAAGAGACAAAAGTGAGATAATTTGAATAGAAACCAATCGCCAAGCACGACACGAATTTTCACTCCTTTAGGTAGAGAGAGCTGCATCWGGAGAATTATCACAACTCTGTCCCCAAAGTACATCCAGAATCTCGTCTTTTTCTGGAAAAGCAAAACTCGTTCCTTTTTATTCTTTAGACAGTAAAAAAAATAATGCACGCAGCATGCTTTTTTGGTCTATTTTTTTTCTCATGTTAATATATTTTTCCATCCCTATACATGTAGCAAATATATCTCGCAAATAGCATTTGAGGCTTCATACCAACTAGTCATCAATGTTCTTCATGTATTCCTTTGAAAGTTTTGTCTCCATGATCAACTTTTGTTCTCTGACGAGAGAGTACCCTGATTCAAGTAAAACCTCCATATTTTGCTGTTAAGCACAAGGCAATTAGCGATTTTGCAGTTCATTTACTCGACCAGAATGCAAGTCATTGAAGCTAAACAACTATTGGAGAAAACTACTTAAAAGGCCTGTTCTCCCAAGCTTAAAAACAGCTGATTTTAGTTTTTCTATAGGAGAAAACGACATCCTAAAATCGGCTGCTTTTAAGCTTAGGAGAACAGTCCTTTAACTACATAAGCATCCAGAAATTTGAGATAAACAAATGGTTCAGGTTGATATGAAACACAGTAAAGGCTTAAACTAAAAATATATGCCAGGCTCTAGAAGCCGCTCCAGGGGGGTAAAGTCTCATCTTGTTTGCCAGTTAGGACTATAGAACATGGGAGAAAGGAGTTGGCCACTTGCCTTCTAAGCAAACACAGTTGGGGAGCGAAGGGCATTTTGTGAGCATATGGAGAAGGATCTGCTCATAAAAAACTGGAGTTGCAGAAAGGCCGGGAGAAAAYGACTTAAACGTCTAAGAAAGTTTGCTTGGTCCAGTAAAAGGTAGTGGGGATTGGTTTGTAAAAGTTCTCAGTGGCATATGGAATGATGAGTTTTCAGTTTAAAAGAAGCCCAAAAGGACCATATTTGACAAATATATATTTCATGGTTCAGCTTTCCCAAGTTAATCTCTAGAAATTATAGAATTCAAGACATGAGTTAGCTTGACGACTATTTTTGTTCTAATATTTTGTGGTACTTTATATGCCCCTCAAAAGGCCATAAACAAGCCACAGGGAATTATTCAGAAAATGTTGTTAAGGCAGTCCTTTTATGGGATTCTAATCATCATGCATCATCAGTTTTCTCATCACTTAACCCTTTTGACCTCGCACCAGCTTCACTTGTAAAATATTCTAAATGCTGAATTACTCAGATATTCTTCTGTGATCCTGTGCTGGAAAACTAAGTCTTTCTATTAAGGAAACTAGGGAGTATGACATAGAAACCAAAATACAAGCTCGAAGAAGAGCATCCACAAAAGTAGATCCTGCCTTTCTCTTGATGTGCAAGATCAATTTTTAGGAAAAACTCAATGGATGATCTAATAATCCAGCTAAATACCCCWGATACTGCAGTAAGAGCACTAAGATACTCMTTTGTTGTATAGAAGCAGATGTGATGGTTCAGTAAAATAAATCTTTAAAGTTTACCACCTCAAAAGGATGTAGAAGCATTATCCTTTTCTTTTTTTAAGTTTTTGCACCATTAAGATTTGAAAAGCCTTTATTTAGAGACGGGCCCAAATTGAAAAGAAACGATACACTTCCCATTGTTTTCAGAAGCTCAAGACAAACCATAAAAATATGAATTCAACAAATAAGCCCTAAAATAAGATTGAATCTGTTAAAGATGTTATAATGCTTGAATGCTTTTCCATAATTTGACAATGACACCTACCTCTGGAGGAGTGAAAACTGGAAGCTTTCCTTCCTTTCTTTGCTTGAGAAGTCTTCTGCCCAAATTTTCAATACCACCACTATCCTCAACCCACTAAAGAGAAAATCAAAGAAATACACTCATAAAATATAAGCTGGCGAAAGCTGGACTCGGATGAAACACAACAATTTTCAAGAAAAGAAAAGGTAACAARCTTATATGATGTTTTCAGTTTGAATTACAATTAAGATTCAGTAAAAGGTAGCTCAACCTGTTTTGGCAATAGAAAGTATACTTGTGAGATTATTCATATTGGCCGAGTAGTTGTTCCACTGTATACATCATGTATTATAACACCAAATTCTAGATGCACGAAATACTTGTTAAAAGAGGACTGTCGTAAAGACGGGTAAATATTGCACCTATAAAACATGGTAAGGTCATATATATGTGACAAATTGATGTCAGCCAAAGAAATACATTATTTTCCAGCTTCATAATTCAAGAGAACATAATTATGTTGGGAAATTGGATACCTTTAGGATTAATCTGTCATATGTTCGAGATCTTAAAGCTCCATAAAAATCCAATGCTGCCAGTAGAAATGTGAAAGTACAATTACTGGACAAAAAGAGAAAAGAAGAAAAGGAGAAATGGCCCCATGCTTATGACATCTAAGAATAGTTTTGAAGACACCACATTCTCCATAATAAATATATTAAAAGTGTAGCTCAGCAATTAACTTTTCTTTAAACCATATCTCCTTTTGTATGATATTTTAGTACTCTCTGTCACATTCTTACCCTATGTCATCAAGATTGAAGATACACAATAATGTCTTGTTCCCCCATTACTTTATTAAGTTGGGGGACACAAGGTAGTATTTAAAACAATATGTTAGAAGTTGAGAAGAGAATATGAGCAAGACCTAAAGCTAACATCTCAGTTTTACTAAAATTTGAGCTAGTGCACAACAGAGCATGTCAAATAGAAGTGCACTAGGGATTACAAATTTATAGTGACAGCAAAGTTCAGGTATTCATGCATTTGAAGGAGAAGTTCAATCCATTAATGTGTRAAGAAATAGAGATACCTTGATTAGGAAATGTGCTCACAATCTTTGCAACCTCATCTCTTGTTATGCCATCTTTCTTGTACATTCTGTGAACAATATTCAATATATCTTCATAGGTTGGCTGCCTGTTCAGGACAATTGCTCATAAGAAAGGATGACGAGATATGAAACCAAAAATTTCTAAGAGGAAAGGAAGGCAATAGTTTCAGCAATTAATCATGGGTTATACAAACAATAGTTCAAAGACCATAGACCAGAAAATTAGAAGYTAGCAGAGAAGAGAAGAGTGACTATGTYCTCCAACATGGTTGCTTGATTTGATTATGTAATATTTACTGCACAAGCAAACTATCATTGTGCAAAAGTTTGGGAGGAATATGTTGCTTCATTATGTGGTTCTGAACGAATCAGCTTATCTGTTTATAAATAGAGTACAATTTCATTCAGCCAAAAGAATCACCACAAAACACATCAGCTTACCAGGCTTTTTAGGATAAAAGAAGAAGATCACAGTACCTTCATAAAGGTGCAAAATATAACWAGGGTTAAATCATCTTCCAGAAATGAATGCTTGAAACAGTGTGAAGTGCCAAAACAAATGAATCAGCAAATAAGCCACTTAGAAAATCCATGTAGCAAAATGTTTCAGAAAAATTAACATGATCAATTGCTTGATCTATGCAAAATTTGAGATCATAGAGAATTGAGTACCAGTAAAACTTTTCCATCCTTCCATCACGAATCAATGGGGCATAGATCGTCGAAAAATCATTTCCAGTGACAATGACAGGGACCCTGTGTGTTATATCGGACTCTCTCCAGTCTTGCCCAATGCTTACTCTAGTAGGATTGTCCGAGAGGTTCATCAGAGTCCCAACAACGATCTGATTATTGACGGTCATTTGAGTATTACCTTCAAAGCATCAGAAGAAAATGTGATCCAGCCAAATAATGATTGCTGTTCCACTAATTTCAAAATGGGTATAGGTGTGGATCATATGGTTTCTCTGTGAGAATATGAAGGACCTAATAGAAGAAAAAGCTAAAGAGATAGATTTGTGTAGCATATGTTTCTGATTGTATCATAACTACCAATCAAACTATACATAGCTCACCGAATCTTCCGAGACCAGCATCAATATCATTGATCATCAAGCAACTCATTTTTCCCTGAGTTTGTCAAAGAGAACCAACTCAAGTTTAGTTATTGGTCAATATAGTTTAAGAAAATATATGATGTTCTGAATTTCTTAGATCTAAAAGGACCAAGTTATTGATGATTCGAATAACTAATTCATATGCTGTTGCATTTTCTTTAAGCACTATTCAGGCAAAAAAGAAACTGTTGTTTTCAATGACTAAATTCATATGAAGAAACAAACACTATTTGAATTTAACATGGTAAAATTCAGCGTCTGGTTTACAGGAAAACAATTTTGTAGTATCAACAAGTTCCAAGTCAAATTATCGGGAAAGGTCGGAAACTTTAGTACTGAGATTTGTTACCTATATTTCAATCTTTAACAAGAATGTTGAACCCCTTARCTACCAATATTCTTTGAAATAGAAGAAGTTTCTCAACCAGAATGGTTCATCTATATCTCACAGCACATTTTTTTGCCTCCCTTCATTTTGGGAGAAAATATGCTCCTTATAGTAGTATATCAAAGATGAAAGTTCCTAACTAGTTCAAAAAATTTTGATTCATCTGTGTTCATAAGATGAAGAAGACAGTAAAAGCATTCAATGCACAGAATGTAAACACTCTCTTCGCATGATGTATTTTTCCAGGTAAAAGGACATTATGTGTCTATATGTTAGAGGATAAATAGGTAGATAAAGCACACAAGTTTGTCACAACAAAATTTGCAGCCTAGAGATACATATACCAGTAGTGAAAGTAATAAAGCTTCTAACTTGATTCTGAACCACTTGAGAAGCAGTTCTGTACCGCTCGCGAATCAATTTTCCTGGTTCTCCTGTTAATTTAAAAATATATAATCAAACATTTCATACAAGAAAGTGACAAAGTGAACTGAGGGAAGAGTTCTCCCAATCAAAGAGAACTATATTGAATTTAATTATGAATCTTCATGAAAAATTTCAGAAGGAAGCAGCCATAATGACAAATGTTAATGTATAGCATCTAGGAAAATGATTTACTCAGGTGAACTAGAAGTGAAGTGAAAATTGAATCTGCAATCCTCAGAACGCAACTTTTCACATTAGTGCTAGCAGGTAGCATTTTCCAGGGATGGTCTTACCAGCTCTTTCTGATTCCAGTTCCCCTGCAGACATGATAACAGGCTCAACCCCCATARCCCTGAAAATGAGTTCAGTCTGAAATGACTTCCCTTGTCCTTTTCCTCCCCAGATACCTGAAAGAAAATCTACCAACATTCATATATTTTCTTTCCACTAATTATTTGAAGCAAATAAAAAAGGGTGTCACTATTCTTAAAAAAGAAGCTTGGAGAAGAAAATACATAGCAAGAATGATAGTTCATGATAGGTTCATAAATGGAAGAACGTGCCTCAATCTGGTATTTAAGAAATTATTGGATGACGCACTGTACGTGTGAGGCAGGGGTTATCTTGAGCTTCAAAATTGATAATGATCTTTCAATTGCAACAAGTTCATGTACTTACCAAGAATCAGCGGAACTTTTGCATTGAGAAGATGAGCAATGTAGTTCTTCACAATGTGGGTAACTGTATATATACAAACCGAGCATCAGAAAGAATATGATAATTGTAGAAAGAATTTACCAGGAGAGAGGTGATTCAACAAATCAGATTGTGGGTGATATTGGCATATAAGAGAATAGTTTCTTAAGACCCAAGATTGGAGGACCAAAAGCTTTGGTAGACGATGCAAAACTGCTAAAAACAAGAGTACACCATCCCATTACATCCCATCCTCTTGAATGAGAAGCACTCTGTTGAAATAAAACCCAAAACGGAGATGGATATTAGAATACCAGAAAAATCAGGCATTCCTCACAGGTTTCTTCCGGAAAGATATATGAACCAGTATCAAGCACACATGGATGACAACACATAAGAAAAAGATTATTTTAGTAATTTTGGAATCTGTGCTTGAAGCACATAAACGGTTCAAAATACCAATTTCAGGGTTTTCAATATGAACACGCTCAGAAGAATTCACAAAGAATAATGCAGTAAGTGCACATTGAACTTTGAATTCAGCTTCTTTTTTCTTTTGTTTTTCGTTGCCGTTCCTGAAGGAGTGCAGATTGCTTGAACTTACCAACTTTATCCTGCCATCGGACAAGGAAGACAAAACATTAATTCAGAAAAGTACTCTTAAAAGAAAAGATAGCAGAAAACTCGTATTTCAATTGATATACCATAAAAAGTGGTGCTATATAGTAATCTCCTTGAAGATGCTCGAACGATCTCGTCGCCTTCTGCCGATAATCAAACACAATGTCCGCTGAAATTAAAGCAAAACAGGAACGAATTAAATTTCTAGGACTTTCAGCAAAATAACAAAAGTTTTAAGTTGAACAAACACAAGAAAAGAATAAAGAATGAGAATGATCAACAGAAAAAGGAATATTACAATCTTTCCCGAGGAAATTGCCGGTGAATAGGTCATCGATGACGCCAGCCCTGGCGCCAACAGCAATGTTCATGTTTTGGGACTCTTTACCTAGCATGTATAGATAATCATTGCCTTCATCATCTTTAGCTTCCCATGATGACTGTTTGGACAGCTTTCTTTCACTCGTCGGGGGTTTTGAATTCGGGTCTTCRTTTTCACCATTTTTATGATCAGCCTCTTTCAGTGAAGAAAAGGCAGTGGTAGTTCTTTTGGTGGAGAGTTTAGCGAYGGCGGCAGGGGAGTTGAAGAGTGGAAGAGACGATCGGAAAGAGAGAGAAGCTGCAAATAGCTCTGTGTTGAAGATGAGAGCCATGGGAGTCTGAAGGTTGCTCTGGCGCAAGTTTTGGCCTTTCATTCAAATGCTACAAATTTGGCATATCTTTTTCAAGTTTTCGTTACTTGGATGTTTGTTTGGCGCCACATACCTAAGAAATGCTTAATCGACCCGGTAAAGTAATTTTCTTTTAAAAGTGATGCGTTATTTACTAGTAATTCATTTTCATCATTTTTTATGAGTGTATAATATAGATTTTATTGTAATTTTAGGAGATGTGTGACCATTTGAGATTGCTTTTTTAATCCAAAAAATTATTTTTATGRTAAAAAAATTTGATAAAACTTCACCTGACCTGTTCCGGCGAAAAGTTATCAAAGTGTTAAACTATATCTATATCAACTTGTTTAATATATTTTAAATATTTTAATTGCTGCATAGAAAAATATTTTTAGTTGCTTCATAAAAGAAATTTGAAAATCATGGGCACTAGTTATTATGTTTGAACGTCCAACTAAATTTCTTCATGAACATGCAATTTTATACTATTGAAGACCTCTCTTGTATCTCCTATCGTCTAACAATTTCTTCTTCTTCTTCTTCTTTGGCGCACCCCCAAYGACTTTGGCTCCAATTTGATCCACATGCATGGCAAAATTCAAACTCACATCAGTATTCAACAATTAAAAAAAAAAAAAAACAAACTCTGATGAGCATCAGTAAATAAGAATTATATGGATCAATTTGATCTAGATCAGAAACTGACCTGCAAGTCATATGTATACATCCATCTTCCTTAGCCACAAATGATATTACAGTTGGGACACTTGTTCCAATTATCTTTTGGTAGTCTCTTTGGAGTTTAAAATATAATGGATTGAGATTACTCTCGTCACCGCCTTTCCTTACCAGGGTTGATCCTCTGAAATTTCCTGTTGGAAGCAGATTATTAATGTAGTGTTACGTGCTGTTTCAAGATCAATTTTTAATACACTTCTTTGGTGAACTGTGAATGTATATGTCCATGTGATGTAGCAAAGAAAGAACTTAAAATCTTCAGAATATTAGTGGTAGGACAATAATGGACAAAGAGGAACAAATATATATAAAATGTGTGATCAAGTTGTAATGTAGAGACCTATCCTTGTTCCAAAGTCTTCGTCATATCAGCAGAAGTAGGGAAGTTTTGTTACCACACCACATGTATTATTCTTTTATGACACTTTGCTGAATAAATTCATAATGAGGAAGAAAGACAACACAGCTCAAAACCAAAGGGCAAAATGCAATCGAAGTCATATAGTGGCATGCATCGCCTAATGAAGTTTCCCTAATATAGCTGGTCAATCACTTCCAGGAAATTATCCGGTCAATCCACCGAAACAGAGAAAGATAGGGGCGAAGGCCATCGGAGCATATGGAAAAGGATCTGCTCTTGCCAGGCTTACAGGGGAGAATTCCCATCTATCCTCTACTYCTTCATTCATACTATAGRCTTGAAGCAAGCATATATCTTGATATCTTGACTAGAATTTGTGAGAATGAAGGCGCTTCAGCCTGCTTACTTAATTCAACTGAGATATCAAGTCTTATTAAATTCTGCAAGGACCTAGACTAATAAGCTTTTAGGAACAAAGAAACTAGAATATGATTTTGTCCACTGACAACCGCCACGCATGGAAGTCCAAGTTCCTCGACAAGCATAGCAGAATTGGAAACCACACCTACAGATCATAAAATATTTTGAAGCATTTATATCTACTTTCCTTTGAGCAAATTAAGGAAAACCAGCTTCTGAATCCGTAGAACAAAAATGGTTTTAATGCTCGAGTTATTCACAGATTTCTTCCGTTTCTTTTATGCATTTCAATGGAGAAGATTACTAACCTGCAAGTCATGTCAAAGCAGCCCTGACATTTTTCAACGTAGAATTTTCAGCGAGGACATCTATTCCACTTCTTTTCCTTAGCAAGCTCCATCATCATGATATCTTCTCTCCCTCTTTCATCCTCGTTTAACTTCTGAAATTCTTCACATCCAATTCCAGAATGCCATGGAACACAACATTGTGCGCAGAACAATCTCCAGCATTCAGGAAACTCCAACTCCCTTATCGCTTCATCAGTGTCCCTCAGCAGCATGGCTGAACAATTTTTATGAGGACAATAAAACTTCTGGAGATCAACAAGCAATGATCTAGAAAGAACCTCTCCCCACCTAGCCAAGGCGTCTTTAGGCATAATAGAAGTACAAGAATCGAATCCAAGAACACCTTTGCAATCCACAGCCGGGCACTCCACAACATGAACACTGTTCAATACTTCCGCTTCAACGTGTTTGCTGATGCAGTCATTACAGAAGAAATGCTTGCAACTCTTCACTTTGAACCCCTGAGCATTTTCTTCTTTTCCACACAAATCTCACAGAAGCTCAGCGACGACTTGCCAAATTCTTTCCCGACACGTTCTGATAATTCTAGCTGCTGATTTGAAGGGCCGCTTTGAGCCACTGATGATATAGCATTGCCTGGATTTGGAGATGTGACCAAAGAAGCCATTAGAGCTTCTTGGAACTGCAATCCTTGAGCATAGTTGACATCTGGAAAATGGTATTAATCTGACCATATAGTCACAACGAAGTTCTAATAAGAAAAGCTCGTCGTCACAAGAATGCTCAAGAGCCAATTCCTTTATAGCGATGGGTTTCTTTACTTCCTTCTTCTGTACTACACCAGATCTATACTAGGAATGGAAAGCCTTTCGGATCCTCAACTTGGAAGTTTGGAAGGACTCTTTTCTTTTTGGAACTTTGTGTCAAATCTTGGGTAGAAATCCTTTTGGAATTCATCTTTAAATAAATTAATCAAACAAATGAAGGGTTTATCTATCCTCTTATCCTAGTCATAATCCACAATAACCTTATTTAATTTAAAATGTAAAATGTTATTACAATTCGTGTTCGCATGTTCTACAACACGCAATTGATAACTATGAAAAGCAAGACACCCAACATATAAATGCTTTCATATGTAAATATATATCTTATAAAATTTTGAAATTTAAAAATGCCTACAATTATTTCATTGGCGATAAAACTCATAACAAATATAATTATATTTTATCTGTTTAATGACGTAGATATATTCTTTTTTATTTTTTTTCAATCCTTACTTATATATTTAAAATATTAATTCACACAATTTATAAAATCACGTGTGATATAAAACAATGTGCGATGCACGTTATCCCAGATTAATTAGACTAAGATCAGTGCTACATGGATCAATTTGATCCATATTTATTATGAATCAAGAGTTGTTAAGGCCTAAGGGGATAAAAAACTCATAATGCCTCTTAAATCTTTTTATACATAATTATGAGATTTTCACTTATTCTTTTATAAGTACTTACCACTTATCGCCAATTAAGTTAAATGGCTCTTAAATATTTTTTAATACATAGTTATGATATCTTGACTTATGCTTTTTATATTAACCCTATCTCGTCAAAATCAGTTTCAAGAGCCTTGTTTGAATAAAAATCAAAATTGTGTTTATTATATCTGCCCCTAACTTCTTTTTAGTTTTTAAAAGACTTTGAAAGAGAAAAAAGAGAGAAAACAGGGTTGTAGAATCTTGGATGGATAGAATATATAATTGAGAAAATAGGAAGGGTAAATTAGATAACTTAAGTAAAAAATTGTATTGTTTTGGGAAATATTAATCTTTTGCACATAAGTTATACAATTACTTGACATTTGGGAACGGAGGTTGTACATATTTATGAGATTCTGACTTATAACACCATATCCTTTATCTTTACAAAATGTAAAGGAACAAATAAGAAAGATTCAAAATCTTAAAGTTTTGCTAGGATGAGGGCTTCGGATATATAGTACACTTTCTCGCACGACAAGTAAAGAAGAAATAAATGTATATATCTTTTTAACTCCTAAGATAAAGAAAAAGAATTAGTTGTATAACATAACAAAAGTTTATAGCGAATCAAATATTTATTGTGATAAGTATCTAAGTTGATAGAATTCTTTTAGATAAAGGTCGTCAAAATTAAATGCTTTTAAGTTGAGGAGAATAGTCTCTTAAAAGTTTTTTTGTGATTGATCATTTAATTACAAGAAATTATTGATCGATCAAGGAAAATATTTACCAATTACAATTACTAATAAATAGATAATAAACAAACAAGAATAATACCGCCAATGTAACTTTGATTGCTGTAATCCAAACAAACCACAAAAAAAAAAAAAAAAAAAATCAGGAACTAATCATCCTTACTTTTTGTTAAGCCAGAAAAGGAATCATTCTTACATCTTACATTCAATTCCTCATCATCGGTTGTATCATTTCTCTGGCCCTGCGCGAATGCCTCCATATCTCGAACGACCCGACACGCTAACAAAAATTTTGTAAGCCGAAAGGAATCTAAACAAGTGTCGTTTAGTAAGATTATTCAATTTGGAACGAATAAGATAAAGATTTCGCACCTCTCCTTCACTTCCCCAACGAAAAGTGATTCGATATCAAGCCTGATAACCATCTAAGATGACAAGACCAGAGTTTGGCCTAGTGGTGAAAAAGATCCACTAATCCTCCACTCCATGTTGAAATTTCTCTACATAAAAATTCCACTAAACAATAATATGCTTGGAATGGATGATGCTCCTTAAGTTCATAATAAGTGGTATCRAGAATAGTGAAATGCAAGAAATAAGGTACAACAAGTCAAATAAAATCTCTCAAAATCGTCATTGGTGGAAATTATGACTTCGTATCCATKGTCAAGAAAACTAATGCAACACAGCTTCTACCAATTCAACCAACAAGCAAGTGATGATATAAATAAAAACTCACCGAATCGAATTTGACTTGGGTTCAGTTTGTACAAGTCAATTGTTGGAATTACATCAACTTGAAGCTTTGCCTGGCCACCGAGAACCTTCTGCTTCAGATAATCCATTAGGATCTTGTCCGAGGGGCTCGTTTTTCATTGCCACTAGAAGAAGCCATGTTAGTGATGGTTCTTGAATCTTTGTCACTACTCTACGGCAGAAGGGGYTAGTGATTTCCTAATTAATGATCAAAATTGGAAAGGAAAGAAATCTACAAGTTTAACTTTCCTATTATTTCGAAGTCTTGCTTCACTTACTGATTTTGTTTCCTAATGATGGTGACATGGTGTAATATAGTTTCCTCATTAATGAACCCTCAACTACAAGTTTTTACTTTCCTATTCCATGAGATTCTTTTTCCAATACTTATCGAAGCAAGTTTCGCAATCCTTTGAGTGTATCAACTATCCTCATGCTTGAAGGACTCTAATGGGCACAATACTTGCCCTGCTCAAACGAAACGAAAGGTATAGGGCACATYCTCAATCTCCTTGCACAAAAAAAGGGAAGTAGTAAAAAGAGGGTGCTTGTCGTGTTCACATACGTTAGGATACAAACAAAAGAGTCTTACAGGGACGTTTCTTTTACTATATTAATTCAAATTATCGTTATATAAAGAATAGTTATCGATATTAAAAATAAAGCATTAATTTAATAAAAAATTTATACTAATTAAAAAACATTGCTATGTTAGGAATATTTTTTATGTGTTTTTAAAAACGTGTAATTTGATAGAACAATTAAAAGATGCGAYGCTTTTAGTGCATCTAACTAATTAAAAGTGTAACTATATTAAAAATATTATCGAGATTAAAATAAAATATCAATTTAATAAAAAATTTATTTTCAATATTAATTAAAAAGTATCGCTATATTCCTAATTTTTTTAAGAAGCGTATCGTCTAATCGAATAATATAAAAGATGGATATGGTTTTAATATAAGTGTCATCTATAGGAATGTCTTTCTTCCAACATTAATTATAACTATCGCTATATTAGAAGAATTACCGACATTAAAGTTAGCTTAATAAAAAAAAAATTTGACATTAATTAAAAAACATCACTATGTTACCAATAATTTCTAAGAAACAGGTTGTCTAATCAAGTAATATAAAAGATGGGGACGATTTTCAAATATAGTTGTCTTCTATTCTGACTCTTTTTGTAATTCTCAAGATATGTTTTCTCATTTTTATGAACTTTATACAATTATATAATTTATATTCTAATCTACAAATTAGATTATATTCACTTATTAGTATTTTGATTATTTTGCAGTGGAAGAACTTGGAGGCCACAAACGTTTAATGTGCCAAATAGAAATAAATAAATTATTTCTCTAATTTATTATTTATTYGTGAATTATGTGTGAGTGAGTATGTTATTTAAATGTGAAATTTTATTCTTTTAAGTTAATTAAAATTTTTTTAGTTAATTAATTTATGCTTGACCTGTTAAAGTTCGTTCTCTCTTATTCAAACCTAAAACTAGATTTAATGTTTGGTTTTAGCCTAGAAAAAAATTAATAGATCTTAATTTAGTTAAATTTAGTTGGTTAAAGAAATAAAATGGMAAAAAAAAATGTATATTTTTMAGATCTGAGATCTGAAGGATACTGTTCATCTTCTTCAATAAGAACACGCACAATCGCTGTCACCTTCTCTCCCCTTTGCTAACGCCACGTAATCCATCGCCCGTCGATGCCACTTGATCGCATGAGTCATTTGTTAGCTTTGTGCCACCCTCTTCACATCAGTTGCTCGTCGTTCATCTAGGTTTGCAGTCACCGCACGACGCGACTCACGCTAGGCTCGAGATTGCTCATTGCACCAGCTCGCTCTTAGCACAGATCCACGCGTCCTGTTGCCTTCTGCCATCTCCTCCTCTCCCTCACGCCTTGGACGTCGTATGTTGCTCACGAATCTAGCAGATTGCACGCTACTCGAGTTGACCAGATCGGCAAGAGGTTGACGCCAACCAGAAGGAAGGTCGCGAACTAGTAACTGCTCAGACCTGATTAGACCAGTCACCTTTGACCAGTCGCCAGCTTCAAATCTGCAATGCATCGCCATCGATCAGTAGCCGTGTCGACTCGGAACAATTTGTCTGAAGCTTGCTAGGCTATCAGGCGCTGTGGGCTGTCCGCTCAAACCAGTTGCGCGCGCCGCCCATTCGTGACCAAGGCTGCTATTCTCTGTTCGTTTGCACGCTTGGAGCTCACCTCATTTTCCCGAATGCTATTGATTCCTTTGCACCTTACACTCGATACTACACCTAAGGTGTATGGGATTCAAGGTGAATCCTTTATTTTTTTTGTTTAAATTAACCCACCTAGGTGTTGTGTTATAAATTGAAAACTGTGGAAAAATATGGAATATGCTTATACATAGTCTAATATGRAATTTAAGTTAGTACGATTAAGTAATGAGACATATGTTTCTGAAAATATGTTGAAATATAATTTAATGTGGAATTTAGGGTTTGTAAGATAAAGTAAGGTATATTATAATTGTGATTATTATTGTTGTCTTAAGATCGGTTAGGAGTCATGAAATTAACTTACACTCTTATATTTTTTACATGAAATTTAAACTCAAAAGTTATTGATTAATAACACCCATAGGATAAATGTTGAATGTATTAATGGTGAACACTTATGTTAATGAATGTATTTGGTTAAATAAATTTCAGGTGAATGTTCTTTGTGTAATAATATTAGGATACTTTTGGCACATTGACATTGTGGGTAGTTAAAGACACTCCGTTAGCGATTTAAAATAAATAAATCTACTAAGAATTTCAAGTAAGTGAATTCCCACCTCATTTGTTACGATGTATGTGTATTGATGTGATGATTTAATTTCTCTTATGTGAATTAAATGTGAGTTCATGATTGATATTGAAATATGTAAGTAAACTCCCACATTTTTATTTATTGTGATGCATGGGTATTATTGTTAATGATTTGATTGCTCTTATGTGATATGATTTATGATATTATTTCAAATGTGTGAATTTATTACTCTTTTGACATATTGAAAATTTTAAGTTAAGAGTTCATGTAATTTGCAGTATTTTGCACTATTTTCTAGCATGGGCGTAATCATGCATCTAAGAAGCAATGTTCTTTGTTAAAGAACGAAGTTTGGAAAAGCAAATGTTTGAGGAATGGATTTGGGAAAATATGATTTTTTTTTTTTTATATTGAATGATTTCCATACGTTAAAATTTGAAAAGGGGTGTAAAGCCTATACCATAAAAGGTGCGAGTGGAAAATGGAACATGGGGGACCGATGCACCCGACCTAACCCTCTTGTAGGGTGAGAATGCATGTAATGATCACCTCTTATAAGTTGAAAGTCAGTAAAAGATTCAGTTATGTTAATTGCTTGGCAGTTCTACTGATAGAATGTAATCAGGTTCCAAATAAAAGTCGTCCATTGCAGAGCTTAATGGTTAAATGATAAACCAAGTGAGCTCACGATTGGAAAAGAAAATTTTTTGAAAGTCAAAATGAATTTTTGAACTTTATAACATATGATGCATGTCATATGYATACATGCATGAGATTTACTTACTGAGTTTAGTAACTCACCCTATATTCCCTTATTTTATGTTTGAGGTGATGACTAGCCGATGGTGTGTGGAGATCGCTTAGGAGCTGACTTTGATAACCAAGAGTCAATTTTGTTAATGGGATTTTCTACTGATTAATGAACTAGTTGAATATTTAAATTTTTATTCGTTCCAGATTTATTCTTTCAAAGGTTTTCGTTAGTTCTTTTTAAATATATGAGTATTTTATTAGTAAATATTATTGTTGGGGATTGAAGTAATTCATTTTTATGTGGAGTGTTTGTGATGATTGGGGTGAATTTTCTTGATTGTATACAGGTGRATATGTTGATATTATAAGGGAAACTATGTCGAAATTTTTATAAATCCTTTTTATTTCTATTTTAAATTCAAGAATTTTATTTTCCCAATTTTTGAAATCTATTGAGGGCAAAATTGGTAACATTTTTGGGTCAGAATAGTTCCTAATTTAGGGGTGTTACACTTTTTTTTCTTACATTAGTTAAATCACCACTATATTAGAAAATTATCCACATTAAAAATAAAGCAATAGTTCAATAGACAAATTCTCGACGTTAACTAAAAAGCATCGCCTATACGTTCCCGATGCTTTTCAAGAAACAGGTCATYTTATTGAGTAATTTAAAAGATGGAGATGCTTTTAAATATACATGTTGTCTATTGGAATGCTCTTTGTCCTACATTAATAAAAATCATCGCTATATTAGAAGAATTACCGACACTAAAAATAAAGTGTCGACTTAATAGAAAAGCTTGTGACATGAATTAAAAAGCTTAGCTATATTCCCGATGTTTTTAAAAATCACTCATCTAATCAAGTAGTAATATAAAATATGGAAACACTTTTTAAATATAATCATCTTCTATTTTCATGCTTTTTTCTTACATTAATTAAAAACATCGATTATTTAGAAAAATTACTAAAGTTAAAAAATAAAGTGCATACTTAATAGAATTTTTTGACATTAATTAAAAAGCGTTGCTATATATTATTGATGCTTTTTAAGAAGGTGTCATATTATCGAGTAATTTAAAAGATGAGGATGCTTCAAATATAAGTGTCATCTATTTGAATTTTATTTTTCCTCTATTAGTTAAAAGTAACGATAAAATTATTTTTGACATTAATTAAAAAGCATCACTATATTCTCAAAACTTTTCAAGAAATGKGTCTTCTCGAGTAATATAAAAATGGGGATACTTTTAAATATGATTGTCGTCCCTAACAAAAGACTCCTATCATGATGCTTTTCTGCCTATAGTAATTAAAACATTGCTGTATTAGAAGAATTACCAACATTAAAAGTAAAGTGTCGGCTTAATAGAGAAAGTTTCGTTAATTAGAAAGTGCCAATGTTTTCCTGACGCTTATTAAGAAGTGCGTTATCTTATTAAGTAAAATAAAATATGGAGATGCTTTTAAATATTAGCTTCATCCCTTGGAAAACCCTTGGGATGCTTCTTAAAAATAAGCGTCATCTAATCCGCATAACATATTTAATTAGTTTAGCTATAGAAAATTAAATGAAATGTTTGACTCAAACTCTATAATAATTAGATATTGGATCCAGTTGTTAATGTTTCTATATTGCTTTAGAAAATAAACTTTTATGGTATTTTTACTTTTAGTGATTAATTTTAGGGTTAAAGACAACAAAACCTTCATTGTTTGGTTGAATTGTCAAGTTCATACTTAATGTTTCAATTTGATCATATTATTCTCTACTTGTCAAATTTTATTTAAATAATTTAGATGGATTATGTAAAAAGTTTAATATGCCTTTAATTTATTATTTTCCAAAAGTACCCCTGAATGATTGTTTAGGTTTCAAAAGGTTTAAAAACAAAAGAAAAAAAAAAAGAAAAAATGGAAGAAGATGAGAAAGATGAAGAATTGCCATAGCATCCATCCCCACCCTAACTCCTCCGTTCAGTCACCTTTTACACCTCTCTATTTTAGCTTCCTCCATTCCAACCCCCATCTCCCTCCCCACTCTCACTCTGAGYTCTTTCAATAGGGAAAATCAGCCAGTTGGTTAGATTCTTTGGCATGCTTTACCATCTTATTCTCTTTATCCTGGAATGAGCATTTTTTTATTTTCAAATHCACAACACATGTTGTTAGCTTCTGCAATTTGCAAAGGGATACCTGTGGTGTTAAGCTGATTAATCTATTGAGATCTTGGAGTATCATTTTTTTTTTTTTTTTATCTTCTTGGGGTAAAACCAAATGTGAAAGAACTTTATGCTTCTTTGGAATAGGCTCATCACYAGAATTTAGACATCACTTGAAGATTCAACATCATCCTCTTTCCTCTACTCACGTCACTATTGAACTTCTGGTCTAGATGCACGATCAAGCAAGATGGGATTTGTGGAACCAATTAAGTATAAAATGTATTGAACTGTAACGAATTATGATTTTCAACCCTTAGAAAAATCAACTTGTGAATAACTATACCTCTTCATCAATGTATTTACCGGACAATCGCAAGAAAAAAGTTGGACAAAGAAATATCCTTCCCCAATTGGAAAAATTTTGATTCATTCAATAATTAAACTAATATTTTGGTAATATTATCCTTGGCATAAGCTATGCTTTCAAGCCTGGAAGTGGGAGGGAGAAGGGGGTTGGGGTCGGGTGGTGCTCTCTTATTCTTTATCTTTCTCATCTTCTTCCCTTTTTTTCTTTTATTTTGAAACTTTTGAAGACCTAAAACAATTAAGAGTTATGTTGCCATTCACAATAAATTAAAGGTCATATCAGATTTTTCATAAAATTAATTTAAATGAAATTTGTCAATTATAGTGTAATGTGATCAATTAAGACATTGGGTATGAAATTGATAATTTGGCTAAACAACAGGGTCTTTTCCCTTAATTTTACTAAAAAAAATATGTTTTATGATTCTATAAACTTTATCTATAGGTGAATAAAGGAATCGTTTGTAGTTGAATTAATTGTGTTTACTATAGAAAGAAAAATGAAAATTTTAGATTATAATTTTGAAAATAGTATRAAATCATATCGATGTAATTTAGAATTATTTCCAAGCATGTTCAAGAAAATAGGACAAGATCAGGTGTCAAGATATATATATAAGAACATTGTATATAAAATCGAGTAATAAAATGTTTTGTTGTTTATAAAATATGAGATGCACATGATAACCGTCAGATATTTACTCCACTTGGTCAGTATTACTAGTCTTATATCCTTATAAACCGCACTTCCAAGAACACGATAACACGATAAGGCCGGCTAGCATGACTACAAGAGTTAGTTGTCTGCGAATTAAACCTTCTAACCTGCGTACGAGCGTCCAAGAAGAATCATAGGTACCATACGTTGCAACCGTCTTTTGACATGGTCTTGGCTTGCCATAAATATGATTCATTGATTTTTGGTCATTTGGTTATCTTGAGAACTAATGTCTTGTGGTTCAAAAGGTCCTCATACTAGTATCCAACCAATCACAGACTTCCGATCGATAGAGTACTCATCCCATTATAATAAGGAACCATGCAAGATCATGCAAAAATAATTTTCATGTAAGTTTCTCAAGTGTCATGAGTATAGAATCGGGTTCGTTTTGAATCACGAAGAACAAGTCATTGTAAAATAGGTTTCTCATGCTAGAACATTTCTTTGGTTCAGATTGTAAAATAAACTTAAAAATATATTCTTTTGTCGCTTAAAATTACATATTTCAAGGGATCTATCAAACAGAAGGGATCTATGTTCAAGTGTACAGAAATTCTTGGAAACATATCACGAGTCTTAAGATATGCACTTTCGAGAAGATCAAAAGATGGAAGAAAGCTTATTAAAGCATTCGGGAATCATTAAATTATATTTCTAGAATAGTAGCAGAAATTACAATTAGTTGGAATTTTGAAAAAAAGATGGAAGGAGTTCATATTCAAGCATATGAGAATCAAAAGCATATCTAGAGTACAGTAAAGTAATAAAACACCTACTTTGAAAGTTTAAAAAGATAGAAGAACTCATCTGATTGTCTGAGCATATTTGACTAACTAGCTCTCTTGGTTTCCCTCCCCTAAAAAAATCATGAAGTAATTTTATTTAGCCCTTGAAGTGGTTTTGAACTTATAGTTCAAGTGCTAGGGTACATTGTTAAGCTGTCTGAAGTCATATAGTACTCGCGTTCGGGAAAAATAGTCATATCTTGACTTTTATATATCCGAATCYAGTGAAATCAATTTGAAAATGATGCTAAGACTTTAAGGAATCTAATAGGATTAATTTCCAGATTTATCCAAATGCTCTAAAGGATAGTAGGATAAAACATAACTTATTACAACCGACAATGCTTCATTATTTTGGCTGTATCTCAAGTTTTAAAAATCCAATTTAAGTGAAATCAAGCTTAAATGAATACAAAGAATTTTTTTTTTGAATATATAAAACAATTCTCATTTAATAAAGTAATCAAACTGCAATTCACCTAAATCTTTAGGGTATTGCTCTTGTAATTAATTTTCAGTAATATTCAACTATTGTTCCATATCTTGCTTTATAGAATTCATTTTTTCTTGTATTAGATGTTAACATGTTCCTAAGATTTAAAGGATTATATCTATATAAAGTAATATTAAATTATCATAATAATTAAGTCACAAAGGGCTCAAACATTATGTCTTTAAGTCCAGTAATAAGTTTTGACATAGTTTTGATAGAGCTCTAGAGTTTAAACATGTCTTGCAATCCCCTTATCTATTTCTAATGATTTTTGTCTTGAAATATTCCCAAGCTCCTAAAACTCTATCCACAAAAATATCTTTCCAATTGACATAATATTGAAGTTACAAAATGGGTTGGACACTAAGATTTGGTTCCTCGGCTAGTTTTGACCAGTTTCAGGAAACGTCCATAACTCATAATTTAAGAAGGAATTTTCAGTGAAATTAATTTTAAGATCTTGCTAAGATCATGAGGTATACAACCATTTATATCACATGCCCTATTTGAGCCGTGGGTTACACCTTAATTCCTCCGAAACCATACGCCATTTATCACCAACAAAATTTCCAGTGTGCTATAATTTTATCATCTCAATCAAGTCATTCATTCCTCAACAATTTATCGACCACGTCATGTACATACAACTTCACTGTATCATACAAGAGTAGAAGAACATCCAAAATTCATGCTTTAATTATCACTCATCTTGTCATTGCATCACTTTACAAATTCATCTATTCATAAGCTCATACTTCATGATTCCTATACTTCATTAATGAGAAAAGATGTACTTACTTGGAAGAAGAAGATGTTGCAAGGAAGGTAGTATAGGGGTCCTCTTGAACTGGTTTGCTTAGAGGTTGCTTATGTTCATGCACTAGAGGAGCAAAATGAGTAATAGAGATGTTCTTTCTCCTTTGAAAAGATGTATCCTCAACTGGTTAGGATTCTAGAAAACTTACCTGAATTGTGGACAGATTTCTTGCTACTTGCTCAACTAAATGGAGGTTGAAGGAAGCGAAGATTTTGATAAAGTACAAAGTGTAGGAAAAAGGAGAGAGCTAGCTGTATGCGATGTGAAAGAAAAGTATAAGGATAAGAATTTTTATGAGAATAGGTGGTAGACTAACCAAAGAATCATGTGTTTAAATTTTAAATAGGAAAAAGGCCAAGTGTCATAGGAGGAAAGACAAGTGTCTTAGAGGAGAGACAAGTGTCCTAGAGGTTGTCTCAATATTGAAAGAAAGAGAGGAAGAATGCATTGCATGTGTTCTTGGCAGACAAATCAAAGAATGAATGCTAGGAGGGAAGAATTCAACTTGATTTTGAATTCTCAGTTAGCAAAAGACTTTTGTCGTTTTGTAGTTTATCTATGGTGCATGAGAGCATAGTCTTGGGTAGGGGGTTTCGGTCAAGAGAATGTTTAGACAAGACAAAACTAGATAGGGTAGTAACAGGACCAGCCCTGTGAATTCGGGGGCTTTAGTGTCTCTTGATTCTCGATTCCCTATTCTCCAATAAATAATTAAAATATTATAATATTTCTCTTTGCAAATAATGATAGTAACAAAATTTTATACTAAATAAAAACTTCCAAAGTATGTAACAACAAAAAGTAAAATGTTATGTGCATTTCAAATTTAGTCTTCTAACATTTTGACTTGAAAATTATGCAATTAAGCTATTACAATCAATGTGTTCTAGCACACAATTTTAAATAGAAAACCTTGCAAATAAAATATAGGGAAAATAATATTAAAAAACTTAATTTCCTCAAATTTAAAGAGAAAAACTAACTAAAAGAAACCCTTTTGACCAAGTACCAATTATGAAATGTTATGGAATACTAATATATAATGATAAAAATCACATCTTGAGAGGCATTACCAAAGAGAAGAAAAATGATCGTATCTATATTACAATGGAGATTGTACTAGCCCACAAAATATTGTATCCCACAGATGTTCTTCTGAACAAATGTCAAATATTATTTTTTTTTATTTTGATCGAATAATGATGGAAGGATCATTTGTTTTTGGATCATTTTAGGACTAGTGAATAACCCGATGAAGTAGAAACGTACTCTGTAGGTAGGAAGACGTTTGGATTGGCAGAACCTTTTCAATATTGTGTTGCCTAAAAACATATAAATGATGATTTGTGTAGGTCGTGAACTTTTTTACTTAGTATTACTTCCTATAGACTACAATAATTTCTTATATTGGGCCATAAAACTAATGATATTAGATGGTAACAGAGTTAAAGCACATAATTCATATATATGAATTCATCATCATTGTTTATCGGAGCCATATAACTCATTCATCCTTGTTTGGCCGTAAGACGGGTCACCTATATCGCAAGCCACCAGGCTGTCCTCTGGCTTAGTAAAGAGAGATAACTTGCTTTTTGTCTTCTTCGACGTAATGCATCTGCACGTGCTAGACTTATTTTGAATTTTTTTTTTTTTTTGAAAAGTCTTTCAAGAGCCTTTGACTAAAGATAACTTTTCCGATTTTGCCTAGTTTGTTTTTTGTTGCTGTGGTAACAATATGAATTAAGAAGGAAAGTAATAGAACATGGGTTTAAGAAATGATTTAAGAAGAAGAAACACTATTTGTCTTCTTTTAATAGGGATAAATCATATATATATATATAATACTGATCGCTTTATAATGTAGTTCCCATTTGTTGGTCAATGAGTTTTTTTTTTTTTTTTTTTTTTGTAGATTATGCATATGTGGTGACCGAAATAGGAGCAGGGAATTTTGGTCAATTTGATAGGTCCCTAGGGGTAAAATGATAATTTTGATTCAATATTGAGTTTTTACTTACCCTATCATCCAAATTCCTTCTATCTACTTGTTTTCTAAAGTTTCTATAACACTACAAAGTTAAGCATCTAAATATACCATGCGAGAGTCTTTAAAGTGATAGTCGATTTTAGGTTTTACATACTGCCTTTGACATGCAGGGGTAGCTCTATTGGCAAACAACTCCTCCACCTCTACTGAAGGTAATAAATATCACATGACTTAGGGATATCTYTGTAAGTACTTCCACAACAAGATTAGTTGGGCAAAATGTACCTGGATACCGGTTTAAAAAAATGATCACTAACTTCCCGCCCAAAACAAAAGTTTAGTTCCCTTGCCTGCATTAAAGCAACACATGGGTGATAACAATGGGATAGTAGAGACAAACCAGCGAAAGCTTTGTCGCATGTCGAAATTTGGAGCAGAAAGAGTAAGTTGATACCCTTCCTTATTTAATTCTCTAACCCTTCTCCATAATTTCTTCTCTTTCTACTCTTTTCTTGCCTTATCAAATAAATTTGAGCAATTTGTTGATACTCTTTCTGAATCTAGGTTTTCTTTTTAGATTTTGGTGAAAGCTGATTGTGGGTTGATTTAAATGTTGAATTTGTAAGAAATGTATGAACTTCTTTTCAAAATTTTGTTAAGAATTCAATTTTATAGCAATTTCTTGGAATTTATCATACTTCTAGTCTCTATACTTATATTACCACTTATTATTTTGGTGCTCTTATTTGGTGATCCATAAGCCGAAGTGCAGACTGGCTTTGATCAGTATTGGGTGGGGTAAGGTTATAACTTTGCATGGGGGAGGATTTATGTTAGTTGAATATTTTGAAAAAGGCTTGTATAAAAGAAAAAAACAACTGAAATTGAACTTTTAGTGTATTCATTGACTATGTAGAATATATCGAGTACTGCACCAACAAACAACTCAAACAAATAAGGAATATCTAACCCGTTAACAAGTGAACTCCTATATTGATGGGATACCTTAAGACTCTGCAAACAATAAACTACCTCGTGAAAAAATCAACCAAAATTATTCGATGCAAAACATTAAATCTTTCCTTGAACATACTTCAAGCAATTTTTAAAGTTTGACAATCACAACAGGCTTTAGAGATGTTGTTAAAATATATGCAATCTGATCATCACTCTTGCAGAAATCTAAATCAATAGTTCCATCTTTTCTGAAGTCACAATGAAAATGGTACCTCACATCAATATATTTACTTCTTTCATATAGATAAGATTTCTTGATAATTTGATGATTGAACTATTATCAAATTAGACAACAATAGCTTCTTTTTTGTAGCAACATAATTGTTCAAACATTCTTCTTAACCAAATGATTTAGCATGTAAAGAATGCAATAGCATAAACTGCTTTAGTACAGTATAGTATGACAACTTGTTGCATCTTTGATGGCCATGAAACAACCCCTATACCAATCATAAATATATATCAAGATGTACTCCTCCTGTCATCAACATCATAAAGCATAGTCACTAGTTTGTAAATCCATTAAGACTTGAGTTATTTTAATAAAAGATTCCCATATAACTAGTGCCTTGCAAGTAATGAAGTATTTTCTTTGCTGCTAGAAAATGCTCTCCTGTTGGATTCTCTATATAATGACTTATTAAATTTACTCCATATATTATGTCAGGCCTAGTAGCAGCTAAGTACATTAAGCTCCCCACGATCTACTTGTACAAAGTGCTATTAACCTTCTTACCGGCGGAATTCTTCATCAACTTCACCCAAAATTTTGTTGGTATGCAAACAACATTGCGATTCTCCATTTGAAACTTCTTTAAACACACCTATAGGAGATTGCATCACTTCTAAGTTGAGAAAATAACAAACTAATCCCAAAGTTAGTCATATTAAACTCTCTCATTATGGAGTGTTTGAAAAATCTAAAAATAGTTCCATGATTCCCCATGTAGATCATATCATCAACATACTAGCACACCATAAGAATTTTACCTCCAACTCTAGATTTAACAAAAAGAATATGCTCATACGAGCATTTGTTAAAAATGAAAGTATTAAAGTAGTCTTCAATACGACCGTATCAAGCTCGGGGTGCTTATTTCATTCCGTAGAGAGTAATTTTCAATTTATATACCTTTTTCCCACTTCCTTTTTCCACATAACCAGGACGTTGATCAATAAAAATATGCTTTTTGAGAACTCCATAAAGAGATTTTGATTTGACATCAAATTAATACATAGGCGAAGAGCTTTGAGCAGCTATTGACATAAAAAAATGGATGGTATCCATTCTTGCAATTGAAGCAAATATAMGCCTCYTTGGGTCTGCTTGTATCCTTTTACTACTAAAAACGTGCCTTATATTTATCAACTGATTATTTCTCATTAAGTTCGATTTTGTATGCCCAGTTAACACCAATTGTGCTTGCCCTTTTGGAAGATCTGTCAACTCCCATATTTCATTTGTCATTATAGAATTGATTTCTGAATCCATTTTATTTCCATTTTGCATCCTTAACTGCATCTTTAAAATTTACAAGCTTATAGTATGCAAACAAGGCAATATGAGTAGTTGTTTCCTCATAAAAAAGATCACCACTGCTCTCTTAATCAGCCATCCTAGCTTGTTTCTTCCTTTCGTGTTGAGCTCTAAAATTTGCCTTGGAGTAAAGTGGTTGGTGCTTATTAGTTATTTACAGCTAATGTCCTAGTAGTGATTTCAATTACAGAAACTGCAGTACTATAATTTCCTAAGAGTGATTTTAGGCAGGATTTGAGGTATAGTATTGGTGGAAATTTTGTTAAGCCTATGAATAAAAAGTACTGCCATGCTGGAAATTTGAAAGATAGCCAAAAGATAATATATTTTGGACGATCAAAAAATATCTTAACTAAAAAAATATAAATAAAATTTGGATCAAGTATTAAGGTGAAAAAAGTTACAAAAGAAAAACTCAAATTGAAACTTAGATCAAAGTAACAAAGATAAAAATAGAAATAATTGGGACTGAAAGTTCAGGGAAAGAATATTGATGTGACTAGTTCTGTACATTTTAGTCAATAATTTTGCCCTCATATGTGGTGCAATGGTATACTGTTGTCTTTTTTTAGTAATCTATTTTCGTCTTTCACAGCTAGTATTAACTGTAATAGCTATTATCTATTGATATTTAAACATAGAACCTCCAAGATTTATTTTTGACCTTCAAAACTGTTATTACCAAACCAATGACGTGAAAAGTTTGATAATGTTATTATAAAGCTTGTCAAATGAAACTTAAGTCTCATTTTGGAATATCAAAGTATATATAGTTATGTGCTTTCTTGAAAAAATTATTGTGTTCTCTATCCCCTGGTATGATGTTGATTTATAGATTGAGTTCTTTTTAATCTAGACTTCTATATTCATTTTATGTCGCCAGTTGACGCTAAATTTGCATGTGCCCTTCAAGTATTTGACCGATTTTGTTAATGGGTGTAAGATAGTATTGATAATGATTTATGTCATCACTAGGTTGGCTATGGGTTAAGAAACATTGTCTTTCCTTTGATTTCAATACATCCTGATATATTCATACATGCTTGTGATTTTTCAGCACGTACTATGGATTTGGTTAGGTTTATCACAACTACATGATAGGTTGTGCATTACTCTTGCTTTTTGTTGATCTTATGTTATTTGGATGTGGCTGATTTTTTTGTGCTTTTGATAATTTATTATCCGATATGTTTCAAAATTATATTTTTTTTCCATTTTATTGTATTCTTGTGCTGGCACAACTCAAATACCAATAATAACTGTTATTCTTTATTGTTCTTTTTAGTTTATCCCAAGGTGTTACATATACATATCTAGCACGGCTAGGGACTAGGATTTCTAACCCCGCTAAGGCAACATATCTTGTGTTAGGACTAATTATGAACATCATGAAAAGTTAGGTTCTTACTACTTGAAGGCCACCTTGTATGTTTTGACAATTCTTTTCTCAATCTAGGTTATCACTCCTTCAATGTGGTGTATACATATTGTATTTTGCGAAAGTTAATTGAACATGTTAGTTTTTATCAAATATTTCTTGCGTATTTTCTATATGAATTATTTTATATTATTTTATATGCATTGGAAAAAATATTAATATCTAGTATTGTTTAACTATGAAGCTATTTTACATATTGACAATATTAATATACAGACAATGATTAATAGGTGGATTACTATTAACCAAAAAATGTATTGAATTAGCTATGATTTTATGCAAAATAACATTGCAAATTTGCGCAGCTAAATAGTGATTATATATATACTACGATATATAAATTATTAGGAAGAAACAAAAAAGGTATTGCAAATTTAGGGATAAAATTGTTAACTATTCATSAATAATTTCGAAGATGTTTAAGATAAAGTATATTTAATTTTGGGACACTTAAATAATACATTTTTAATTTTTGGAATGTTAAGGATAAAAATATTTGCTAGGGTTGAGTGCCTATTCACAATCAATCCATATTTTGCAAATAACAAAAATTGAGTATTACTAATGAATCGCATTAAGCATATTCCATTATCAAATAATTTTTGGGATGTTGAAACCCTATTAGGTTCACAATCTCCACAGTTCTTCTAATGAAAACAAATTTAGATATTTTGCATTGTAAACAATTGATAGAACAATTCTAAGGCTATATTATAAAATTTTAGTTAAAGACACCCTAAATATGCGAGGTATTAAAATAAGACAAGTAAAGCACAAGACCTTATATTGGTTATTTTCATATAGAATTCAACACACATGCAAAAATCATGAGCTCATATAGGATTTTCAATTGTAATCAGGGATGAGTATTAGATAAACAAGGAGCAAACAATTCAAGAAATTTGCAAATCATGTAAGATATTCAATTTTAGTCTAATAAATTCAAGACAAATTCGTTTCACATGTTTGTAGATAATTCAACTTATAACACAAATTTTCCAATGCTAAATATAATATGAACCTATCAAAATATTTTTAGACTCAAAAGAGCTTATAACCTAACCAATCTTCGTACCTCCAGCCTAGAGTCTTGATAGAAATTTTTGAAAAGTTTCCTCTATAATTTGAAGTCCAATTTTATACTACTATAAAAAAMAATTTAATTGAATTTTTAATTGAAATATAGCATCTAATAGCATATATCAGATTCATTAGAACTCTACCTAGTATACTCATCAAATAGATAAAATTAGCAATAAATAGGAGTATAAATGTTAAYAAGCCAAAAAATTTCTAACCTGAGGTTCAACAACTAAATTTTTGGATTGATGGTTGCATGAAGGTCTGTTGAAAATAAGGTGAGGTTTTTCTTTCTTTTTTTGACCTTCCAAATCTCCTTCCTCCTCATCCCTCTTTCTTTCTTTCTTTCTTTCTCCTAAATCCCCAGGTTCATTACAAAATGTCATTTTTCTCCCCCTTTGGCATTATAAAAATAATATGAGTTAAATTTCTTCAAACAAGAGTTTGGATTTTCTTCATTACATAGGGTATATAAGAGGATATAGGATTAGAGCATGAATAACGCATCTTTTGACTTCCTTTTAGATTTTGTGTGATCAAAGCATAGTATAGTCATTTCATGTAGGAAATAGACACAAAGTAGTTCAAATTTGATAGGGTTAAAAGATCTCATTTCAAGTTCTCATATAGGTACTCGTCATATTATTGAGCTTCATCAACCTTGTGTAACATAACAATTGAAAAAGTAAAATACACAACAAGATGTAAAAATATAAAGCATAGAAAATCAAAAGATCTCCTTGGATTTATTAAGGCTCTACATCATTTTTTTTTTTGGAGATGTCCTCATCTTCTAAAATGGTCAGTGAATCATCTGCTTTTATGCCTGGACAACTTGCCTTTGCTCTTTTCAATTTATTCATCAATCATGTCTTTCTTCTTGGAGGTGCTTGTTTCATTCGTATGTTTAGTCTCCATTACTTTAGTATATATCATTTCTGCCTTGGTTAGCACTTTTGCTTCAACCTTGGAAAGTTTTCTTCACTTTTCTTTCTTCTTGGTTACCAATAGTCATGCTCTTCGTGTAGTAGAATATGTCATTCTTCTAGCATTTCCTTGTTTCTTTTGTCCAAATCCAACCATTCTAGCTTGCTTACTATCATACATCTGCATAATTTCTCTCCACCCTTTTTATCTTGCATGATTGGTTTATTCTCTCATGTGTATCCATCTCTTCTTCCTTATACCACCACTATCATCAAGAATAAGATGGAGTAGATCCTCAAATGCTGAAATTTTGTCTTCTATGGCATTCCTAGAATTACTTTTATTACCACTTGCTTCTATTTTCATTTTATTCATTTMTTTTTCCTACTTCTCTTCAAAATATTCAAGATATGTATTCTTTGTTGGCTTTCCTTCCTGATCTACTTTAATCCCAATCATACCACATCCTTAGAACTTTCTCTAAGCTCATCTTTTCCAGGGATTCTTCATTGAATATTTCTCATTGTTTTATACCTCTGAAAAGTATATTTCAAATGGTCTAGATCTTCTTGTACATTTTCCTACTACAACAATTAGAACATGACATATATGCATCTTAACTCTTAAAATTGAGGAGAAGGGATATTAGAGGGATCCAGGATAAATATATTCTGTGCTCTRATTGGTGGATAAAAGTGTGTAGGAGAGAATGTATTAGAAAAGTRTACTAGAAGATCCCTAGCCTATTTAAAAAGCTTTTGAAGATYTTGGTTAATAGACTCTCATAAGGTAGATTCCTATTGCCAACTTTTTTCTAGAGTACATACGTAACAATATTAAGTGGGCAAAATTGAATTGTACTTTTGCTTTCATCATGTACGTGATTTGTATATGCAATAGAGAAATAGAGGTTTGATGGCCCTCACTTGGCCCCAGAACTATGCAAGTAATTTTGTAAAACACTATGTTTTCAATAATGAAATGCTTAGTTTTGAAATCCTCTTTGTTGAATTTAGCCAATGGACTTCATAATATTTCAATTCCCAAGATGAAATATTTAATATCATATTCACTTTGTCAATGCTCAGTGTGAATTCTCTTTGGTTGACCTGATCGAACCAAGTAGTCTCTTCTGATGTTGAATCCACATTTTTGCTTAAATTAGCAAAGAATTCATGAACTAGATCAGTGTGAACAACTTCTTGTATGCTAAGAAGTTCTGACCATCCCATATCATTGAACATAATTTTGATTTTCGAAAAGGCATCAAGAACTTGAGAGGAAATCACGCTTTCTGGAATGACTCCCTTGTTCGCAGCTTTGAGGTTCTACCAGCTTGATTCATGTGAAGCACCATTGAATCTAGGAATCATAGATGATGATTTCTCATGACATATTAATTTCTCTATTCACTTGTTCTCAATGTAAATAAAAGCATCAATAATGATAGTTAAACGTAGAGTAGATTACATCATAATTTTAAATTAAAGACTTAAGTTGAACATCCTATAGATCAAAACAAAATGATTAAGCTTAAAAGATAAGAAGAAGAAACATCAATACAAAATTTTAGTTGCAATCTTCCCTRATCTTCAAGCTCAAATGCCTTTACTTTCGTAAATTCTCTCTCCAAGGCTCCAAAATGTTTCTTGGACTCAAATTGTGTTGAATAGTCATTTTTGATAGCCAAAATCATACTTTTATATCTTCCAACATCTTAATCCCATTCAAACTGCCTTTACATAAACCACATCAAATCAGTGCCAATTCATACACATCGTCTTTAAATTGACGCAAATTTAGCCTTTCTCGTGATGGTTGTAGAATTTTTTTTAATTCTGAGATCCTCTGTAACCAACACCAAGTTGACGAAAAATTGGTGCTCATTGCTCTCTTGTTTACTAGGAATTGAAGTTTCTCTACTGAATTGGAGTCCTTTTTATGTCCTGACTCCAATTTGGCTGGTTCGGGTCTAAACGAAGTTCGAATTGGTCAAACCAAATTTGTTTCAAACCTCTTCCCATCCTCTATTCATCTATGTAAGTTCGTAGAGTTTTGTTATCATTTCCATCACAAATTTTCTTTAGTTCTTTCCTACAAAACGAATTAAACCATAATGAAGTATTTGTTTAATAAACCATAATTACAATAATTCCATTGAATTAAACCTTAAATACATTTTGGAAGGAATGGTTTAAGGTCTTTGGGACCCTTACARATAGTATATATGCCTATTTTTCTGCCTAAATTGGTATGATATTAACTAATAATTATTACATCAAGCGACTACCTCTTCCTTAGTAATTGATCATTATTTAGTTGCAGCAGGAGTTATAATCTACTAAAGCTTTCAATCTTGGATCTATGGGATCCTAATAGGTTCAACTCAAGCTAGCTACTACTAGTATAAAAGGGTAATGATTGGAGAAATAGTCCATAGCTTGCAGGAGAAAGAACAACAATATCCTAATGAATGAGAAAGTCAGTTCATATAAATCAACATCAACATACAAAAAGGTTGCCGAAAGAAAACCTAAAGCTACCAAATCTGTCTCCAGATCAGTGAAGATAGTCTCAACTTCACCATTTGCCCAAGTTACTCTAAATAAGAATTACAAGGAACTAAAGCTATTGGATTCGCTATGAATGACTACTGATGTGAGGCCTAAGTTGAGTTCTGAATCTTGTAATATATTTCCTAATACAAATTTTCTCTATTATATTATAATATATATTTGGTTTCTAAACATTAGTAGAGAATGAGAAGTGTTGGAGGATTAAATATATATATATACATATATATATACACGTCGTACTTTGATTGTGATATCAAAAAGTTTATAACAAGGAATATATTAGAATATCTCTTGTCCATGAATTGAGATTCGCTCAAATGTGAGGTAGGCTATGTAGGCATGGCGGAGTGGGCATCAGATTGAATAGTATACTCAGCATTAGAAGAAAAGAAAAAGTATTTAATTAAAGATGGTAATGAATTCCTAATAAGGGAAAAAAAGAATATTTTGTTAATAGATCGAAATGGATATATGGGTATGTACTAAATTGGCATTTATCTTTGGTAACTTATCATACAATTGGTAACTTTTGATTTATAAAATTAGTCATAAACACATAAATATTTTAATCTCATATTAAAGAAATTACCGTATTAAAAGTATTAGATTTAGAAAATTACACAAGCAATTACTAATCCAAAAWATGTATGGTCCATCCTAACGGCACACAAAAAGAACCTCTTATGTTGAAAACGTATCAAACACGTGGGTATTCAAGAGAAAACAGATAAGCATCCTTAATAACGTGTGTATATAGAAAAGGAAAAGAACTTAAAGGTAATGGTGTGCAGTTATATAATTCTTCTTCTTTGCCTGCAACATCACAGTTGCAAACCACAAGAAAAACGAGGTTTGAACCCTGCTATTCTTTTTCTTCTTTCCTTTTTTTAATGGTTGTGAAACAATGTTCGATAAGAACTAAAGCGTTTGCATTCATTTAACTTGAATTTTTCTGCAACCATTCTTTGTTTATTGATTTTGGTTTAGTTTAGCAAAGCAATCGGAACATCCATGGAGAAGCGACCACATCTACTGGCAGTTGCATGCCCAGCCCAAGCACACGTGAGATCATTGTTGCAGATTTGCAACAAAATTGCAGCTCAAGGAATCAAGGTTACATTTGTTAACACAGAGTTCATACATTCAAAAATTATTGCTGCAATGACAGAGAAGGAAAAAGAAGAAACAGATAGGGTTATATTAGTTTCGGTTCCTGATGGACTACAAGATCTGAATGATAGACTTGATCCTTCGATAATCTTAGATAGCCTTAAGAGAGTGATGCCAGGACATTTGATGGATTTGATTGATAGAGTAAATCAATCAAACGATAATGAACCCATTACTGCTGTTTTAGCTGATGTAATAGTTGGATGGATATTGGATGTTGCTGAAAAGATTGGTGCTCAACAGTTTGCTTTCTGGTCCTCGGGACCTGCTTCTTTGGCTTTCTTCCTATCCTTAAACCTCAATGATGGAGTTGAAGCTAAGGGCAACCCTGGTACTTACTTTTCTTTTGGTGTGTTTCTTTTTTTTTTTTTTTTTTGGCTTGGGGGGAGGGGGACTCCCTATTAACTTCATCTTTTCCTTTTATTTCTTTTTTTCTTTTCATTTAAGTAGCTTAATGGTTCATAACTTCTTACGGGATTTATCTATTTCCAACAGGGAATGATACTGAAAATGAACAGATGATTTTTCCGAAAGAGATGTTAGGCTCGGGGAACAGTAGTGAGTTTTTCTCTACAACTTTTACGATCATGTCGTTCAGTTTCTGATCTAATAGTTTCATTTTTTGAGGTTTAATATTGTTCTTGATTTGTCTAATATTCCCAGGTGACCAGCAAAAGATGCAAAAGGTATTTTCTAGAATTGCTGTAACTTCACTGCAGACAGCAGAACGCGTAAAATTTATTCTTGGCAACGTATTTTATGAACTTGACTCATTAAATTGTGACCTGATCCCAAAGTTCCTCCCTGTTGGACCATTTCTTACAACTAGCCAAGAAGAAAGTTGGGTGAAATCCGGAAGTTTTTGGCCGGAGGATACCGGTTGCTTAGCCTGGCTAGACATTCAAGAACCAGGCTCAGTGATTTATATTGCTTTTGGTAGCACTGCAGTTATTAACCAAAACCAATTTGATGAACTTGCATTAGGCCTTGAACTATCAGGACGACCATTCTTATGGGTGTTTGGAGCACACCTTGGGAACGGAGCAACTGCCGTCTTCCCATATGGCTTCTTCGAGAGGGTGGCTGATCGAGGAAAGATTGTCGAATGGACAGCCCAACACAAGGTGTTAGCTCACCCTGCTATTACTTGTTTCATGACACATTGTGGATGGAACTCAGCTYTGGAAAGTGTTAGTCTTGGAGTTCCCCTTCTTTGTTGGCCTTATTTTGCAGATCATTTCCAAGTCCAGAATGACATATGTAATGTCTGGAAAGTTGGCTTGAGTTTGGATTCTGATGAAAATGGTATAAGATCAAGGCAAGAAATTTTGAAAAAGATTAAAATCTTGTTGTCTGATGGCAACATTAAAGCTAATTCATTGAAGCTGAGGGACTTGGTTCAGAAGAGTATCAGCAAAGGGGGCTCTTCTTATGAGAACATGCAAAAATTCATTAGTCACATGATGTTTTGAAATCCTTTTGAGCTCTGATTTAAGGTTGTTTTGTATTTTATTATGAACATTGTTAATGTTTGAGAAGGATATATGCAGGAGTTCTTAGGAGAATATGCAAGAGTTCATTTTCTGGTGTATGATTTTGAAACCATTTGTTAGATTTTTGTGGATAAATAATGCTCAGTCTTTTAATTCACTAGGCTTAGGCTTGGTTGCTAGCTAGATTGATCTTATGATAAGTTAAGGTCTCAAATGATTTTCTAGGAAGGTGAGCAAGGAAAGTAATTCGACTTGGTTCTTTAATTATAGTTTGGAAAGGGATTTAATTCCTCATATCTCGAAGAAAATTAAAATTATTGAAGAAATGAATCCTTATTAGGGATTGTATTTAATTACTTTTTCTAGAATTTTATATATTATCTCGGTTGTTTTGAAAATATCAGTCTTCCCAAAATGTAGTCATGCCTTACATATCAATAACTTTTTCAAAATATTAGTGATATTACTTTTATAACTCCACCCAATCAGTCTTCAAGTAAGCCAAAATACATGTCCTTTGAAACCAAAGCCAAACTATTTATATTTTAATAATTTATCGTCTTTGACACTAAATTTATTTTTGTATTTTCCAACAAGAGAGTGGGGAAAGAAGAACAGGACATTGAATATCATGTATTGTTTTGGACGATTGAGGGAAAAAATAGAAACATTAGAGTAATTTAGTTACTTAATAAAAATATATAGGAAATTAGTTTTGTATAAACCTGAACTATTTGCGAGTCTCTATACATACCTCTTAACATTTATTTATTTATTTATACCATTCATATAATTAAAAGTCTTTATTTCTTACCCATCATTGCTCTTTGTCGCAGAATCCGATTGATCTTTGTGTGCCTTACGCATGCCTTAAAGGGTACAAACGTCTTTTAAGATCAATTTTGTCATTTCAAAGTCATTTAAAAGACATCTTGGTTAAAATTAATCGGGATGAAATTAAGTAGGGGAGAAATAGCTTTGAAATGACAAAATTGACCATAAAAGATATTTGTATCTTTAAGTAAAATGGGTTAGAATAGTATGCCCTAATATATTTTTGTAAATTACAATAGAAGAGTAACTCAATCTATTCCACTTTGGTACATATATTGAATTGCATATTTTGTTGGAATGGGTCCAAACAATTAACTAAATGGTTTATGTGATGGSTTGTTCTTCACAGATAGGCATAAATCATTGTACTTAATTAGCAAGATAAATAGGCTCTTGGTCTTTTGATAAAACTGAGCATTCTATCATGATAAGATTATTGTGCAATGGATTCAAATGGTGAATGACTTGCCTTAGTCAGTGGACAGTCTGTTCACTCCAATTGCACAAGTATATTTGATATACGTAGAGTAGGACATGTGATATTGGTTTATATTAAAGCACTATCCCTATAAAAACCAAACCATCAATGCTACTGCGTGGATGACTATCCTAGTACTTGAGTGCTAATTGGTGGCCTGGTGAACCTAGAGCTGTGTTCTTTAATATACTATAGGTAAAATATTTTCATAGATCAATAACCTTATATGTTAGGAATATAGTATCTAATTAACTAAGACAGACTGGTACAAAATAGTTTCTGTAATTCACTTTGTAAAGAATTAATCATCCCCTTCTAATTGTCTAAAGATAATCAAAAGATTCAGGGCTTTGAGAACGTGACTTTAGAATGTGTACTTCTGGGTAGCTTCTAGTGATGAGTAAGGATATTCAAGGTTGTCATGGATTATCATACTAGAAATCTAAGGATGGTAGATGTCATTTAGGAGCTACATTATTTCTCTCTTTGATAGGTGTTACATAGGAGGGTATGTTTGTCATTTCACCCATAGGTCGAAGATTATATTCATGCAATATTGTTCATGGGGTCAGTGTATCCATGTGGTGATAAATGGAACACTTAAAATGACTAAATATAGCTACTACATAGTAAGGGTATTTTGACCATTTTAGTAGCCATGAATAATTTATCTTTTGGTCCCTGGATAGCTCAATATTACCTAAATACTTAATTGTACAATTGGGCTTCAAGGATGAATTGAGTGAATAAGATATATTATTTTATTCAGTTTAGTCCATATTTATTAGGCTAGAATAAATAGGCTCTTTGGATATTTATTGAATTATTTGGATTGATCCAAGAAAAGAATTAATTAATGAATGAGCTTAGGGCTTAAATTAGTGAAATAAGAAAAAGGGGAACATACTTGGCCCAGAAAAGATCAGGAATTTCAGCCTCACAAGGGGAAAAACTAGGGAGGCTAAAATTCCCTTAGTCTTGGGAGGATTTCGGCCACCTTAGGTAGCTCTCCTCCTTGGCTGAAATTTCAAAGACTCAATTATTTTAGGGTTTCAATGCTAAGATATATAACATCTATTTGAAGAATCCGTTAGACCTAATCTCATATTTCTCTCTGGCCACCCTTCTATGTTTCCTTCTCTCCTTCTAACGAGCTCATCTTAGGTTCTCACCAAAAACCTAGTCCAAGAAGTAGAGTCATACCCCGGTAGATCAAAAGAATGTTCTGCTTGTTGTTTTCATGTGCAGAAGTGAAAGGCTTGCTAGGAAAATACACCCTCAGCAAGTTAGTGGATCTGGTAGCCTTTAGAGCTGCCACCTCTTTTAGCTCAGATCATAGAATCGAATCAAGAGAATTCGACGCTTCCAACAAGAAACCCTAGTGCTGCTTATATTCCAAGAAGACTAAAAATAAGTAAGTTGCTCCTAAACTCGCTGTGAGAAGGGAAAATTTTTTATCTTTAACTTCTGCAGCATCTTTCCTTCTTTGTAAGAACCTACAAGTTGTATCAGAGCCACAGTTTTAACACTATGAGCATGCTAGGGTTAAAACTAAAAATGGTGGTTCCTTTGCTAATTTAAAAATGTTCTTGTGCATTTGTATGGATCCGTTGTATAAGAATGACTTCTAGATCTCTTGTAAACCTCATGAGTGGAGGCATAGGGATTTTGTATGTCTTGTTTGTATTGTTTTTACAAACTAGTTCTGATGTAAACCTTGAGGTTGAGGTATAGGCAATTGTAAATTAGTGAGGTTTACATCGATTTAATTGATTTTATCAATTTTTTTCATTATGTAAAGTCAGTGCATTTGCTGTATTTTTGGAGAAGAATACATATGAAGCTTGAAGATTGAAAGACTATGTTGTTGTTTTTTCTGCATTTGTGCTGAAATTTCAGCACTAGGCAGTGCAGAATTTTACAGCAAAAGAATTTATTTTTTTTTTTTGCATTTTTTGTGCAGTTTTTTGTTGTTTGTCCGGCCCTATAATGTATAGATTTAAGCTGTATTCTTTCTAAAAGAAAAAGGCTAGAATTTTGGAACAAAAATGCATGATAAGTGTGCTGGAATTTTCTAACAGCTTTGACACAATGGCGCCATTCCATGCAAGAACAAAGAAGAAACTACAAGATTGTTTGCTATGTAAATTTTGTAGTTCTTAGGGTTTTTGTGAAGTCATTCTTGGAAGTTATTTATTTTTAAAATTAGATTATCTTGTGATATATTGCATGGAACCACCATAGGATTAAACAAGGTCACATTTAAAGTTATTTAATGCTTTCTTATGTGATGTTTAATCTATGTGATCACTTAGGAATAATGAATAGACAAGCATGTATTTCAATTATTATGTTTTTTCTGTTATCAAAGTGTGATCATAAGAATGTTAATTYGTGAGCATTGCTTCCTCAAGATAGAATTAAAATTGAGATAAAATGTTTTTATCAAACCTAATAAAGTTATGAAATTAGTTTATGAGTCACTTTCTCAAAGGCTATTATCTTTGACATAGAAAGTAAGAATAGATTTGAATATTCCATGATAAGGTTTTTTTGATAGGTTAATTAATGAAATGTAAAATGAACTTATGGATTACTCTTCAATGGAGTAATATAAGTTTAGATATTTTACTAGATGTTAAAGAAACCTTAAAAATATTTTATTAAAATCCTTATTTTTTAAAAAATTAAGTGGGAGAGGGGTTCCAACAACCCCATGGCTTCCATGACACTTCTAATTAGAGATCGTGGGTACCTTCATGTCATTCTGAGCATGGCCCCCGACCGGATGGTATTCCATATGGATTCAGATCTAATGGAAGAGACATAATTAAAACCTAGGGTATGTATTGTCATCGGCCAACCTATAGTTGGAGGTGATGATGCAAGATTATCCGTAGGAGATGAAAGGGAGTGATTGGTCTCTATTCGGAACTATTCTTTAGATCATTTCCTATTAAAGAAGTTTAGTTTGTGATGGTTATACACTTAACTTAGAAAATTGATATTCTTCCTATAAGCTCTGTCAGTCATCTAAGAGCCAAATAACATATTATTGATAATAGTTATAGGGTAATCTATTATCATGATATAATGTGAGCTTATATGCAATATTGTTTATTATGTACCAAAAACACTAAAATTACATTATTCGCATTTTTCAGAAATGTCTTGTGGAGGTTTTTTCAGTCCCTTGAGTATTATTCTCAAGGAGCATAAGCTCACTAGGACTAGTTATGTGGACTGGAAGGTGAACCTTAACATAGTACTCACTGATGAAAGGTAAAAGTATGTTCTCATCGACCCTTATCTCGAGATCGGAGAGGACTCCATTGACCTCGAACGCCAGGCTGAGATGGACTGGAAGAGAGCGATGAAAGGCTCAATGCTATATGTTAGGCTCCATGTCCAGTGTGCTTTATTCAAAACACAAGCACATACCAATTGCATATTACATGGTTTTGTCATTGCGAACCATATTTGCTGAAAAGAGTCGGCCAGCAAGGCAAGAAGCTCTAAGGGCAGTCATAAACACTAGGACGGCTGAGGGAGCATTGGTTCGAGAGCACTTGCTCAAGATGATTGCCTACTTCGAGAAGGCTAGGTCCTAGGAGCTATTACCAATTTAGAGAGCCAGATTGACATGGTCTTAGAAACTCTGACCAAATTCTTTTCGATAGTTCAAGTTGAATTACAATATGAACAAGATGAACATGAATCTGACGAAGCTCATGAAAGAGCTCCAGGTGCAAAGACGATCACGAAGCCTGCTTCAAAAGTTCTGGTTACTCGTTCTACACCTTTTTCTTTGAATAGGCCCAAGGCCATAAATTTTAAGAAGAAGAAGGGATAGAACACCTTTCTGGGAAAAAGAAGAAGCCTAGCGTGGGTCAAGAAAATGCTAAGCCTAAAGAAAAGTGCTTCAAATGTGGGTACAATGGGCACTGAGAGAAAGACTGTCCAGCCTTCAAGGCCAAAACAACAAGTATTGCTCTTTATTTAGAATCCATCAGTTTGGTTGAAACCTCATCATCTTGGATAGTGGATTTTGGAGCCACTGATTATGTCTGTAACTCTTTATCGGGGTTCAAGAGAACAATGACTCTAGCTAMATGAGAGCATGAAATGCTTTTGTGCAACGGAGCAAGAGTATGGGCTGAAGTCGTGAGAGTTATTTATTTATTTTTTTATTCTAATAGGATGTTTGTTTTGGAAGACATTTTATATGTTCCCAGTTTGAGATAGAATTTGATATCAGTTTCAAAATTATTATTTTAGGATAATTTATTGATTTCCATTCTGGTGTTAAAATTAGTAGAAATGGAAAGTTTATTTGTTCTAGAAACATATATGAAAATCTCTTTTACATAAATAGTTTTAGAATTGAAATACATAATTTTGAGTTTGAACCTAGTAAGAATAAYAATAAGAAGAGATCATCATTATTTAATGAATCGTATCTGTGGCACTTAAGATTAGGTCACATAAACCCTAATTGGATTCAGAGGTTAATTCACAATGAGCCCTTGGACTCATTGAGATTAGAAGAATGGTTTTAGTGTGAAGCATGCCTAATGAGAAAGATGACCAAAAGATCATTTACCTAAAAGGGAGGAAGAGCCAAGGAGATACTAGAGTTAGTTCATAGTGATGTTTGTGKTTCGATGACTATACTKGCTAGAGGAGCTTACAAGTACTTCATTACTTTTACAGATAACCATTCTCATTTTGGTTATGTTTACTTGATAAGGTACAAGTTTGACTCTTTTGATAAGTTCAAGGCTGAAGTGGACCGTCAAACGAAGTAAAATAATCAAAATCTAAAGGTTAGACCGTGGTGGAGAGTATTTTCTTGGTGAGTTTAAGGACTATCTAGTGCATTACAGGATAGTCTCTCATTAACTTCATGTGGGACCCCCTAGAGAATGAAGTATCTGAGAAAAGCAACTGAACTCTCATAGAGATGGTTATAAGCATGATAAGTTAGGCAACTCTTCCTATTTGGGAATATACGCTTGAATAACAACATATATTCTAAATTTGGTACCTTCAAAGTTTGTACCTAGGACACCTTATGAGATACTGAAAGGCCGAAAGCCTAGTCTAAATCATCTCAGATCTGGGGTTGTCCAGCTTATGTATTAACTACAGGAAATAAGTTGGATACAAAATTAGAGTTATGCTACTTTGTTTGATATCTATAAAGTACTAGAGGTGGATACTTTTATTATCCTAAGGAGCATAAAGTACTTATTAGTACTCATGCTAGATACTTGGAGGATGATCAATGTATGTCTRCTAAAGGTTCAAACAAAATAGATTTGGAAGAGAGGTTGTATTCTCGATTCTTCTGGCATTCCAATCGAGGTGCAAGAACGGACACCACCGAGTGTTTCTATACTCATGAAACTTTGTTGTAGTGGAAGAGAAACTAGAATTCTAGATTGATGGATGGGAGAGGCTTTTGAGCTAGTTTCTAAACATCAGGAGCAAGATCCCACTAGATAGGAGGAGGCAATTCTTAATGTCGACGTAGACAAGTAGCGATGGATGCTGAGATTAAGTTTATGTATCTCAATCAAGTTTGGGATCTTGTAGCTACACTGGAAGGGATGAAACCCATTGGGTGTCAATGAGTATACAAGAGGAAAAGAGGAGTGGATGGAAATGTGAAAACCTTTAAAGCAAGGTTGGTTGCTAAAGGTTATACTCAGAAAGAAGGATCGATTATGAGGAAACCTTTTCACGATCGCCATGCTTAAGTCCGTAAGCATACTCTCAGCTATAGCATGTCATTATGATTATGAGATATGAAAAATGGATGTCAAGACGGCTTTTCTTAATGGTTATCTTAAAAAAATCTGTATGTCCCAGCCAGAAAGCTACATTGCGAAAGGCCAAGAACACATGGTCTACAAGCTTAATCCATTTATGGACTAAGTAAGCATCAAGAACATGGAACAAGTTTTGATGAGTTTGTAAAGTCTTATGGATTTTTACAAAACATAGATGAACCATACATGTATAAATAGATGGATGGTGAAATGATGTTCTTTTTCGTGTTATATGTTGATGACATTTTACTTATTGGAAATAATGTAGGGAAATTGTCATCAATTAAAGTTCGACTGTCGAATCAATTTAGAATGAAATATATGGGAAAAGCTAGCTACATTCTTAGTATAAAACTTCTTAGATATAAGAAGCAAAGAATGTTAGACTTATCTCAATCTGCTTATATTGACAAGATATTGGCCAAGTTTAGCATGGATCAGTGTAAAAGGGCACCTATTCCCTTTAGACATGGTCTAATCTTATCTTCCAATGACTGTCCCTCGACAAAGGAAGAAAAGGAAAGGATTAGTAGGATTCCCTACGCTTCGGCTATGGGAAGTCTCATGTACGCCATGTTTTATACCAGGCCAAATATTTGCTTTGTCGTAGACATGGTAAGCAGAGATTGGTCAAACCAAGGGGGAAAACATCAATGATCTGTAAAGCATATTATCAAGTACCTTAAGGCTACTAGGAACTGTATGCTAGTTTACAGAGCTAATGACTTGGTTCCTATTGGTTACACAGACTTAGACTTCCAGGCTGATAAAGATGAAAGAAAATCCACTAGTGGATATGTCTTTACCTTGTCGGGGGGAACTATCTCATGGAGAAGTGTTAAGCAATCTTGTATCGCTGACTCTATTATGGAAGTTGAGTATGCTGCAGCATTAGAGGCTTCCAAGGAAGCAATGTGACTTCGGAAGCTCGTTACGGAACTTGAAGTCATACCGCATATGGAGAAGCCAATTGTTATGTATTGTGACAACTCTAGAGTTGTGTCACAATACAAAGAGCCTAGAAACCACAAAAGGGTAAGCATATCGAAAGGAAGTACCATATCATTTGGGAATTCATCTAGAAGGATGGGATAGCGGTGGATTAGATTTTCTCAACAAACAATTTGGCAGATCTCTTGACCAAGCCTTTGGCAAATCTCTTGACCAAGCCTTTGGCAGAGAAGGTCTTATTAGACATCTAGCTACCATAGGGGTCGACACCTAAGGACTTTCGTGGTCTTTGAGTGCAAGTAGTAGATTGTTAGAAGAGTACGTCCTAAAGATAATGTATTTTTGTAAATTACAATAAAAGGGTAATTCAATCTATCTTTCCATCTATTCCATTTTGGTATATATATTGAATTGCATATTATGTTGGAATGGGTCCAAGCAATTAAGTAAATGGTTTATATGATGGGTCGTTCTTCACTGATAGGCATAAACCATGGGTAGTTAATTAGCAAGACATATATGCTCTTGGTCTTTTTATAGAACTAGGCATTCTATTATAATAAGATTATTGTACAATGGATTCAGATGGTGAATGATTTGCACAAGTGTATTGGATATAGGTATAGTAGGACCTATGATATTGGTTTATGTTAAAGTATTATCCCTATAGAAACCAAATCATCAATGCTATTGCGTGGATGACTATCCTAGTACTTGAATGCTAATTGGTGGCTTGGTGAACCTAGAGCTGTGTTATTTGATATAATATAGGTAAAATCTTTTTGTAGATCAATAACCTTATGTGTTGGGAATATAGTATCTAATTAACTAAGATAGACTGGTACAAGATAGTTTCTGTAATTCACTTTGTGAAGAATTAATCATCCCATTCTAATTGGCCAAAGGATAATCAAAAAATCCAAGGCCTTAAGAATGTGACTTTAGAATGTGTGCTTCTGGGTGGCTCCTAATGATGAGTAAAAATATTCGAGATTGTAATGGATTATCAGACTAGAAATCTACGGATGGTAGATGTCACTCAGAATGTATTAGTACATTATTCCTCTCTCTTTGAAGGGTGTTATGCAGAAGGGTATATTCATTATTTCACCTGTAGGTCGAAGACTATGCTGATGCAATATTGTTCATGGCGTCAGCATATCCATGTGGTGATAAATGGAACATTTAAAATGACTAAATACAGCTACTAGGTAGTAAGGATATTTTGGTCATTTTAATAGCCATGAATAATTTGTCTTTTGGTCCCAAGATRGCTCAACATCACCTAAGTACTTAATTGTACAATTGAGCTTCAAGGATGAACTGAATTAATGAGAGATATTATTTTGTTCAGTTTAGCTATATTTGTTGGGCTAGAATAAATAAGGCCATTAGATATTTAATTAATTATTTGGGTTGATTMAAGAAAAGAATTARTTAAAAAATGAGCTTGGAGTTTAAATTAGAGATAATTAAAAAAAAGGGGAACAGACGTAAGGGGTAGAGTGGCTGAAATTCCCTTAGTTTTGGGAGGATTTCGACCACCTTAGGTAGCTCTCCTCCTTGGCCAAAATTCCGCTAGGATTTTTGGAGATCCAAAGACTCGGTTATTTCAGGGTTTCAATACTAAGATATGTAACATCTCTTTGAAGAATCCTTTAGACCTAATCTCCTATTTCTCTCTGGCCATCCCTCTATCTCTCTCTCTCTCTCTCTCTTCTTCTAACGAGTTCATCCTAGGTTCTCACCAAAAACCTAGTCTAAAGAGGTAGAATCATACGCTAGAAGATCGGGTGAATGTTCTGCTTCTTATTTTCATATGCAAAAGTGAAAGTCTTACTAGGAAGAAACCTGCTCAGCAAGTCAGCGGATTCGGGCAGCCTTCAGAGCCACCATCTCCTTTAGCTCAAACCGTAGAATTGAATCAAGGGAATTCAGCGCCTCCAACAAGAAACCCTTGTTCTATTTTTAGACTATCCAGTATCTTTACTTGGTGATGAGACTCTTGCACTTGTAGAGTCTACCTCTTACTCAGAGTAATGTCTGACCCATAACGTTTTCAACATTATACCACCACGCATAAGGGTTAWTTATAAGAATTCACTTTGACTTAGCAGTCCGTTTACTAATTGTCCCAACGCACTAAACTAAGGAAATGTGAAAAGCTTTTGTCATATATCTTCATCATTATCCTGAGTTCTTCCTAAATTATTGTTTCTCTCCTCATACCTCCCCCAACCTTAATAGAGTAAGTTGAGAGCTTAATCCCTATTAAGTTCAAGGTTTGTTGCCTCTTTAATAGGGATTTGTATACACAGATTTTGTTCTTGTTAATTATGCAATCTTCATTAATATAATTTAATAATGTTGATCACAAGAAAAAACAAAATAAAGAAAATAAAAAAGCTCACATGAGTCTCAGTCAACACATTTGTTTACATGAATCTCTCGTCTGCAAAATATAATAAAAAAATAATAGGAATGTGAAACAAGTGTATTAATCTAATAAATTTAATAAGAAAATGTTATAATCTTTGAAAAGTTCTCGAGTCAAGAACTCAATCCCTTGATTTTTCTCTTTGGAATTTTTTGAGGCTTAACAGCTTAATCTGGGGATTTGAATTATTTGAAATTTTTTGAGAGYTTCGCAGCTTGATCTTGGGATTTAGAGAGAATTTTGGTGCTCTTTCTTCGAAATTTCTCTCAATATGAACTTTTAAACCCCTTCTTCTTATGCATTGGCCTCTACTTATAGACAAAGCGAATTAATTTGATTATCGAAACCACATCTAGGAGCAAGTGGAATTACTTGATTCGTTGAGTTGCATCCATGATTCTATTCGTTGAACCTTGTCATCCTTAACACATRCCATCATATTATTGGTCGAGCTGTCACATGCTCCCCAATTTAATGGGAGTATTTAAGATTAGCTTTTGATTATTTTAACTAGATTATGGAATTTAATTTAATAATTTTTTCGTGTTTATAAATTATCTCCAGAACTTGGTCAAGAGTACAACTCGAAGATGGATTTCGAGTGGATAAGTTTGGACTCAATTTTCATCATTTGGGTCAATATTGCAGGTCCAATAATTCAGTTATTTTTCTTGAATCATTTTTAAGATATTTGAGTCCTCTTCATTCTTCAAATAGTGGACTTCTTCTTTCTTCAATTTGCTAGCCTTACCCCTTTTTTCTTTCAATTTGTTGGGTCCATTCTTTTTCCTTCATCTTCTTAGGCTGAAACTTACCCAATCTAATTTCAAATAATCAAAATTCTAATCTAAATATATCTTACATAAACTTATTTTCTGAATCCTAACACAACTCTCTTTTATTTTTGTTTATATATACATATCAATTATATGAGTTTCTCTCCTTTTAACTCTTCATCACATCACCAACTTTGATACCTTAGTCTTCATTTCTTCTTTGGTAAGTCACCTACTATTGCTTACCTAAGTCTCCTATATTGATGTAGCACATGTTCTTAYGCTTGAGGAATTCTAAGGAAGACTCAAACAAGAGGTGCCAAAAAAAGTTAAATAAAGATAAACTTTCATCTTTTCCTATCATAAACACCTTTGTTTTTGTTTCCAAGACTCGAATAATTTTGCTTGCTTACTTTTCATCTCTTTTCCTTCTCTGTTAAAAACTTTCAATTTTTTTTTTTTTGGTTTGCTTTTTTTCTTTCTTCCTTGCTATCTCTTTATTTGCCCCTCCGTGTTTCTTTTTTTCTTTTTTTTTTTTGGTTTGGTTGTCTTTATTTCTTTGTTTTTTTGCTGGTTGGTTGAATATGTGGCCCAAATCAGGTTTTCTTTTTTTGTTTGTTCTGGCCCCATTTTTCCTTTGGTTTTCTTCTCTGCGGGCCTCGAGGTGCGACCCAGATCCCATGGCCCAAMCTCAGCGGCCTAGCCCGTGCCACCCAACGTGTTCGGCTTGCTTGTTCGTGGGCTAGGAGAAGGTGCCCCAACCCGGTTGCCCGGATCCTTTGACCCAGTCCCCGCAGCTCAGCGTGTCGTCATTCTCGTCACCAGTGGAAGAACGACAGTGGCTATAAGCTACAGTGGCCGGAGGTTTGTAGCTGTGGAGAGTGCAGCAGCAACCGAAGATCTACCTTCTGTTTCCGGCGGTGGCCTGGCGATAATGGCGAATGGCGACTGCCCTCCTCCTCCTGTTTGCAGCAGCGAAGAAATTAGAGGCTTTCCTCGATGACGGCTTGCTGGAATTTCTGCAGTGACGAGCTTCGCAGAGATCGTTACCAAGCAGACTGGTAGAGGCCATCGACCGAGAGACAGCTGTTGTTAGTTATGCTGTGTTCGATGAGCTCCCTCCGACTTCATTTACTAGTGGCAATTGAGGTGGCCAGCAGTGACTAGCCCTCCCATCTCCTTCTCTTTTCCACCTCTTGACTTGCAGCGAAAATTGACGCGGCAAGCAGCAAATGGTGATAGCCGCGAGGGAGAAGATTTTCTGCGTTTTGTTTCTCCTGTTTGTGCACAGCTATGGAGGTGAGCTTCGGTCTTGTTTACACATCAAATTTTTTGGCTTTTGTTCTCCACTGTTCCGGACGGCCTGCCTTCGAGAATCATCAGCATAGCAGGCCTGCGGTAACTTCCCCAAGTCCAAGATCACCTTTAACAACTGAGAGTGTTTGGCGTCATTCAGAAAGATATTGTGCAAATTGCGAGGAAGAACCTGTAAGGAGGGCGTGGGTATCATCACCATCACAGTCCTCTTCTTCTCCGGCAATTGTTTCCCCCTCTTTTGAAAATCTTGAAGGTGGTTCCCATGTGTCGGCTCATTGCTAGAGCTTGGATCACTGTTATGCTCAATTGAATAGCAGGTAGTGTGCTCGAGAACAAGCCAGCAGACTATACTGGGAGAATTTTGATAAGGCCTTTGACATCTTCTACTTGTTACACCGCACACAGTTCCCATGGTTTCATAAGAGAACCATCTGGTTGGTCTCTCCTTCAGCTTTCAATGGTGCACGGTTCAAGAACCGGAAGGATGTTGTAGGTAAGGCAACATCCTTCTTCTCTCCCTCAGGTGAACSTTTGGTAATAATCTTCACTATTTAGTGAGAGTGACAACTTCCTTTTTCGGGCAACTACAACGACAACACGAGCAAAATTGTTGAAAGGGCGCCCTTTTGTCTTGGTGACGACAACCTGAAGGATGGTTTTGGAAGTCATCCATAGAGGCGGCAAGTGTTGGGAACACGCTTTAGGATATTGAACCTACAAATTTGGACCATCTTTTCTCTCTCTCGGGCATCACTTCCTTGCAAGCCTTTTTTTGTTTTTTTTCATTTTTTTTTTTTACTCTTTCTATCTCATCTTTTTTTGCCCTTTTTTTTTGTTTTTTTTTTGCATCTCCTTATCTTTGAGCCAAGGAAGGAGGTCATCTTCGACTTCAAACTAAGGACGTCAACAACAAGGAAGAGCTTCTGTTTCAAGCCAAAAGCGCCAACACTAAGGAGGGGCTTCGATTTCAACCTGTGGAGCACCAACTTGAAGCGATCACATCATCTCTACTAAGGACATCAATTTTGAAGGCTTCAACTTTAAGCGTTAAATTTCTTTGAGCTCTTAATTTGCTGCAGAAGGAGGGTTGATTTGTACCATCCTATGAAGGACGTCGACTTTGAAGGCTTCGACTTTAAGCCTTGGATTTTGTCGAGGTCCTAATTTTCTGCAGGAGGCATACCGTTGTTGGACTTTGACTTTGAGTGATCTATTAAACATTTAACTTTACTATAATAAGCAAAGAAAATGATATACTATTGAAGATGTAACTAAATTTAGATGTTTTTCTAAGTTGTCTACGTATACAAAGAAGGAATCAAGTCAAACATAGTTCATCTTTATATAATTTTTAACTTGCAGTTTAAGCTCATGCAATTGAGGTGCAATTTGATGTTTTATTGAAATTTGTAGATAGTTTTAACTCTTATCAAGGAGTATGTGCAATTTAGGCTTGTGCACTAAGGAGCATTTTAAATTTTTTTTGTTGAGGCATTCAGACAGTTTTAACTCTTATCAAGGAGTAGCGTGCAGTTTAGACTCGTACATTAATGAGCATTTTGAATTTTTTGGTGTTAAATCCTAGGCTTCAAATTCTAAGGAAAGGTTGCCCCTACTTTCAAATTCTCACTTCTTCTCATATTTGTTGACTCTTTGACAATCAATTACTCGACTTTGATTGGCGATGATACTTATTTCAATATCATGAATACAGGTAGCTAATTCTTTAAAAGTTTTCAGTTGAATGCCTTTAAGGATATATTGAAGACCCCATTGCGTGCTTTGAATGCACATCTCAATTCAAGAAGTCTCACAAAGTTGGTCTCTACAATTTAGACTTAAATTCCTCCATCGATTGATAAGTGCAAGGATAGGTTCATCATTCCCACTGTCGAGTTCGGCTTAATTCAAGCATGCTAACAATTTTTTGAATGCTATAAAATTGATTCAAAAATTCCTACTCGAGTTAACTCCAACTATCGATTAATCCAAGACTAATAATCGTGTACCAAACAAAAAATTTTACTTTAAGGGATCTAACAAATTACTTGACAAGTAGATCGCCAWCAATACCTGCATTGTTGCATGTTTCAACAAAGTGGGCTATATGCTGTTTTGGATTTTCTTTCCCATCAAATTGTTGAAGCTGAGGATGTTGATAACCGATTGGCATTTGAAGACTACATATCTTTTGAGTATATGGTTTGGCTTGCCYGTGAGAATGCCAGGGGCTTCCATCATAGTTTTGTTCAATTGTTTTCGTAATGACATCCTTCAGGTTATTTGTCGAGATCAATCGATCAGAAGAAACTTGAATATTTTGTACTTCTATTATAGTTTCAAGTTTCCTTTGGATTGATATTGTACTTGAGCAACCTTTGCAGATTCAGCATCATTTGTAATATCTGGTTGCTTTGGAGCAGCTTGACTTGTTTCTCCAATTCAATCAAGGCGATTTGTAATACTCGAGATTTCTTTTTATGGATTTTTGTTTGATTGTGTGAATTTGTGAGCCAATTAGGATTGGATAAATTCTATGTGGTTGTTATTTCAATGAGTACGAAACTATCGTGTTTGTCAGATTAGGGTCCTTGGTTGGTTAGAGGCTCAACTTGTGGGCCTATTCGTCTCTTAGTCGGAAGCTAGATTTTTATCGAAAGAAAGGCCCGTTGAATTTAATTTAATGGATTGGATTAGTGAGGGATGGGAAGGCCCAAAAGATTTAGGTTAGAGCCTAAGTTTTTTAAAAAAAGAAAAAAGAAAAAGAAAAAGAAAAATAAGAAAAGGAGAAGAAAGTCTTAAGTCTTCTTCTTCCTTCCCATTATGCCGCCGCCGTCCCTACAGCCACTGCCACTCCTCCTTATCGATCATCGCCATCCTCACCTTTCCTTCTTTCTTGCAACCACTGCATTTCTTGTAACGCCTCGGATTTTACTTTTATGAATTTTTGTTTGATCTCATGAAATTGTGTGTCAACTAGGGTTGGACATTTTATATGTGATTAATATTTTTAAATCGTACGTTTATAATAGGTGCGAAAATATTGTCCGTATCGAATAAGAGTTATCATTTGGTTAAAGGCTTGACTCGTGAGCCTATTAGTTTGTGCTAAGTCGCAAGTTAGGCTTTTTATCGAAAGGAAGCCCGTTATGTTAAAATTTACGGATTTCAGGTTAGATTTGGAATGGGAAGGCTGGACAGGTTTTGGCATCAACTACCAAATATATTTTTAAAAAAGAAAAGGAAAAGGAAAATACATAAGAAAAATAAAAAAAGAAAAGAAAAGAAAAAGAAAACCCTAAAAGGAACTCTTCATCCTTCTTTCCTCTCGGCTACCACTTACCGCCGTTGCCGTTTCCCCTCTGGCACTGACCCCGACGCTGCTCGTCCGTGGTTTTTCCCCTTGCTTCTCCCTTCTCTCTACCCTTCCTCGCACTGGCCGACTCTTGAAGGCGGGCCACTGTTTTGCCACGGTTTGCGATATGCTGCCACAGACCAGTCCAGTGTCGCTGCTGCGAACCGCTGGCTTTGGGCAGGCAGCGCTTGTTGGCTGCTCGAGTCGCTGCGAGGCAAGCACAACACGGGAGATCGGCGCGTTCCTCCCCCGAGGCCTCTTCTCTGACTGCCCATCTACTCGGATTTGACGATTTGAGGTTCGTGCGCCGGGCCGACCAAATGGTTTGAGGCTAGATGCGCGCTTGCTGCTGGCCGTCACTGCCGCCGCTCTTTGCTTGTTGTCCGTGCAGGGCTGCGGCCTTCGTCTTCTCCTTCTCCTCTTACTACTCGAGGCGAACATGCGCAATCAGGTAACTGGCTGCACACATCTCCTGCCGCAACGAGCGGCACATGGTCCGTTTGCGCATCGTTCTTGGCTACGTGACCTTACGCTGTGGGGCAATTGGCCAATACCTTAGCTAACAGCCTTGGCTGCCTTCGTTCCGCACATGAGGAGGGTGCTCGGACTGGCGGCACAGGGCTCGGGGGCGGACTCTAGTTGGCTGTTCGCCGGTGGCCCAGCAAACAGCAGGGGCCTGCGCGCCAGGCAAGTGGCCCTAAGGCGCCAGCGCGGGCCATTGACGGCCAAGGCGGCAAAAGACACCCAGACATCGCAAGCGCCAGACACTAATTGGTGGCGTGCGGCGTGAGCGGGCACGTCAGCAGGAGAATCGCAGTACGCTCCCCCAACAT
>MEJB01000010.1:6610910-6626417 GCA_001752375.1 Rhazya stricta | reverse complement strand
ATTATACAGTAAGCTCGTATTATTACGATGTTACTATACTTTGTGCGATTTTTGTAACGGTGGTCGTAGTGCGTGTACCAAATATTGTATTAGCGGTCATAACCGGTGGTGTACTTTGTGTCCTACTTTTCCTCTATCACCAATACCCTCAACTGAATGTATCTTAGACGTAATGTTGTCATAAGTTGACATGCGATTTCTCCATTACAGTTGTATGCATTTCATGTCATGGGCATGTAGTTAGTATTCTACATCATTCCTGGCATGAGCCATTCATACATTTAGAAAGTGAATGGTTTAGGAAATGAAATTTTGGAAGGGAATGTATTTTATAAATTATAACGTGTTCAGGAAAATATTAAAGTTTTTGGAAAGGAGTGTAAACCTAGCCATGAAAAATGTGAGTGGGAAATGGGGCGTGGGGGACTGGCGCACTCGAACCGACCCTCTGGGAGGGTAGGTAATGATTCACCTCTGGGAGGTGAAGAGATGAAAGGAAAAGTAAGGAATGTTAACCACTTTGCGGTTCTACAGGTAGAAATGTAATTGGGTTCCAAAGAACAAATRGCCTATTGTAGCTTAATGGCTAGGCGTCATACTCAGTGAGCTCACGAATGTAATAAAATGAAAGGTTTTTACAAAGTTCTTACATTTTGAAAGGAAAGATTTTATGGAAAGGTTATACAAGAAAATGATTTGAAAGTTTTCATTRAGAAGGTAAGATTTTATAATTCAGGACATGTAGGGCATGTTCATGYATTCATGYATGAGATTTACTTATTGGGCTTTATAGCTTATTCCATTTCTCTCGTTTTGCATTTTAGATGATGTGTAGCCAAATGGTGTAAGGAGATCGCTTGTGAGTATGCCAAAATACCCYGAAGTATACTCTAAATAAATTTTAAGGATTAAGATAGTAGTTGACTGTTTCTTATTTGGTTTAGCTAATTGTGTTTTTAATTTCTTTTGGGTTCTTTAAATTTCAGTTTGAATAATGGTTGGGTTGGTAAAAGATTTGTTGGAGCACATTACCCTTTTCATTGGATGTTTATTTGGGTTGGAGTGTATGTTGTGAATGGGTGTTTGATAATGTTGAGAACTTTTTGAATGTATGCAGGGGTTTTTATCGAAATTACAGAGGAAACTCTGTTGAATTTTTATAGAATCTTTGACAAGGGTTAAGATTTCTTTTATTTATCACTGTAGTTGATTGTTTTACGAGTAGGATAATATAAATACTCTCGGACTAGGACAGTTCCTAATCTGGAGTGTTACACGATTCAACATTCGAGCAAGCATGATATCTTGTTATTGGAAACTCTCTGCAAGTCCTTCTACCAATTTGGCCAACTTTTTGATTTTTTCTTCAATGGTGGCAGTATCGATCATCATAACTAATACGATAGATGAAGTTGTAGTAAARTCTTCATGACAAAACTTATCCAATTCTAGATCTTCTTGGTTAATAACAATTACAAAGTTTATAGAAGACTCACCATCATCTTGCTTGGATGTTTGTGACTTGKTTCCAGCATTCAACAAGAACATGGTTGTTCGTATGGTAGAATCAACTCCCTCATTTCTCCATGCAATTGGTCCTACATATGTAGTCAACATAGTTGAATTGGCAGCAACACCAATTGTTGCAGATTTTGAAGGGGAAACCTTCGAGATGTTGTTCTTGGGGGCAATTGATGAATTTGACTTGATTTGTTTTCAAGAAAAAGAGATGATGAACTGCAGAGATTGTCCCACCAAGCGTGCCAAAATTTGTTTACATGAATCTCTCATCTGTAAAATATAATAAGAAATAAGAGGAATGCGAAGCAAGTGTATTAATCTTATAAGTTTGATAAGAAAATGTTACAATCTCTAAAACGTTTTCAAGTCAAGAACTCAATCCGTTGATTATTCTCTTTAGAATTTTCCGAGGGCTTTGTAGCTTAATCTCGGGATTTGAATTCTTTGATATTTTTCGAGGCTTTCTAGCATAATCTTGGGATGAATTCTTTAGAATTTTTCGAGGACTTCACAGCTTGATCTCAGGATTTAGACTCTTTGAAATTTTCGAGAGAAATTTGGTGTTACTTCTTTTAAGCTTCTTTATATATGGACTTCTGGTCTTCAATATGAATTTCTAAATCCCTTATTTTTATGCTTTGGGCTCTATTTATAGATAAAGGGAACTGATTTGATTGGTTGAAGTCACATCTTGGAGTGACGCATTGTTATTGTTTATCGCGGAGCTACATCCATGATTTCATAGGTTGCAAAATGTCATTTTTGACACGTGTCATCATTTCATTGGTCAAGACATCACATGCTCCCCAATTTAATGGGAGTATTTAAGATTAGCTTTTCATTATTTAAGTAGAAATTTTATTTAATAAAATTTTCATACCTGCAACATTCATTTGATGAAATTTCCAATTTCATTTTCAAAATAATCAGTACCATAAAGCATCCAAGTTTCCTTTTCTCAAGTAAAATAAATATCAAATTCATCAATAAATTCTTATTAATATTATTACATTACATCAATAAAAAGACTAAGAACGACTCCTTTATTATCAAAATTCAAATAATTAAATAACTAAAAGAAAATATTTCCTATAGATGAGCAGTTTGATATGCATTATAGATTGGTTGGTGTGGCAAATCAACATTCTCAGCCTTTTTTCCTCTAATAATTTTAAATTTTCTTAATTAGAAAAATTATCTAAAATATATRATCATAATAAGATTTTTGGTACTTATTCGGTTGTCCCCCCTCTTGTGGACACCTACACACCAATGGATTCAGTGAATTTGAGCAGCTACGTCCATGTCGCGCATAGCTGTTTTTGTTTGTTTTTTGAGAAAAGGTTATTATTGATGTTGTTTTCATTTCTTTTCTTAATATATATATCATTAAAATATTCTGTTTTTCCTTATTTAATAACAATACTAGGCTAACTCTTTATTTATTCACTTTTATTTCAGATTACATAATATGTAATTTAAATAATTTTAACTGTTCTTGTTTTTCTTATTCATCAATATTATGTTAATTTGTAATTAGTTACTTATTTTTGTTAGGTATTTTTCAACAATCGATATATGTTTATTTCATATTTAATTTTAATGTATTTATATTGTATTTCCTAATTTTAAAATAATTGCACTTTCCTAATTATCAATAGGCCCCTAAATTTGAATTATTTGATATCTATTTATTCCATACAACCAGTTTAAAAGACTACGTAGAATTAGCGATAGAACCCTAAATTACATTGAAAAAGTTTTAATAGCCCATGCATAATTTAAATGTATTTGAAGTGTAGTCTTTAATGTTTAAATATTTACCCTTTTGACCCCTAAAATACATACAATTATCAAATAAGTCAATAGATTAAATTAGAAATATTTTATATTTATTTATACCATGCAACTAACATAAATGTAATTGCACCTAATTCTTAAATAATTGCAATTTAATATGTAAAATTACTAATATACCCCTAAAGTACATTAGGATATTTAAAAATAATACTAGTGTAATATCAGATTTTTAAATAATTACACTTTAGGCCCCTAAAATACATATAATAGACTTTGAATTACTAAAAAATTCTAGATAATCGATATATGTTTATTTGACACATAATTTAAATGTATTTGAATAATTGTAGTTCATGCACTTAAGGTATATAGAATTACCAAAATGCTGCTTGATTCAATTTATCAATAAACGTTTATTTTTTTCCATAATTTAAATTTATTTAAAGTATTATATTTTTTCATTTATTAAGTTTATTTACATTGTGGTGTTTATTGCAGGATGATGAATTTGTTGAGTGTTTCTCCATTGATCCTGTAAATTACAATATAATTTTCAACTACAATGGAGATTTTGTTTGTTTGACTTGATAACCTAGTATTTATCCACATGGTCATTGATAACATTAAAAAATATCATGTTATTTTACTCATATTTTTGCCCATTTTACATTAGTTTCTTATAGTCCTTTATGCTCTTAATTGGGATATTTGTCTCCACTTTAGACGTATTGAGGAACAGCATATCCAAAGGTTAAATAAGTCCAAAAAATGTTTTGATATTACTAAAAAGCTTGACCTTTGAGCATTTTTTAGGAATAAAGAAGGTTGGTACAACATTCATGTCTATGAGGCAAGGTCGTGAAAAGTGAAGAAAAAGGAAGAGGTGCAAATCTCTAGCATTTATTAAGAAATCGGATTGAAAACAACATAAAGAAATATCACCAAGTTGACTTCAAATTGTTTCCAAAATTGCTAAAGTAGAAGAGAACTAGTGGGGACCACTTTACCAAAAATAGACACTATCAAACAAATGTTGGYTGTGTTAGCAATCGGTTGTTAGAAGCCAAAAGCTACAACATTGCCAACTCAACMATGTTCTGCTCTATAGATTGATCTGCTGAACGAAAATGAATGAGGAAGGAGTTCTAAGTATTAGAAATGAAAGTAGAAAATAGTTAGTTGAGGTTCACTTTGACGAAAGAAACCACACTTAGTTAGAATTACTTTCCTTTAATCATAGATTAGGAAGTAAAAGACGAAAATCTTCATTGCTTTTACTTGTAAGTTGTTAGCATTTTAATCTACAATGCTTTTGAATTCTTAAAAGTTGTTAAAGGTTTTAAGTCACTTTGTATTCATCTTTGAATCTATTTCTCTAAAATCTTAACTGTAAACAAGGGTTGAAAAAGCTAAATGTAAATGGTTACGAGTTGATGTCAATGAGTAAAACCTTTTTAGACATAAAAAAAATTCACTAAGGGTTGAGAAAGCTATGACCTTATTTCACATTTCTTGGAACTCAACAAAATTATAGAATAGCTAAGAGTTATTCCCGTCGATATATTATACAATGCTCTAAGTGAAATCTGCAAGAGTATTATTTAAAGGTTCAAGGATTAGCACTCGTTGAGCTCTAACTGGCTCTCTGAGACAGCATTCTAATTACTCAGTACAGTTAAGGAAATTCATTCTGCTAAGGAAAGAATGTACATTAACAAGAACATAGTAAGTCAYGAGGACTTCCATAGACTTATAGATAAGACATCTTATTCTTCTTACAGTTGCACAAATTAGCGATTTTATGCGAGATATCACTCAAATCTACCTATTCATGCTACAAGATATAACATCGCAATAATAATCGTACAAGGGTTCATGCCGCAGTATTACCAGATGATAGCAACCGTGCCATACGAGAATATTCCATACAAGTCTCACACGATCTAAACCCTGGCATTGTCAGACTTGAAATCTATGCCCAACAATTTGAACTCAAACCAATCATTGTCCAAATGCTACAAACAGTAGGCAGTGCTGTAGAATGGCCACCGAAGATCCGTACCTATATCTATGATTGTTCATGGAAGTGAATGATTCTTTCCAACTTCAAAATATCTCAAAGGAAATTCTCAAAATGAAATTATTCCCCCTCTTTTTAAGAGATAAAGCAAAGGAGTGGTTGAATTATTTGCCCCAAAATTTAGTAACATCTTGTATTGATCTAGCAGAAAAATTTCTGATGAAATACTTCACACCAACAAAGAATACAAAGTTAATAAATGAAAYCACTTCATTCCAACAACATAGAGATGAAACATTGTATGAGGCATGGGAAAGATTCAAAGAATTGCTTAGAAAATGCCCACATCATGACATTCAACATTGGATCTAGACAATAATTGTGCTTAATCCTCTAGCAAATGAAGAACTATTGTCAAAATCATTTAACGAATCATTCAACATCCTGGAGACTATACCAAGCAACAACTATCAGCGGACAACCACAGGAATGGCAACAACAAAAGGAGGCCAAGGCGTTTATTAAGTTGATGCTGTCACAACACTCTCAATAGAAGTGGGCTCTTTGACCAATATATTGAAGAATATGAAGATGCCCATTACACAACAAATGCCGCAACAATCTAATGTCAACTGTGCATATTATGGAGATCCAAATACCTTTGATAATTGCCCATCCAATCCAGAATATGTATACTACATTGAAATTTCAATAAAATAAATAATCCTTTCTCAAATACCTACAATCTTAGATGGAGGCAACATCCCAAATTTTCATGGAATAATCATGGAATAAAGCTACATCCCAAATTTTCATGGAATAATCATGGAATAAAGCTACAACAAATCAACATCAAAGACCACATCATCCTCCCAATTTTTCACAATAGAACCAGCATGAAATGCAAATACAATAAGAACATTCAAACTCCGTGGAGACATTTCTTAAAAAGTACATGGCGAGAAATGATGCAATCATTTAGAACCAAGCCACCTCATTGAGAAACCTAGATAATACTTCAGCACTAAACACTAGACAGCAAGGCATCCTGCCCAGTGATATGGAGAACCCCATAAAGGATGGAAAAGAGCATTGTAAAAAAGTAACCCTCAGAAGTGAAAAGGAGCTGAAAGATCTAGTTGCTGCAAAACATATAACATAGCCCACTCAAGAAGACAGTAACCCAAAAGTCAATCAGGAGATAACTCTACAATTAGCAAAAGGGAGATGCTGTAGCAACTAGACCAAGTAACACTATGGGTAAACCACCACCACCTTTTTTAAAAAAAAATTAAGAAAACACAGTAAGATAAGTAATTCARAAAATTTTTGGAGATACTGAAATGGCTTCACATCAGCATTCCTTTGGTTGAAGCATTAGAACAAATGCGCAACTATATCCAACTCATGAGCGAGATCTTATCAAAGAACCAAAGATAGGAAGAATTTGAAACAATAGAATTAACCAAGAAATGTACATCAATTCTTAAGAATAAATTGCCTCCAAAATTGAAGGATCTAGGAAGTTTCACCATGCATTGTTCAATTTGAAACTCCTATTGTGGAAGTGCATTGTGTGATCTTGAAGCAAGCATTAACCTCAAGCCTATGTCCATTTTCAAACAACAATGGATTAGAAAAGTACGAATGACCACTGTCAATTTGTAGTTAATAGACTGTACCTATGCATATCCTGAAGGAAAGATTGATAATGTATTAGTATAAGTTGAAAAGTTCATATTTCCAGTCTATTTCATAATCCTGGATTACGAAGTTGACGAAGATGTTCCCATTATTTTGGGACAACTATTCCTTGCTACTAGAAGAATTGTTATTGATGTTCACAAGGGAGAATTAACAATTAGTTTGGATGACTAACATGTCACTTTCTACATATTCAATATTTTCAATGCATTGAATTTCCCTGATAAACTAGAAGATTGTTCCACAATGAATGATGCTGAGCCATTGGATGCCAAGCATATTGATGAATGCTACAACATTATATACTCAGATGAAGAAGAAGGCGATTATGCCGAAAATGATTGTTTTGATAATGATGTAGCACTGGCTTAATAAATTCTCAATAGGCATTTGAATGAGTTGGCCGAAGATTTAAGGCTCTAGGTTTATCTCAGAGGAGTGCACAACTACTCAAACTTCAATTAAAGCCCGCAAATATTGGAGGAGAAAGCACTACCATCCCACCTTTAGTATGCTTACTTGAGTGAGGAAAAAAGTTACAAGTGATCATCTCTGTAGCATTGGGAGAATAAAAGAAAGATCAAGTCCTTTTTGTTTTGAGCAGTCATATGAAGGTTTTCGAATGGACAATGGCAGACATAAAAGGAATTAGCTCTATAACATGCATGCACAAGACATTCTCTAACTGGTCAGTATCTTAACCTTTCACATAATCGCATTTTACGAGATTCTATGTTAACGAATAATAGCTGAAATGTTTAGGGTTTTACATTCTTCCCCACTAAAAGAAATTTCATCCTCGATTTTTTTTGGTTCCTTGAAATAAATTTGGAAATTTTTGCTATATACGTTTCTCTGTCTCCTAGGTTACTTCCTCAATGTCATGGTGTTGCCATTGGACCTTAAGAAGGTGTATTTCCTTGGTGCTAGTTTCGAGCACCCGTACTGGTCATTCTTCATAGCATAAGTTGGGTTGCAATTGAACTTCTTCATCATTTCTTACATGATYRGAAGCTGGATGGTACTTCTCAAGTTGAGATATATGAAATACATCATGCATCCAGCTCATCTTAGTYGGTAGTCCTAGTTGATACGCTATATTCCCAATTCTTTCTAGCATTTTGAAAGATTTGATATACTTGGGACTTAATTTCCAACCCCTCGGATGTCTTAAAATTCCTAGATGAGGCCTTAACTTCAAAAAGACTTCATTGCCTACACTAAATTCCAAATCTCTCCTTCACGTATCCGCGTAGCTCTTCTATCAACTCTGAGTCACTTTTAGTCATACTCGGATCAATTTCAACTTATTCAGAGTCTCTTCCATGTCTAGCAATTGATTATTCCCCCTTATTCTTCATTTACCTATCTCCTCCTAGGAGATTGGTGATTGACACTTCCATCCATATAACACTTTATATGCTGCCATTCTGATAGAAGACTGATAACTATTATCAGAAGTGAAATCAGCATAAGCTAAATTATCTATCAATCTATTCTTGAAATGCAGTGCACAAGACCTAAGCATATCCTCTAAATTCTGTATAGTCCTTTCAGATTGTCCATTAGTCTGAGGATGCACTATATTGCCGAAAATCAGTGTAATTTGCAAAACTTCTTGAAATTTGGGCCAAAATCGAGAAGTAAAAGGGGATCCTTATCTAATGACATTTAAATGCATGCCATGGAGTCTGACAATTTGTTGTATGTAAATTTGAGCCAATTTTTCCAATGAGTTTCTCTTGTTTATCGAATTTTGAAATGTTAATCTACTACTACCCATAAAACATCTCGGTTACCTCAAGTCATAGGAAGTCCCATGATAAAATTCATTGTTATACATTCCCATTTCCATTCAGGTATTGAGAGATGTTGCAATAATCCTCCAGGTCTTTGATGTTCTACTTTTACCTTCTAACAGGTCAGACAAATGGATACATACTCAGCTATTTCTCTCTTTATGTTATTCCAACACAACTGCTACTTGAGATCGTGATGCATCTTGGTACTTCCACGGTGAATTCTATACCAACTCTTTTGGGCTTCATCTACGATTTTTTTCTTTATCTCGGGGTTGTCTAGAACACATGTCCAATTTCTACAATTAATTACTCCTTTAGAATTAACTTGGAAGTCTGGTAGCTTTATAGTTTCTATCTGCTCTTTCAGTTCTTTGATATGTAGATCTTTTTCCTGAACCTCCTTGACATTTTGCCTAATATCAGGTGTCACACTGATATTGGCTATTATTCTTTCCATTGTCAACTTCGATCATCAAAGTAATTCTTTCCTCCTTAATGCATCAGCTACCATGTTTGACTTACCTAGGAGGTAGTTAATTGGACGTCAATGTTCTTCTCCTCTGCCTTATTTTGAGATCCTTTTGAGTGAATATATATTTCAAACTCTTATGGTCCATATAAATTTCATATTCAGCTCCATTTAAGTAATGTCTCTATTTCTTCAAGGCAAAAATGATGGTAGCTAATTCCAAATCATTGGTGGGATAGTTCACCTTGTGAGGATTAAGTTCCCAAGATATATAAGCTACTATTTTACCCTCTTGCATAAGCACAACACCCAAACTGTCTGCTGAAACATTAGTATACAAATCATAAACTTTCCTCGATTCAGGTAAATACCGAAATGGTTGCAATGGTCAGTCTACTCTTCAGATCCAGATAGCTATATCCGCACTTCACTCCATGCAAATTGTACATTCTTCTGAGTGATCTTAGTTAGATGGCTTGCAATCCTTGAAAAATATTTAATAAAATGTCAATAATACCCTGCTAGATCCAAAAAAGTCTTGATTTCGGTTGAGTTATCTAGACTTTTCCAATTAATCATGATTGCTTCTACTTTCGAGGATCTACAATGTTACCTTATTTTGAAATCACATTGCCCAAAAATGATACTTTTTCCAACCAAAATTGGCAGTTGCTGAACTTAGCATACAGCTGATGCTCCTGAAGCAGTTATAATACCCATCTTAAATGTTCTTGATGGTCTCAAGAGTCATAGAATAGACTAAAATATCATCAATGAATAGAGCCACACACTGATCCAATATTGGATGAAAGATTCTTAGCATCAAGTCCATAAATGTCTCCGGTGCATTCGTCATTCCAAATGGCATCACTACAAATTCATAATGTCTGTACCTGGTATTCAAAAGGCAGTTTTCAAAATATCTTCCTCCTGAATCTCATAATATCCCTACCCTAGATCTAAATTTAAGAGGGATCTGGCTCCTTATAACTGATCAAATAGTTCATCGATAAAAGGTAGGGGTACTTATTCTTGATGGTTACACTATTCAAGCCCCAATAATCAATACATAAGCACAATGTCCCATCCTTTTTCTTAGCAAATAGCACTRGAGTTCCCTAGAGGGATGAGCTTGGTCTAATAAATCCTTGTTGAAAAAGTGTTTGCAATTGTTCTTTTAATTCTTTTAGCTCTGCTGGGGACATATGGTAAGGGGTCCTAGATATAGGTTATGTTCCTCGAAGYAATTCAATCGCAAACTCGACCTCTCGTTCGGGGTAAAGAAGTTAATTCCTCTAGAAAAACGTCTGGGTACTCTCTGACCACTGGTATCTTTGCCAATTTATCTAGTTTCTTAGACTCATTGATCAGATATGCTAAATGCCCTTGACATCTTTTCCTTAATAGTTTTCGAGCCCTTATGCTGGAAATATATGAACCTACCATTCATCCTTTATTTTTCTTGAAACTCTACAATAACTCCTCCTAACATGATGAATTTAACCGTTTTCTATCTACAATCTAGCTGCGCATGATGTTAGGCCAACTAATCCATACCTAAAATTACATTAGGATCCTTAAATGCCAACACTATCAAATCTCCAAGTAACTCATTACTACTAATAAGTAGAATCACACAATCTTTATATACCATATCCGAAATTATATCATCTCCTAAGGGTGTACGAAACAATCAACTTATATGGTAACTCAATAGAAGGTTTAAGCAAGTATTTAGTATAATGCAGGGTAACAAATRAGGGTAGCTCCAAGGTCAATTAACACTCGAGCTTTACRTGACAAAGTAGTTAATGTACCTTCCACTATGTTGGCTTCTCCTTGCTCATCTTGTTTTTCTAATGCGAATACCCGAGCTTTCACTCGGGGTTTTCGAACCTTGTATTAGGAATAGTTGGGGCTCCCGAAGCCTCCGATCTCGCTTCCTAAATGATTACATTATTCCTAAACGGATAATTTTCTGCAAAGTGATTGGAGCTCCTACATACCAGGCACTGTCGATTCTTTCATCTATAATCTTTCTCCTACTGGTYGAGTCTTTTACAGTAACCCCAAGTCATATTTGACTATTGACCTTGATCAAGGTTAGGTTCTCCTTGGTTTGGGATCCTATGATAACCCTGCCAATTTCTTATCATGGATYGCTTCAGTGAGGATGATTCTGGTCTCGAGCTCATCCTTCGGGTTGCAATGCTCTATACTTATTCTCTATTCGCACAGCCGCCTCAACTGCTGCATTATAAGTGTTAGGAGGATAAGGTGCCAATGCAAGTTGTAACTCGATTTAAAGCCCCTTAATAAATTGATGAGTCTTGTGTTCCTCCATGTCGATGAGTCGGAACAGTATTTTGACAACTGTTGGTACCTGGCAACATATTGCGTCACTGATATACTTTCYTGCTGTAAGGTTTGGAATTCGTCTTCTCGATTTTCTCGAATCCACTAGAGAATGAATTCTTCCTTGAATTCATTTATAAACCATGCCCAGGTCATTTGCACTCCTTGTTGTTCCMAGGTTTCATGAATACGTAMCCACCACTCTCGAGCGGATGCTCTTAATTTATATGCTGCAAAGGTTACTTTTATCTTATCTAGATACTAGAGAGTTCGAAAAATATCCTCTATCTGCTCCATGCAACATTATGCTTTCTTTTCTTGTTCAGCCTCGCCGACATTTTCTAGGGCTGTTTCTATAACTGTTGCCAACCGATCCAGTGTCCTTTCCATTGTTGGATCATGATGAACAGTTGGGTTCAGTTCTTGCACTTGAAAACTAGTTCCCGGGCTTTAGGTAGATCCAGTGGTTGTTTGTCTAGCACTATTCCCGGTTCTAGGCATTCTGCCAAATTGCTAAATGCGTGCAAACATATATATCAAACTTATGTATATGCTTACTCCTAATATCGATTATCAACAATGGTCATCACTAAACAAGTCAGGGAAGTACTATAATGACCATGTTAGAACACACTCATAACAAAACAAAATTTCAGGTTAAATTACATACATGATTCTTACAATCTTCATTCTTACCATAAACAAAAAAGCTTACAACTATCATAACTCAATGAGGAAGAGATTACAACAAACGTAATACATCCAAAAGGAGTTTTAGAGCAAACATATCCTAACAAGACAACATTAGCCACTACATCTGAAATCACATATACAATAAGCTATAAAATATATACATAAGTTGAGTCTCCCAAAAACCCTACAAACACCATGAACTAAAACTTCAAATATCTGACAATGGTGATATGGCTAAGATGTTCCTCGAAAAGCATTGTTCCTTGAAGTGCTAATCGATGAGGTCATGTCTGACTTGCCTTCTTGTGAGTTACCATCTTTTTGTCCTCTCTAATGCTTTAAGGGTCTTATTAACTCCAATCGAAGATTCCTATTGTCCAATTGCAGTTCAGACAGTTTCTAGTTTGCTTCATTAAGCCAGTAGTCATATGAATGATTATTAGTTTGAAGCTGAGCACACTGCCGTTCAAGTATATCAATTTGATATCGATTATGAGCCCATTCCCTCTCTGACTCTTGATTTCGAGTTTTGATTGCTTTTTGTGCTCTAGTCTTTGGCATTCTACATTGTAAGAAATAACTCAATCAAAATTTCTTAATTCCATTATATTCCCACACATACTCACCCAGAAATACCTTACATAATATAAACATAAGACCCCACAAATTTCAAAAACTAGGCTCTGATACCAATTGTGACGACTCGCATGCCCCTAGGTTCCACTYGGGCTGTGCAGGTGTCGCTTGCCTCTCAACAGTCAGTAGAGTTGAACATTTCAAACAACTAAAATCCATAAATAAAATATAAACGTCTCACTAAATACATAATCTTATAAGATTTACACTTCAAAATATACAAAAGTAAACTTCATTGTACAATCCAAAAATATGAGAGTACAGCTTTTAGATGACAGTATAGACATTCTAACTATTAYAAAAGATTAGAGATCTCAAGACTTCACAAAATCTATATTCATCGTAACTCTTCTAAGGCAGAAGTGACCTGACTTCTCTAAGCGTCTATATTTGTCACTAAAATATATGAGAATTGAGTTAGCTAGGCTCAATGAGTCCCGTGTGAGTCTGATAGTGTACAGATTTTAATAGAAAGATTTTTAGGAAACATGGTACTTCAGTTCAAATAAGAAAAAATCAATTTTTTATTTATTAACAAACATCCATGCATAAATATTAGAAACCATAATTGCAAACGAACTAAGTTCTAGAATAGAATAAACTCCATGCAAAATATAGAGTCAAGAAAGTCAAATCTTAACCATAAGAGATTCACTCTATGGGGTCAAGATTTACCAACCTTCTCTCTACTTCACATGCAATTTACAATCGAACCCATGAACAATAACAAGTAAGCCGGCTAGCCGCAAATATAGGAGTCCATCAACTCGAGGTTAAACCTCCTATCCAAGAGTATGAGTGTCCAACAATTATCGTGGTTAGATAATAGCAAATGTCTGCCCGAACGAATCCAGCCTACCACAGATATAATCCACCGATTTTTGGCCATTTGACAACTCCCGAAGCACTATTATCCAAGCGACTTAAGAGGTCCTGATACTGGGAAGCAACCAAGCGCAGTACGTTGCCCACTGGACTAATACTTGGAGTCACGAACGAGTACTCAATCATTACAATGTACACATTCAAAAGTCTATCTCAATAACAAGCTTGAAGCACAAGTAAATCAATGATACCTTGGAATTCATAATTAAATCAATGCAAATCATATAAACAACTAGATCGATATTCAGATCCAAGTTTTCATGTCAATTGAGTAAACATGTTGTTTAAATAGAACAATTCATATAATAGGTGTAACACCCCGAATTTTTTCCTTTATTAAATTTGTTTGATTTTACGTGAAATTTGTTTGCCAACTAGGGTTGGACATTTTATATGATTAATATTTTTAAATCGCACATTTAATAGGTGCGAAATGTTGTCCATGTCAAATAGGAGTTATCGTTGGCTAAAGGCTCGACTTGTAGGCCTATTTATTAGTTAGTCGAAAGTTGAGCTTTTTATTGAAAGAAAGCCCGTTACGTCTAATTTATGGGTTTTGGTTAGATTTGGATAGGAAGGCCCGACGGGTTGAGTTGCGGCCCAAAATAAAATTATAAAAAAAGAGAAGAAAAGAAAAGAAAATATATAAGAAAATAAAAAGAAAGAAAAGAAAAGAAAAGAAAAGAAAAAGAAAAACCCTAAAGGAACTCTTCATCTTCTTCCTCCTACCACCGCAGCTGCCACCATCACCGTTTCCCCTCTTCTTGACCCGATGCTGCTCGTCGTGGCTTTTTCCTAGATCTCCTTCTCTCTTCTCTTTGATCCTCTGTCGACGCCACCACCGATCCAGTCTGATCGGTGATATATGCCATCGCTACTGTTACTGCTCATTTGGAGACGTTGCTGCCTCTCGTGTAGTCACAGCGCCAGCCCGAAACAGTCGCTATACGTCGCTCAGCTGACTCGTGGACATTTGGCCAGAGCAATCGCACTTATTAGATCCGGTGAGTCATCTTCCTTCTCTCCACTGTAAGAGCGACCGGACCTGTGCGACACTGTCGCCAAGCCCGCCGTTGTTACCTTTTTCACCGGCGAGCGATCACGTGACGATGCCGTTCGAACCGCAACGGCGTAAACGATCCAACGTGGTCGCCGCTAGGAACCGCGGGCTGCTGTTCGATGGATGACCGGCGAACCGTGTGAAATGACCCGATGACGAGGGCTACGACAAGGGCGCGTTTCTTTGGTCAAAGATGAGTCAAGGCCGCAAGACGCAACTGCCGACTCGTCTGTGGCCGGCTGTGCTCGTCGTTCCTGTTTCGTCGGTTTTGCTGCCGGGTTGACGTTGCCGAAAAACGGGAAGTCAAGCTTCCCCTTTTAGCAACTTTTTCGCCGTCTTCTTTGTGTCGCGCGCGCGCTAGAACCGCGCTAACGAGCGCGGTCTAGACCACACGCGGCTCGGGTCATTTGCCGCATCTGCCAACCGATCGCAGCCGCGTCACAGCGGCCGTGTCTAGATTAACGAGACGTGTCTCTCCCTCTGTTGCGCGGATCTACGACCGCCTTCGACAGGCGGTCTAGGCCGCGCGCGGCAGAGAATTGGGTAGTGCAGAGTCGTCTTA
>MEJB01000010.1:6592144-6607109 GCA_001752375.1 Rhazya stricta | reverse complement strand
CCCATTGCAATCGACAGGCCGCTCAACCGTTAGAGGATTTGTCCGCTACGCGTGAGGCCGCGCGTGACCCTTGCTCCCTGTCGTCGAGTGTTCGAGTCCCACCCTGCCGCTTGCATGTTCCAGATCTCGCTGAGAACCTTTTTGTTGCGATTGACGAGCTGCTCACCGTCTTTTGAGAGTAACAGACTGCTGCAAAGCTTGCGTTGCTGTCGCCCATTCGCCACTCGTATGCTCGAGTTGCACTGCGAGATTGCATGCCAGGAGTCATTATGTCTATTCAGTGAAGCCATAGAGATCTGCTCCAAGTTTCTTTTCTCTAGCTTCTCTCTCGCCTCTCAGGCTCGGATCTGCAATTGTAGTCTATACGCCATTGCCCGCTCAATACCGTTCGCTTGTCAGAGGGCGTGCGTGATCCACAACCTCCAGATCTGGTTTCTCATTTCTTCTTCCTTTTCTCTGTGGTGACCGGATCTGTGTAAAACACATTCGCTAGATCTGGCTCGTCGTTTCTTCTTTCTCCTTCTTTGCCTGCTCAACAGATTTTCTCTTTCGACTGGATCCAGAATCTCTTGCCACTGGCCATCACCTTTGCTCTCTGTCCTTGCTGCTCGCATCACCGGACATTGCCGCTGCGAATCCACCAGTTGCGGTCGAGGTCGTGACTCACTGTGGACTAGAATTTTGTTGCTCTGATCGTGCAGCAAGGAGCAACAACCAGCACCCAGCAGCACTAGGCGCCCAACAAGCATTAGGTGCCCAGCTGCACTAGGCASCCAGCAAGCATCGGGCGCCCAGCAAGCGCCCAGTGCCAGTGCCAGGCGCCTAGACGCCCAGATGCCTAGGACTATTGTGCCCACTGCGTGAGCTCACGTCCGAGAACTCAGTACCGCTCTCGTAACACTTGGATATCGTGAACTTAAAAGTGAAAACGTTAACACTTGATATTGAAATTTATGACTTGTACATAATTATGTTCTAAAGTGAATTGGTGGGAGAACATAGATTAGGTTTATACCCGATCTAAAGAGTTGAATTCTACCCTTAAAAACATGATACTTGATAATATGATTACTAAATATGGATTTATAATTGACAAAGGACATTCTTGGATTAAACACATAATATTTAAGTTGGGACGATCGAACTAAGTAGACTTTCTTTCTGTAATCACAACTAGGTCATTTCGAGGCCTTATGTTGAGAACGGTTGAATGATTTCTCTTCACAATTTAAGTAAGAACCTATTAACGTAAAGGACTCCGGGTAAATAGACTCTCACATCTCATTAATATTTATGAATGAATGTAATTGAACTCTTTTAGTTAGTCTAATATGTTGTGTATGAGATTGTATTATGAGGTGCATTAATTGTGTGAAATGTTTCATGTGTTCCATATCTTGTACTATTTGTCGAATGATATGTTATATACGGCTATATGCATTTTATGTCATGGGCATGTAGTTAGTGTTCTACATCACTTCAGGCATGAGTCATTCACACATTTAGAGAGTGAATGGTTTAGGAAAGGAAATTTTAAAGGAAAATRTTAAAGTTTTCGGAAAGGAGTGTAAACCTAGCCATAAAAGATGTGAGTGAAAAATGGGGCATGGGGGACCTGCGCACCCGACCCTACCCTCTTGGAAGGTAGGGAAGAATGGAATGTTTACCTCTTTGGAGGTGAAAAGATGGAAGGAAAAAGAAATGTAATATTAACCGCTTTGCAGTTCTACCGGTAGGAACGAGTTCCAAATAAGAATGGCCCACTGCAAGTTTAGTTGCTAGGTGTTACACTCAGTGAGCTCACGAAGGAAATGAAATGGAATGTTTTACAAATTATATATTATGAAGGAAAGATTTTGTAAAGAGATTTCAAAAAGGGAATGTTTAGAAAGTTTTCATTTAAAAGGCGAAATTTTATAATTTCATTACATGTAAGACATGTTTATGCATTCATGCATGAGGTTTATTTACTGGGCTTTTTTGCTCATTCCTTTTCTTTTATTTTGTATTTCAGATGATGTGTAGCTAGATGGGGTAAAGAGGTCGCTTGTGGGTAAGCYATGATACCCTGGAACATGTTCTAAATAAATTTTATGTATTGAGATAATTGTTCACTTGAATGGTTTTCGCTTACTTTTAAGTATTTCTATTTGGTTTAAATTCTTTTGGGTTTTCGCAAATTCGTGTCAGCGAGTAAATGGTACATTATCGAGTTACGATAAAGTTCCTAATCTAGGGGTGTTACATCTCTGTTCTCTAATAAGTCAGCATAAAGATGGATACGAATCCTTCCAAAGTTAGAATACAAATTTATTTAAGAAAAATTCATGGCAGCAAAGAAAATCCAAAGTGCTTGCAGCTGAATAGTAGAAGAAAATGTGMGAAACATCAGACAATGAATTGATGTCCACCATGTAAACAAGAGTAAGGAAAAACCATATACCTACACAAAGCAGTAGACGTTTACATCCCTTCTCAAAAGAACTTATGAGCTTCAAAGATATAATGACAATGGAAAGAGCCCAAAAATTAAAAACAGATATACATACCTTCCTTGCGTATGGTTAGTAGCGGCAGCAATAAGAGAGGRAGAGTGAACCGAGAGAAAGGAAAAGAGAGAGCTATTAGAGAGAAAGAGAGAGTCGGTGGCAGTGAAGATTGAATTAGAGAAGAAGAAGAATCAGTAAGAAGTCCAGTAGGCTGTGCAAATTGAGAAGGCCCAAGCAAGTGAAATGAAAATATGGGGATGATTAGGACAAAATGAATTAAAAATAATGTAAGAAAAGAAAAAGAAAGATAAGGAGAAGAAAATGATGGTGGAGAAGAAGAAAGGAATCAGGGAATGTTCTTCAAAAAAAGGGATAATGAAGGTGATGTGGTGGTAGTGAAAATTTGGCAAAAATAACCAATGAGTAATATAGCATATAATCAAATATATATACCGAAATGATAATAAAAGGAAATGAAAGGATTCTTATTACCATTACTATTTCTATTAATATTAATATTATTAAATAATACTAGGGTCCGGTTTCTTTCAATAAATATTATTGCTTGAATTCCTTCTGACCAACGAAATAAACTATGATTCGATTATTTAAAATAATTAGTAAATGTATAGCTAAATAAATAGTTAATAAATATTCTAATTTTTGATATTTTATAACTGGTCAATATCTTAACTTCTCACATACTTGTGTTTCATGAGATTCTATGTTAATGAACAACGGCTAAAATATTTAAAGTTTTACATTGAATTTATATTATTCATCAATCAAAGGATACATATTGAGCATCTATTGTATAACGCATCCTACTCAAGGTTAGTTCCTTATTTGTTTTAATCATCTTTGTGGTTATTGACAGGTTACTTGTGTAAAAAGCTAGAATGGGTGCACCTTTGTTGAGTTGGGAAAATGATTGGCTGTGTGATACCAGCCTAGCTTGTCTAAACTTCGTGTAATTACAAAAAATRTTGGAAGTTTAAAATCCTATGGGAGATCTGAGKTAGTGGATGCAGACTTTGTRGAGTTGAATCACTATAAATGTAACACCCCAAATTTTACGTTTATGAATTTTTGTTTGATCTCGTGAAATTATATGCCAACTAGGGTTAAATATTTTATATGTGATCTAATATTWTTAAATCGTATGTTTAATAGGTGTGAAAATATTGTTCGTGTCGAATAAGAGTTATCGTTTGGTTAAAAGCTCGACTCGTGRGCCTATTTATTTSTTAGTCGAAAGTTGAATTTTTTATCGAAAGGAAGCCCATTATATTAAATTTATGGATTTTAAGTTAAATTTGGATGGGAAGGCTCGAAGGGTTCGGGTTACGGCCCAAAATATAAATTTCAAAAAAAAAAGAAAAGAAAAGAAAAGAAAATATATAAGAAAATAAAAAGAAAGAAAAAGAAAAATCCATCTTTCTCCCCATGAAACCCTAAGCCGCCGCCGCCGCCGCTGCCGCTGCTTCTGCTTCATCTCCGCTGCTCACCTCCATCAATCCAGACCGCCACTATGGGCCAAGCTGAGTCCACCATCCGTCCGTCGATTGCTGTAATGGGAYAGAGAGCAGCGCCACAGGTAATGCAGTTGTCTCCTGCGTCCTCTGACGATGCCGCGTCTCCACAGCGGCCTCTATCTAGCCTGCGTCGGTCCATCGGTCGGCGAGATGAGAGGTGCCCAGTTCAGTCCACTCGTAGCACTAATCCCGGCTGGACTCAATCGAAGCAAGCAGCCAAAGAAGATCCCGTCCACCGAGCCATCAATCGTCGGCGCCCAGACGAACGGGATCTCAACGCCAAACAGTCGCCTCTGCTCGCGTTCCACGTCGTTCCTCACGCCACACAGCCACCTTCCTCACCCACCAGCCTATTCCACCCTCGCCACCCTGATCCTTTCTCCACCTTCTAGTTCTTCCCTTGCCTAGACCTTGGCAGCGACTCTGAGGTTGAACCGCCTGCACTCACTGCTGACAAGAAGCGGGTCGACTAAATCTTGACCAGTCGACTAGATCAGGTGTTATGCGCCATGCTTGAACTAGCTGCGCACGCTGCCGCTCGTTCACCGACAGACCTTGTGCCGACTCTGTTCTGCTCGTCGCCTGTTTCAACATCACCAGAGTTCGCCGAAAATCAGGTCTGTTGTAGGCCGTTCATTTTTGGGTTCTTCTTTTGGCTAGCTGTTTGCCAATGTCCAGAGTTGGGAGCCCCCAGCAACAGGCGCCCAACAGCACCAGGTGCCTAGTGCCTAGCAAGCACAGGCGTCTAGCGGGCGCCCAATGCCCAGCAAGCACAGGGGCGCAGCGCCTGACGCCTGGGCGCATCAAGGCCCAGACGTCTAGAGCCGTTGTGCGCGTTGCTTGAACGCACGTTTGGAAATCCATTACCGCTCCCACAACATCCAAATATCATGAAATTTAAGGTCATTTTGAGGCCTCACGTTGGGATCAATTGAAGGAGTCCACTTCACGACTTAAATAAGAACCCGTTTACGTACAAGACTCCGAGTAAGTAATCCTCCCATTCATCAACATTATAAATGAATGACATTGAACTCATTTAATTGCTTCAATATGTTTTGTATGAAATTCTATGTTGATGTGTGTAATTGTGAAGAATGTTAATTTGTTCATATCTAGTGGCACCTTTATGTTAACGAATATGCTATTATGTTTCATATCCYGTAYTGTTTGTTGAACATCACGTTTCATAAGGTTGTATGTCATGAGTATATAGTTAGAATTTCTACATCATATTTGGCATGAGCCGTTTACGCACTTAGAAAGTGAAGGGTTAGAAAATGAAATTTTAAAGGAAAAGGTTAAAGTTTKGRAAWKKTAAAGTTTTCGAAAAAGAGTGTAATACTAGCCACAAAATGTGTGARTGGGAAATGGGGCRTGRGGGACYRGCGCACCCGRCCCTACCCTCTTKGARGGTAGGTATGAAGTTAAAAGAATGAAATTTAACHGCTTTGCRGTTCTACCGGTAGGAATGGAATCGGATTCCAAATAAGATGGCCCACTGCATAGCTACGTGGCTAGGCTTTACACTCTAGTGAGCTCATGAATGAAAGGAAATGGAAAGTTTTTACAGTAAGTGAATTTTGAAGGAAAGTTGTAAAGGAATTTTGAAAAAAGAATGTTTCGGAAAGTTTTTCATTTAAAAAGGCGAAACCTTAAAGTTTCATGATATGTAGGACATGCTCATGCATTCATGCATGAGGTTACCTACTGGGCTTTTTAGCTCATTCCTTTCCCTCATGTTTCATTGCAGATGATATGTAACCAGATGGGGCGATGAGGTCGCTTGTGGGCGAGCTACGATATCCGAAAACTAGTTTCCGAATTTATTTACGAAATAAGATAAATATTTTTGAATGTTTTAAATTATTAAAGTTTCTTTGTGATTTTGTTTTTGAATAGTTTAGAAGGGCTTCCACTATATTTCTCTTTTGAATAAAATATTAGGATAGTGAGGATTTATAAAAATGCATTTTTGACTCCTTAGGTATTGTTGAATAAATGTCGAGTTTTAAATAAATAGTTGTTTATTTTCAAGTGGAATAACGTAATATTCTCAACTTAGGACAGTTCCTAATCTGGGGGTGTTACAATAAATCATTGTATGCTATCTTTACTTATCTCATTACTTTTGATTGTAATCTTTCTTAAATGCCTAAGAGGGGGTTAAATTAGGCGTCGATGAATTTTTCTACCCTCAATCGATTTAGGCCAGATAATCCAATTCCAAAAGGAAACTAATATAGACAATAATAAAACAAGAAATGAAAAAGAATAACTCAAAATCTAAGCAATAGTGATAATTAATATAATTCGATAAGATAAATGTGCAACTATGCTATAACATATGCAATCGATGTTCATGTAGCTTAAATGATACTCAAAGAACAACAATCAGTTTATATCTCAAAGCAAGGATAAACAATTTAAGACCAAAGAGATAAGAGGAAACAAGACATAAGGATTTATAGTGGTTCAACTCACCAAAGTATACATCTACTACCTAGGATCTCTCCTAGAATTCCAAACTTCCACTAACTTGTGTAATTACACAAATTTTACACAATCTAGGTTGGTATCATACATCCAACCTTTTTCCAATCTAATAGAGGTGCACCATTCCTAGGGTTTTACACAAATAACCTCTCAATAACCACAAATGTAGTAAGCAAGAACTCACCTTATGTAGGATGGATTTTACAATAAAAGCTCAATATGAATTCTTTCAAGGATGGATATACAATTTCAAGCTCTAATCACACCTTTGAGAGAACTTCTATGAAGAAGATAAAGCTCAAAATGTAGTATCTTGTAGAGATGTAAAGATTTAGATCAATAAATGCTTATTGAAAGATTGATAGCTCAAAGATATTGTTCTTATGTTTGTAGCTCATATTCATAGCTTTTTGTGGCCCTAAAAATCATTATATGTAGTGAGAAAATAAGGGTTTAGTCAAATAGTCGTTGAACTAACCRTTAGACACTATTTTTACATAATCCGCAAYCGCATGGGAGCGCCTATTTCTCCTTGATACMATCTGTGATRGCATCCTTAAGATTTCAGAACCTTCTGGCAACTCATGGATGAAGGCGCAGACGGTACATACCGTCTGTGGCCAAGAGCTGAGGTTAAGAACGGTTCCAACCGTCCGTCGTATGCATCCTTGTCCATAATATATGTAGAAATCAATCTTTTCAAAGCAATTGTGCGATGTATATAAGGGTAGTGTTTTTCAAAACTCCATTATGATGTAAAATGACTTGTGTGAAGTTTTCTAAAAAGGTTGATGAGGTATATGAACTTAAAAAATCTCTCAAAGGGATTAGTCACATAAAAATACTTAACTTTATACCTCAATTGACTAATCATGGGTAATCTATTGTCTTCAAGTCTTTAATACTTCTAGAAGCTTCAACAAACATTAGACTTGAGGTCTTTAAATTCTTCTTGCAAGTTGTATTACATTGAAGTCCATTACAATATATAGAGAGAAATGCTTTGTGCTTTGAACTTCTTAGCTAGATAAATTCACATGATCATTAGTAATACTCAATGTTTTGTTATTCTCAAAATGTGGGTTAATTGTGAATACACTCAACCCTAACAATCTCACCCTTTTTGATGATGACAAAACATTGATGAAAAAGAGAGATAATAATATAAAATGAGTATAACCACAATTACATGAAAATATGATTAAAGGTATGATGAGCAAGATTACGGAGTCATAAACTCCCACTATCATGTAGAAATCCCCCTTTCTAGATAATCCAAAATCTTTTGCACATATTTTTTTGTCCCCCTTTTTGTAAGCATCAATAAAAGAGACCAATGGAAAGCTAAAAGAAGATGGGAACTCAATCCTTTTGAACAAGGAATATTGTCCGTGCATATAAAGGTGCGCCTGTACATGTATCAAATGTGTATAATTCTGTGCCTGTACATATGTCAATCAAGTTTTACCAAAGAAAGATTATAATCATATGATTAAAAGTCAATAAGAAAGCATAAATCAAAGTAAATATAATCCAAGGTTAATGATAATCATCTAACCAAATAAAAAATAAAATAAATAAATCCAAAGCAACATAAGAGGAAATACCCAAAACAAATGGCTATAAGCCATAAAAATCATAAGCATCCTAGGAATCTATTCATCATCTTCGGTGCACAGCTCAAAGATGCTTGCTTCATATAGGTGGAGAGTTGTGCATGCAACTCGAAAAGTTGGTTACAAAATCTACCCAAACGTGTAGTCATCGAATGATAATGGCTATCCATAGTCGATCTCAACTTAGAATGACTTTGATGAAGTAAATTGTGAGATGTTCCAATATATCTTAGTGCATTACTATCATTTGCATATTTTCTTCGCATCTCATTACCATGACCGGCAACAACTTCTTTTTCTTCTTGTTGTTCTTCCTCTTTTTGCTATTTTTGATCATTTTCACTTAAATCTTCTTCTTCAACTTGAGCTTCAAGAACTCCAATTTTTCTAACATTTGATCTTCAAAGGGCAACAATGGAAGGTGTGGAGGGTCATGTAGCAAGAGGCATGTCAAAATGACGAAATATACGAGAAAGTACATGCCCCTAGGGTAAGTTCCTATAGCTTCTATCCTTAGTTTGTTTCATGTTCCACCATTGAGCATTATGTGTACCTTTTTCTTACTCTATGAAATGTGTGATACATATTGCTTCAAGCTTCAGTTTAATAATTGTTTTAGTGTCCTCCCTCATTGGAATATATGTTTATATTTTTTATTTATTTATTTTGTTTAGTATGGTTCTCTGATAAGTGCGCTACTTAGCTCCTAGTTATGTGATTTTTGTTGTTCTCAAGCAGAAACAACTGCAACATGCTCAATTTGATGTTTTGACTTGGTTCATGCATGGCCATTCCTTTWATTCTATTTTAGTTCAAACTTTTGGGGACAATTAGAATTGTTGGACTTAACAAAGCCAATCTTGATTATAGTATTTCGTTTTATCTTACTTTTGGAATCCAAATCCCTTACTCCACATGCATTTAGTTAGTGTGTACAGAATGTTTAAAATAATAATAAGAATGGTGGAGACTAGTGCTCTGTGCTGGCCAAGGTGGTTTTGGATATGAGCTGGACTTCGTGGAGAATTTTCTTATGTTGATAATTCTTTTTTTTCCCTTTTTGTTCTCATTTAATAGGTCAATATACTTTCTTTGTTAATGGTTCCAATTAGGGGTCCTTTTTGAAAGATGTTCATTTGGATGTATATATATCTGTATATACATGTTGCATTTACTAGTTGATTGACTAAATGTTCTAAGCTGTATTGTTGGAGTCTATAGATTTAATTTGTGTTATAGTCAAAAAATTTAAAAGGTTCTTTATGAATATTCTTCTTGTAATGAAATTGGAATATTAAATTTTAAAAGGTTTTCATGAATATTCTTTTTTTAATGAAATTAGAATATTATTTGACACATTGACATTGTGGGCAGCCAAGACACTCCTCTTGCTATTAAAGTAAATTTTACCCATTAAGGGTTCCAAGTAATTGAACTCCTTTTCTTTTTCATCGAATGAAGAACTTCAATTGTAAATGTAATGCGAGTTTACGGTTTACTTTCAAGTAAGCCAAATACTACTTGTTTACATGTTAGAACTATAAATTAGGTGTTTGGTTACTTGATCCATAATTATCATGAGCTTATATTTCATCATTATATTGCACCATTGTTGGCAGGTTGCATTTTCATGAATCTGATAAGGCAAATGTTTTAAAGAATAAAGTTTGGAAAAATGCAGTCTTAATATTGTATGTATCCAAACTTTAGGAGAAGAAAAAGAGGCATATGCGTAAGCCACGAAAGGTGTGAGTAGGAAATTGGGCACAGGGACTAGCGCACTTGACCTAACCCTCAAGAGTGAAAATGAAAGTAAAGTTAACCTCTTTTTGAGGTGAATGTGAATAAATTATTAATTCACTTTGCGGTGCTACAGGTAGAAATTTATCTGGTTCCAAATAATAATTGCGTATTACAGAGCTTAAAGGCTAGGCGATACACCAAGTGAGCTCAAATTAAAAATGAAAAACTCTAGAAAAGTTATAAGGACAACTTCAGTGAACATCAGCATCTAATTGTAATTTTTTATTTACTTATTGATGTTATTCATTCACAAACTTTTAAACAAAAAYAAATTATAACATTTTTGTTGGTGAATGGAGCTGCTTTGGAGTTAGTGAATGATATTTAATGTTCATTTATTATAAGTGCTCGCACATTTATGTTTGAAGTTCTAATGAGCATAAATTTCCTTATTTTAAGTAATGGTCTGGAATACTCATTCACAAGTTCTAGAAGGGATGTCATAGGTCTAGAATGAAAGGATAAGCAATGACTGAGGTGCTCAAGGAACTTCAATGATCATGGAGGCTTTTATACAAGTGTTAGCTACCTTTGGGCAAACTAGCCAACTGAGGAGAAATGAGACTCGGGAGTACATGAAGATTTTTTAGTTCAAGAAGCTTTGTCCACCGTTGTTCATAAAGATTTCTAAGATCCACTGGAAGCTGAGAAGTCGTTGACTGAGATTCATAAAGATTTCTAAGTTACACAATGCACGGATGGGGAGAATGTTGACTTTGCTACTCAAGTGCTCCAAAAGAGCCGTATGACTAGTGGCTGATAGTATAATGCCAACATGAGGACACTAGCCCTTTCACTTGGGAAATGTATACCAAAACATTTTATGACAAATACTTTCCCAAGAATGTTCGCTAGCAAAAAGAGAGGGAATTTGTCAGATTGGAACATCGAAGCCGAACAGTGAGCAAGTACAAAGTGAGTTTACACGTTTGGGTAAGTTTACTCCCAACTTAGTGGCAACGAAAGATAGGAGAGTGAGGCGCTTTGATGAGGGACTTATGAGAGGGTCTAATAAAGGTGGTTAGAAGAGGAAAAATGACCAGGGAAGTAAGCTAAGTTGCCAAAGAAGGCTTGCCCAGACAATAAAAGAAGGCTTGCCCAAAATGCRGCAAAAAGTACTTCGGTGAGTTCCTTCTAGACTAGGGATGTGCTTCAAGTATTGGAAGTCAGGGCATTTTGTCAAAGAGTGCAAGCCAACATGCTTTAATTGTGGAAAGTTAGGGCATCTAGCCAAAGATTGCAAGGAGAAGAAGAAGTGATGAGGAAGGAGGTCGAAGATGCATCGATCGTAATATCAGGTGCTTATCATTTAAATTCAGTAATTCTATTACTTAATTGAATTGAGGGTATAAATTGCATGCCTATAAGAATATATTGTCATGTAGGCACCATATCTGTGTGTAACCATTATCTTGTTTGACTCTGGGGTACTCATTTCTTTGTTCATTCTGTGTTTGTGAAGAAACTCTATAGTCCCCTTTTACAAATGGATAAACTTCTTATTATCTCTACACCTTCTGGAATGGTAAAAAATTCAAACCATGTATTGGAATATTGTCCGATTGTAGTGGATGAGAAGGAGTTGAGGGCTGAACTTATAGTATTAGACATCCAAGAATTTCATATTATACTGGGGATGGATTAACTATTGAAGTATCATGCCACAATCGATTGTCATAAAAGAATGTCGTAATTTAAGCCCCCTAGTGATGAATAAGGGTAAGGTGAAATAATCCATTTCGATAATATTAGCAATGAAAGTGCATCTAATGATGAATAAGGGTTGCATTGCCTACTTAATTATAGTGACCAAGGTTCCTAAAGCAGAACTTACTATCAAACAAATTCTGATTCTTCAAGAATATCAGGATGTTTTTTTGGATGATCTCCAAGGTTGCCACTAGCAAGGAAGATTGATTTCATCATTGAGTTGGTACTTGGAACAACCCCAATTTCCAAGGCGCCATATCATATGTTTCATGCTAAACTCAAGGAGCTAAAGCAGCAGTTACATGATCATGGATAAGGGTTTCATTTGGCGTAGCTTTTCACCATGGTGTGTGATAGTTTTGTTTCGTGAAAAAGAAGGATGGATCCATGAGGCTGTGTATAGACTACAAAGAATTGAACAAGGTGATTATAAAGAATAAGCATCCATTACCTATGATTGAAGATTTGTTTGATTAGCTTTAGGGTATTAGATATTTTTCCAAAATTGATATGCGATTTGGCTACCATCAGTTGAGGTTAGAGAAGAGGACATGCTGAAGACCGCCTTTCATACTCAGTATGGATATTATAAGTTTTTGGTAATGCTTTGCATTGATCAATACTCCAACTGYATTCATGGATTTGATGAATCAGGTTTTTAAAGAGTACTTGTAGCAGTTCRTCATRTTCTTCATTAACAATATATTAGTTTATCCATGATCCAGTGAAGAGCATGAAGAGCACTTGAGGATACTACTTCATGTACTTAGAGACAAGAAACTCTTCGTTAAATTCAAGAAGTGTGAGTTTTGGTTGGACAGYGTGTCATTCTTAGGACATATTGTGTCCAAGGAAGGTATTGCAATTGACCCCAGTAAGATTGAGGTAGTTTGGAAATGGAGATTACCTACTAGTGTTGGAGAGGTTTGCAGCTTCCTTACGTTAGCTGGATATTATCAGGTATCCGTTGAGGGATTTTCAAAAATTGTCTCACCCATGACCCAGTTGACTAGAAAGAACATAAAATTTGAATGAAGTCCTGATTGTAAGTGTAGCTTTGAGGAATTGAAGAAACGACTGATAACTACTCTAATCTTAACAATTCCAAAAGGTTGTGAGGGGTTTGTCATCTATAGTGATGCTTCAAAGAAAGGRTTGGGTTGTTTAATGCAACAAGGCAAAGTGAATACTTACGCCTAAAAGTAATTAAAGGACTATGAGAAGAATTATCTGACTCATGATTTGGAATTGGCTGCTGTTGTCCTTGCATTATAGATTTCGAGAAACTATCTTTATGGAGCAAAATGTGAGATATACATCGATCATAAGAGTCTCAAATATTTCTTCACTAAAAAGGAATTTAACATGAGCCAGTGTCAATGGTTGGAACTTGTGAAAGATTATGATTTTGTGATAAACTATCTTCTTGGCAAGGTTATTGTGGTTGTTGATGCACTTAGCAGGAAGAATCATGGGGTTGTGGCTGCTTTGCCTCAAAAATCRTTACTGGCAAATATTCAAAAGCTCGAGTTGGATATTATTTCTCGAGACATATCAGGCTATCTCACAAACATGACCCTTGCACCCATTCTTCTTGAAAAGATAAAAGCTTTGCAAGTAGAAGATTGTAACAACCCAGATATTTTGAGGAAATAGAAACAAATGTAGGTTATGATATCACAAAGAGATTTAGCTAAGACTTTGAACATTTGGGATTAGGATTTCTAGGCTTATAATTTTGAAAGGTGAATATACTTGGAACATAATCTCAACTTAATCGAATTTTGAAAACTCTTTTCCTAAAACTTTTTGGCTTTGATCTTAGTTTTAAACTTTACTTCATCTATTTTTCTTACACCTATTTTTGGAAACTAATTATTTTCCTTAATATTCTATATATATATATATTACTTTATTAGTTTTATTTCTAAACCTTTCCTAAAAACCCCAAAACCCTTCATGAACCCTTCTGCATTTTTACTAACCGATTGTTTTCTCTTCAATTCCAACCGTTGGATCATCCTTGTCTTAATTAAATCCTAGACCTTTGATCAATCCCATTGCATGAGGGAYATTTGGCATGTAATTGAGAGAGTATGTGTGTGCTTAGGTGTCAACTATAGGACAGTTTTTGGCCAAGAAATCCTAGTCGTTGATTGTTGAATGTGTTGTCCCATTTGATGAGTTGTGGCCAGATTTTTTCCCATCTGTTGTACATGTGAAGTGATGTCCAAAGGTAGATTTGAAGCTAGGTAAGTTGAGAGTTCAGAAGCTATCCCTCAGGTGGCATTTGGACATGGAAATGTCTCCCAAAACCAGCAAAGAAAACCATCGTTTTTCTCTCCTATCTATGCYTGATTCTCACCCTCTTTACCTTGAACATCAACCCCATGCACTCTATAAAAGGAGCATCAATTCCACTTTAAAACCCACAGCTGACCATAAACCCTCACCATTACGAGCCAACAAAAATTCAACTTTATTCCTTATTCCAAACAGCCGACAAACCATTTCTTTTAACCAAATATTCAGCCTTTGTTTTAGCACCATCATTACCTTATCATTTCCTTCTCTTTTGCACGTCTTAAGGCTAACATTTAGCCATTCCTTTACTATAATTTGCAGTTGAGAAATAGTGATAAGATTGATTCATTTTTAGCATGTGGGAGTRTGTATAGTGTGCTATTTRSTTAGAAGTAGTGCATGTTTTTGCTTGGTTTTGAATGAGTGATATAAGACCATAATTATGGTGTTTTATGATATGAATATGGAGTTTTAGAATACATTTAGGTTGAGTATCACATGTTACAACCTTAGAAAATATAGGATTTGACCATTAGGGTTTGTTATGGGCAAACTAGAGCTTTTATCCACGTTTTAGATGTTACAGCAGTTTTATTTCTTGCTAAAAATTTGATTGTGATATATGGTTCGAAATCCATGGATGAGACGAAGAATTTAGGCACGAGTAAAATGCAGATTATGAGTTGATCTTTGCAAGGTGGTTAATGTGGCCGATTGAACCTGAGTTAGGTGTTTTTCTTCAATTCTGGAACTTATTTGAACCATTTTAAGCTTAGATTTCCACCATGGTATTAAACCTTACACTGTTAGGAACATTTTGCCACTCGTTTCACTCAACAACCCTAAGTATTTTAGAAGATATGCTTCCATTCACCGATTTCTCAAAAACCTATCATTTTTATCCTAAAATTGACCATATATAATTTACATTTTAAATCTTTAATCTCACCCGAAAGATATTTATTTTTACAAAAATGATTTTACTCACAAAAATGATATATAGAATTGATAG
>MEJB01000010.1:6572956-6591829 GCA_001752375.1 Rhazya stricta | reverse complement strand
ATATAGAATTGATAGGTTATATATAGAATTGATGGATAGTATTGAGTACTCAATTGGCAACCTTTGAATACTAGTCTGGCAGATAAAGTTCTCTGCTTGGCTAGTCCCCATTACGAGTACCTCTTGAACTAGTATGGACGATAGTATCAGAATGAACCAACCCTTGCCCAATGTCTGGTGTGGCGGGTGGCGGGTGGCGGATCAAGAATGCATTGGGCAGACAGTTGCGTCATTCGGTACGCAGGTTTGATTATGGGCACTGGTACCCTTGATTAGGAGGTTTACTTGAGAAGGACTGACTCCTTTTGTGCCCAAGCTAGCGGGTACCATTGATTGATATGAGTGTGATAAGGTAGAAAATCATATGCGTACATATGGATGGATAAGGCTTGCATTACTASACCCCTCACGCGTTGTCTCTAGCATAAAAATGCATTGGGATGTTACTATTAGAAATTGACGAGTTCCAAACATAGTATTCTYGGTTCACTCTTGACTTGATCTAGTTTTCTAAAATCTACAGATTTTCTGCAAAAGCCTTTTTCTCAAACTATTGTTCAATGATTTTTTGGGAAAACATGCTCTTGATTTGAAACTCACCTTGCACTCACATGAGACTCGCTGAGCTTGGCTCATAAATTTTCTCATATTTTAGTGACAGATATAGATCTTGGGGCATCGGTTGTTGGGAACGAGAGAAGGAATGTCAAGTGCTAGAGCAGCACTACTATCTTTACTCTACCATGATGTACTTCATCCTAAGCTTGCAATCGTACCTATAATCCTTGTTGAGTTGTATTTCCACTATTTTAATATTGATTGTATCTTTTTGAGTGCTAGCATTGACTGTAGAGAGGCAGGCGGTGACTTATTTAGCCCTAGTRGATCCTAGAGGACAGTATTGAAGTAGCTGAGGGGAAGCATTCAGATTTTTTGATTACTATTGATGGAGCTCTTTGATATAGCGAGAGGCTTGTTGTCCCTAGTTATAAAGGGTTGAAAGAATATTTTTAAGGGAAGCTCATAATACCCCTTATTCAATTCATGCTGAGTAAGAATATGTATAAGGACTTGAGAAAATATTTCTGGTGGGTTGGTATGAGCTGCAATATAGCAGATTTTGTCCAACATTATCGTACTTACTAGTAGGTTAAGGTTGAACATCAACAACTCTTAGGTCTTCTACAACCTCTTATGGTTCCAGAGTGGAAATGGGAACAAATAAGTACGGATTTCGTGGTTGGTTTACCTATAATGAAGAAATGTTATAATTCCATTTGGGTGATTAAATTATAACATTTTTGTTGGTGAATGGAGATGCTGGGAGTTGTTTCAAAGTTTAACATATGATTTTATTTTTGGGATTTATTCCACTAAATTGAAGTTGAATTGGTGATGTAAAGTATTTCTTTGAGGTTTGGGTGTTGAGTTTTCTTTTTCTTAAACAGGTTGGATAGGCGTATATTACAAACGAGACTCTACAAAAATTTCTATAGAATTATTTACTTTATTATAGAATTTAAAATGGGGTAAGCAATAACACCTCTAGGTTTAGAGTTTCATTTCTCAGGATGTTACATTCTCTTATTTCAGTTTCTTTTTTTTTTTTTTTTTTGTAAATGCTTTATATTGAATGATAAAAATAACCTCGGTTATTTTGGGAAGAAATCAGATGAAGGTATCTTTTGTGGTTATTCTTCAAACAAGAAGGCTTATAGAGTTTATAACAAAMGAACACTTGTTGTTGAAGAGTCTATGCTTGTATTTGATGAATCTAAAATTTATAGAAGGAAAAGAGATGAAGAAGATGATGTAGGAACTTCTATGGATATATGAATATCGTCAAACTCAACCACAAACTTCAACTATGGAAAAGGACAATGAAGATGGTGAAGAGAACAAAAATAAAGAACAGAACTTGCCTAAGGAATGGAGGTATGTACCTAATCATCCCAAAGATTACATTATTGGTGATCTTTCTCAAGGTGTTAGAACTAGAAAATATTTTGTAGATAACTTTGCTTTACTTTCACAAATTGAGCCTAATAATCTATCGATGATGCTTTACGTTATGATTTTTAGATAGTTTCTATGCAAGAAGAATTGAATCAATTTGASTGTGGAAATTAGTTCCTAGACCTAGTGATCATACTATCACAGGAACAAAATGGGTACTTATAAATAAGCTAGATGAAAATGTTACAATAGTTAGAAATAAAGCTAGACTTGTTGCCACAGGATTTAATCAAGAAGATGGAATCGACTATGATGAGACATATGCACCGTAGCAAGACTTGAATCCATTCATATATTATTAACTTTTGCCTATTACAAAAAGTTTAAATTGTTTCAAATTGATGTCAATAGTGCCCTCTTAAATGATTTTATAAGTGAAGAAGTATATGTAGAACAACCTCCGATTTTGCCCATGAGAAATTTCCAAACCATGTTTTTAATTGACAAAGGCACTATATGACTTCAAACAAGCTCCTAGATCATGGTATGAAAGACTTCGTGTGATGCCCCCACCATTCCCTAGGTATGACTATAGCCGATAAAAGTCATTTCCTGCCTTTTGAGAATCAGTACTATCACTAGAGAAGCGAAAAATCATTTATAAAGCAACTGAAAATACAATTCAAAAAGGATTTGTTGGTACAATTATGTACTTACAATGAAAATACCACATAGAAATAGAAGACTAAAATAGTAGTGCTGCTCTAGCACTTTTTGTTAATTGAATGACATGCCTAACTCTCGCTCCCAAAATCTGAAGACTCAAGATCTGTATCTACCCCTACAAAAACAAAAGGAAAAACTGTAAGTGCTAGCTCAACGAGTTCCGCACATGTGAAATGTCAATTAGAAAATAATATTATGATACGTGTTCATGGTTGTAATAAAACTAGTATATATAAAATTGTGTCACCGTTTTTAGACTTTTGATAAATAAGACATTTGATCAGAGGAGTGATTAAAACATTTGATGCAAGAATTAAATCACATGATAAAGAAATAGTTACCACAAAGTAAAACTCTGCGGGTCTGATAATATCAGCATTACCCCTCCAAAATTTGCGCATGCGATTTCTACCTTATCACCTCGTACAATCACTAGTACCCGCTAGCTAGGGTACAACCGATCACCTGACCCCCGGTTAAACCTCCAAACTAAGAGTACAGTTGTCCACAATCAGATATGTGTATCTAATCACGCAAGCATCTGACCGTCGCATTCTCGGTCCGCCACCGGCAACCCAGTCTTTGGTCAAGGGTTGGCTTACTCTAATACTATCATCTAGACTAGCTCAAGAGGTACTCATACTTGGAACCAACTAAGAACATTACTTTGCTCACCGACTAGTTAGTCAGACCTTGCCAATTGAGTACTCAATTTCAATCTGTCAATTCTATAGATCACAAATAGTGATTTCAAAAATAGTTTATCAAGTATAGATCACAAGTAAATCATGATTCGAAAATTTTTGTTGAACATTTTTTCAAAAATAAGTTGCAAAACACGAATGTCATTCAGTTCCAATAATAATTTCCCAAGAAGCATGATTTGATCAAGGTCATAAAATGACATGTTAAGAAAATCATTTCAAGATCCAACTTTTGCAATTTACAAAAAATAATTTAGAGATAACTTGAAATATATTTTCAAAATAAAGCAATTGATATGGATTTCAAATTAAGCATATGAGCATTCTTGAAATCTTATYTAAAGTATGCTTAAATAAAACCAGCACGTGAGCAGGACAAAAATCACACATATTTGGAAGTTAATAAGTCGGGAAAAACTCACATTCAATCKTACCAGAATCTTTGGAAACATATCTAGAGTACGCTTAAATAAAAATACGCACTTTGAAAGTTTTAAAAGATAGAGAAACTCACATGTGACTTGATTAATCAGTAAAAGTTCTACTGTCAGGTGCTACTTAAAAGAATTCATAAGAATCTCCTCAGTAATAAATCATACCAATCACACAAAATCTATCCTAAATAAACTCATCTAAACATTAACTTGGCCTTGATAATAATCAAATTTATTTTAGAAATTTAGTAGGCTTTATAGGTGGGAAAGTTTTACATGCAATAAAATATTTGAGGGTTTCACGGGCAAGGATATAACCCAAGCTAATATGATAGTAATAACTTAGGAAATTATCCTATAATGTAAAGCTATCTAACTTCATAGGATAGGACGCAGGAAATGCATTGATCAGAAGATTTTAAGGTGAAGATGGTAAGTCTAAAATCAGTTTTACAGAAATGGATATCAATGAATGTTTAATGCATTACACTCATAATACTTAGAATTTCTTAATGAATCTAGTGCCAATATGTTCCTAGGATAATAAGGTTTACAACTATGTAAGTATCTCAGCCTAAAGAGTTTCGGATAAATACCAGTTCTGCATGGAATAGTGGTTTCATGTTCATTCAGCCAAAACTTACACTACTTCAAAGCTAAACTCATATCTTGAGTTTTACAACCTCAAATTGAGTGAAATTTGGACTAAATTCTTTCTAAGATCTATGGATTTCCAGCCATATATCGCAATCAAATTTCCACTTAATACGAGGTTTCTGTAATAAATTCAGTATGGTTAAACTTTCTGGTTTGGCCAGAAAAAATAGGGTTTACTCTAATGGTCATTTTTTAAGTCTACTTTTCAACATTATAATCCCAAGTGATTCAGGTTCCTAATCCATACGTTAGGTGACAATAAATTATCATATGTTAACTCCAAAATTAATCATCAGACAGAAAGTTAAACCGTCATATGTAATACCCCTGCTCAATTTTTCTTAACAACTTGTATGTCTTATTTAGCTAGTTTATCACCATTAACCCACTTTCTTTACTCTAAGCCAAACATAAATTTATAAGCTTAACATCACCTATATTCTAGGTTTTTAGGGACGTACCAACTTGTAGTTCTTTTTGCTACAAGAGAAATGGATTGAAGCTTAGCACTCACGTCCAACTATGAATGTATAAGGAAGATGACTGATGACTAAGAGTTTTTCCTCACTGCCCAAACTGAAATGCTTTCGGTTTTCAAAGAGATAAAGTGCTTTATCTACTGGTACTTTTCTGGAATGAAGGAGAACAAAAATGAGATGTTTCTGGGTGCTTTCATTGACAGGGTGGATAGTAGAAATTGGTTGGATATTTTCCTGCAAGAGAGATGACTTGATGGGGTAGAGTAGGTTGTGGTTTTAAGCTTCTTCTTAGCTTTTTATAGAGGTACTAGGCAGAGGTTTCAAAGCTGGTTATGGAAAGAAGATATCGGCTAGCAGAAAGAAGAAATAAGGAAGGAATTTCCATCTGGTTTCTTTGCCAATTTAGAGTTCAAATTCAATTTGAATTCTGTGAAGATGGAAAGCTTGACACATGGATGGACGCTGCCACAATCTTAGCTTAAACACCTCTATACTTCAGACATCACCATAGACAACTACCAAATTTCTAGCTGAGGTGTTGTACGAATCAAACAGCACATACAAATGAGGTGGCAGCTATAATTCTTAGTTGAAACTCCAAAATCAGAAAAMACTTATGCTGAAATTCTGCGACAAATCTTTCAGGCATTGGGAGATCTTGAAAGTGAAAATTAAATCAGCAATTAAAAGGGTAATTGGCTGTGTGTTCGGCTGTAAGATGGAGTTTTAGGAAGGCTTCTTGGGTAAAGGATTAAACTAATAATTGAAACTAACCAAACTGGAACTCGGTTAGGAAGACAAGAGGAAAATGGAATTTTGAATTTAGAAGATTTTTAAGAAACAAAGATGAAGTAAAATAGAGGAGTGGTTCTATGTAAGCAAGGTGGTATGAATTTTTATCTAGTAGTTATGATAGGTAATGAAAATCTTTTGCAAAAATCGAAACTAGATTAAACTGAGAAAATGTTTAGGTTTATTCTGACTTAAGATTCTATCACAATTCTAGGCCTCATAAATATTCTATACCTAGGTATTCTAAGTCCTAAGATTTTATATCTACTCTCATAGTCGTCGATTACTCACTGGTAGAAATGTTGGGGCCTCACACTTAGTGGATTTTTTATGGAAAAATGTTTTAAAGAGGAAAAGTTGATACCATATTATTTATCAAAACAAATGACCAAAATGATATTTTACTATGGAAATATATGTGTATGATATCATCTTTGGTGCTACAAAATATTGCCTATATAGAGAATTTTCTGAAATTATGCAAAATTAATTTAATGAGTATGACGGTTGAGTTAAATTTCTACTRGGTWACAAATCAAACAAACAAATGAAGGGATTTTCATGAATCAAACTAAATATGTTAAGGAGTTGCTCAAGGGGTTTGGAATGCTAGACGCTAWAGAGATACGAACTCCATGTAACACTTCATTAAAACTTGATAGAGACGAAAAGGGAAAAACAGCAAATGAATCTTTGTGTAGAGGCATGATTGGTAATTTGTTGTTTTGAACTGCAAGTGGACCAGATATAACGTTTTTTGCATGCTTATGTGCTCGTCTTCAATCTTGTCCTAAAGGATATCATCTATGTGATGTTATACGTACTCTTAGATACTTGAATAGTTCTTTTGATTTTGACTTATGGTATCCTATAGCTGAAACCTTAGACGTAGTTGGTTATACCAATGCTGACTATACCAGCTGCAAAGTTGAACGTAAGAGTACTAGTAGAAATTTTCAATTCTTACGACATTCTCTCATGTCTTGGTATAGTAAGAAACAAGCATGTGTTTCCCTTTTAACAGTGGAAGTCAAATACATAGTGGCGGGTAGTTGTTATGCTCAAATTATTTGGATGGAACATATAATACTTGATTTTGGTTTAAAATTCAAGGATATATTGATTCTATGTGACAGCAAYAGTGATATAAATCTCACCAAGAACCCTATCCAACATTCTAGAACCAAACACATAGAGATCAARCATCACTTCATTAAAGATTATGTGGCCAAATGAGACATTTACTTAGAATTCATAGATACAAATGATCAAATAGCCGATATATTTACTAAACCATTCGTCGAGAAGAGATCTTTTTTATCTCAAATGATTATTTGGCATGACTTGATTTCAAGATTAAGAGCTTGTTGTATTATCACTTATGATCTTATAAATGCTTGAGGTTTATAGTTCTTATTTGATTCTTTATGGATGTTAAAATTAGGCAAATGATTTGTATAAGGAAAATTCTACATCGTGTRAAAAATGGCCCTACGGACACAACACAAGGGACCTACGAATGCAAGGTACTGTTCRTGAGGATGCAATAGGTTTACAAATGCAACCCACAAACGAAAGGTATCGTCCGTGAATCACAATTTAGGGCATCGATGCAGCTTTATAACACTTAATCATATGCACAACTCTTCATTTTCTCACATAAAACTCCCTAAAACTAAATTCTCTCCAAACTCGAAATCCCTCTCATCCCTAACCACATTTCATCAAATCACTCTTTCCAAAGCTTTACCAATCTTCAAATTCATAGCTTATCATGAATAGGGCTARAGGAAGGAATGATTCCACAAGGGAAAGAGGTGTTCCTACAAAAGGAAGAGGAAGAGCAAGAGCAAAGGTTAGAGGTCAAAATGCAAGGCAAGAGGAGGATGATGGCTTGTTTATCCATCAAGAAGCTACGGATACATACCACACATTGCTAGGTAAACCCAAAATTTTAGCTCACGGTAAAGATGTAGTGATCAATGACTTTGGAGGTTTTGAATGGGTTATATAAAGGTTCAGAAATCAAAATTAGGAAAACAACTTACTTTGCGAACTTCCATTTATSCTACTTTAATATGCCAATTATATGCCAATGTCGAATTCCATGTTACCTATGGGAGATTGAATACTAGAATAAATGGTAGAGACATTGTGATTACTCCTAATGTGATCAATTCCATTCTCAATGCTCCTAATACAAGAGTTAGTTTAGATCACGTATAATAATGCATGGTGTGAAGATGACTATGATTTAAGGCATTTCTGTGAACTATTTCTTGGAGGAAGGTCATTAGACATTCTCATGATGCTATATCTAGTCAATTTCACTCAATTAACTTATGGTCAAATTTCATTTCTTACAACCTTGCCATTGATAGACAAATAAACTTAGAAGACATCATTTGGTGGGAAACGAAACAAGCTAAGGATACAGGTTCTAGGAATTTAATTACCTTATGGGTGTGTACTTTCACTTATCTTCGAATACTTTGATATGCCCTTTGATACCTTACCATCCACACATTTCCTTAATGCCATTAAGAGATCCAACTGAAGGAAAATAGGATTGTGGGAGTTGAAAATGTTTCACAAGTTGAAGAAGAAGATGAAAGTCAATATGAAGAAGAAGAAGGCTAAGAAGTTGATACCGGACATGGGGACAAAATGAGAAGCAAGTATGTGAACGATGGTAATACATTGAGGCACATTGGCACTTCTCTCAACATGCTTCATCACAGTCATCATGAGTTGAGAACTACTATGGAAAGTCATTACCATTCTGTAACCATGAGACTAGGTGGGATTTGGTATTCAGCTTTTTGAGCTATATGTGTTTTTGTTTGGTTGTTGACTAGGGTTTCTAGTTAGTTAATTGTTATCTAGCATTTATCTTTTTTTGGTACTTTGTTATATTACCGTTTGGCTTAGTTTATTGTAATTGAACTAGCATATGCACAAGTATACATGGCTCAAAAATAGTAAGAGGGAATAGAACGTCAATCCCATGAGGATAGTTAAACAAAAGAACAAATTGTATAAACTTCGTATAAAAGAGATAAAATTGTTGTAGCAATAGAAGGGGGAACAAGTAATGGTATGACTAAAAGCGAGAAAATAAATGTAAAATGACTGAAGCAAATGTAAACAAAAGTAAGACAGAAAATTGTAAAAAGTCAGTGGCACCAGTTAGAAGTTAGAGTCAATTTTGGATGCTATAACACTAATGAAGAGTCTCACATAATCTCTTAGATAAAGCCATTCGTATTGCAAATGTAAGAGATGTAGGGAGACCAGACTACATATTTATTGTAATCTTCCAAACAGTTTTGTAATATTGTAAGATCATTCACTGATGAGATAAGTKTCCTTATCTCTGCGAGGTACTAGAATATTGTAGCAACAAGTTACATGAAGGTTTTAAAGATTGTTATTCCTTAACCCTTAATAACTACTTTGCAGATTTCACTCAGTACATAAACCATATGACTATGGCTATGATATTTGGTTACTTTATTCGTCAATATTAATTTTCGAATATAGGTAGGTTTGGCGTATGGCCTCCTAACCCTATCGAATACCTTCAATCCCTCAAAGAGTATGCTCAACATAGACTTAAACAACCTTGATCTTGAGTTTTCGGCTCTGTCAAGCTGTTCACCCTTGAAAGGGTTAATAAAAATGCAGCTATTCTAGAAGTGTAGATTTTGAACCAACAAAGAACTCTTGCTAAATTTCCAAAGCTAAAAATACTTGCATTTAACTCTAAGAAATCTTCAAAAGAAAACTAAAGATGGATTATACTACAAGAGAGGTGACTTTTGTYCCTTTTCTTAACTCTAATTGCAACTAAAATGTGGGAAACCAAAATGGTTTCTTCTGTCGAAGAGAACCTTAGCTAAGTCTAGGAATTAGCTTCTAATTTCTGAGGAAAAAAACTAAAATTCTCTTATCTACTTGAAGTTTTGTTCATTATATAGAGCCCAAAATGTAACTAAGTTGGCCATTACTATAGCATTCCTCTCTGATAGGTCATTGCTGACTCAGCAGACATTCGTCCTGTAGTGCCTATTTCTGGTAATTGGTCTTCAATACTTTTCGCTTGTTTGGCAATTTTGGGTAAACTTCATGAGTTTCAATCGGATTTCTTAGTAAATGAATGGGGTTCGTGTTGCTTTATTGGAAGATGCACCTCAGACCATTCCTCGGAATCATGAAAAATGTAGCATCCTTGTTACCTTGCAAAAGTTCTTTAAAGATCAAGTTTTTTAGGTCTCAAATAGCCAGTTCTTATTCACAATTGTATATCTACTGAAATAGTAGAATTAAGGCCATGAACCAAGATAACTTGCAAATTCATAAAGAATCAAGTGATGTTGAAAAAAATGGGGATCAAAATAGGGATATTTTCAACATGTATCACTCCGCCAAGCTTAAATCATTTCTAGTCCTCGAGCAATGCTATGGTATTATGTTCATACTCGGATAACTTTCTTGCATTCATTATGCAATAACGAGTAGTCAAGCAATGAGYAGTAAAAGGTGTTGGAAAAGATAGGCTGGTGAATTAAAAYAAGTAAAACTCAGTAATTACTCTACGATATTTTAAATCATTGGGTTAAATTTAGTAGCAAAGAATTAATCCAACAGAAGTTTCTTTCAGGAAATTTTTTTATGCAAAAGAGCCTTATCATGGGAATTCAGAAATTAAGAACAAAAGGGGGTGCTTTCCATTATCATGATTTTTCAATAGGTATTCTCTTCTGTCACAAATGTTGTTTTATGCAATGGCATACATGGATAACATGAGTACCTCTTGGTTACTTAGCATTTGTCACAACTTACGAGTTGCTATAGCATACTCTTATCTCGCTCCTTTTTTATGCAAAAACATACATGGGTAACATGATTCCGTTTGGTTACTTAGGTACTAAAAATAGTGGAGTAGTTTTCCATTTAAGCTTCTTTTTCTTTTCCCCAAACTTATTCAAAAATCATTTCCAATGCAGCAAATGGCAACAAAGATTTTCACAAAAATTTCTTGAGTTCAAATTCAATGCTCAAACCTTCTTTTACTGAACCGTAACATATTGTGAGTTTATCAAGAAAAAATGTGCGGCTGAGATATTATTAGCCCCTTAATCTATTCCAAATGATTTATCAGATTKCAAAAATTTCCTTAAGCATGCTAGTATAACTAGTTYAATCGAGCATATCAAGTCAAACAAATATTTGCTATAGCAAAGATGATTCATAGAATGATAAAACTGAACTAAAATACCAAAATACCAAAAATACCAAATATTCAACAAACAAAATAGTAAGCAAAAATATTCAAAGTAGAAAAGCATCAAATACATTGTGCAAACTTCATCTCAAACTTCACTTAAATTTTCCAAACAAAGAGGGCTCACACATCTCTCTAGGTAGATAAGTAGGTAGGGTTGTCCTTATTATGCTGTAGGGGTCCCAGCATCCTCATTAGTCTCCTCARCATCAGATTGTGTAGCACTTCAGTGGGGAAGGTTGGAGAGGCACGTGTGTTCTTCACCTTCAAGGCCTTAGTCAATTTTACCCAGTCCACAACATCCCTATTTTCTGCATAGGCCCAAACTTGGCCATTTGATCCTTCAATTGATTTTGAGATTGTTACAGCATCATTAACATCTTCTTAAGCTCCACAAACTCGCTAATTTGCTATTTGATGGGTTTAGCTGGAATAGTTCACCCTTCTTAATCTCCATGACTTCATYATCATCATCCTTTGTCTTCTTGCCTTCTCCCTTCTCGGTCTYATCTTCTRTCTCATATTCTTTTTATGAGTCTTTCTCAGCCTTCTTCTCAACTTCATATTCTTTCTCCAACATCAACTCAGTAATAGTAGCCTTCCTTTCCTTGCTGTGGGAGCAAATGCCTCCCTATCTCCTTAGAAATCCTTGCTATGACTTGCTAATAGATGGGGGCYGTGTTTTTCACTGCCTCCTCATCTAGGTTTATCATAACTCCCCCTTATCTTTGTTATGATTTTCTTCCCTCTTTTCAGTGCAAGCACGCATGTCAACATAGATAATCTGACCAACATTAATAAATTTCCCAGTAAGAAATGAATACATAAGCATCATACGTTCATGAGAGATTGTATATTCATGGGTAGTGGGGGTAAGATGGGATTTAAGAAACTTCTACCAATCTTTTTCCAAAGGGATGCATGAGGACCTCATAATCATCCTTGCTCCAGTTGCTGGTATGCTTCACTTTGTTCCTTCTAGTATTATGGTTTTTCGGATTTTCTCATGCCGACAACTTCAAGGACCATCTTCTCATGTTCGGATTTCCTGTCAGGGAGCCCATATACTTTATTGATGGTCTTTGACCCTATCTTTACTACTCTTCTCACCATGAGGGTTCCATCTTTTAGATCTCCAAGACCAGTGTAGAATTCCTTTACCAAGTTAAGGTAAAGGTCTTCTAGATATTGCGCAAACTCCTCTAATTTGTGATTAGAGACGCCCTTCTAGACACTCCCAATGACTTCTGTAGCATCTTTGGTAAAGATGAAGCCTTTTTCTATTAGCAGAGTTTTTTTCTTGAAGACATCATCGTACCTCTTTTCTGCCTCATAGGTTACAAACCTTGGCAGAGGTGATAGTTTCTTTTGGATGGTAGCCAGTTTGYGCRCCATTATGGAAGGCTCTGATGTTTTGCTRTAAATATTYTTCTCTCTCTCTCAATCTTTTTTGTTGTGCAGATTCTTCTTGATRATCTAGTCTCTTATTAACCTCAAACATTGCTTTTTTGTTAAACCTAATGTTTCAATCCCCAAAGTTTTCCCTCTTTGTTTTTGTTTTCATTATAGCTTTTGAGTTCAAAGAAATACAACGACTGGATGGGAGTCCAATCTGGTCTTTCCTTTCTAATAACAAACGGCATTCGCCACCTGTCCACCTTCTGTACTGAATCAAACAATTCTTGGTGAGTGGTAATTCCGTTGCTTTTCATCTCCTTTTTTCCTTTAGCAGGTTTTCTTTTTTTCTACAAAAATTCGTTGGGATAGTGTAGTTGAATTCTACCCTTCAAAAATTAGTGAAATTAAGGGTTAGTAAGAATCAAAATAAAACAAATTAACAAAATGAAAACTAAGGGTTGCATCCTTTTAGCGTTTAGTTTACTATCCTTAGCCTGAATTTGATGCAGCATCCTTCATCATGCATTGCTAAGTGTTAAGGAAGTCATTTCTCCTTTGGCACTCCAGCTTAATGATGCTTAAGCCTCTGGCCATTAACTTGAAATGTTTCTCCATTTCTTTCATCTTTCAATTTGACTGCCCCAAAAGTGTACCTTGATGACCTCAAAAGGTCCTGAACAATGAGACTTTAACTTCCCAAGGAATAATTTCAGTCTGGAGTTAAATCGTAAAACTTCCTACCCTTCCTTGAATTCCCTTTTCAGAATCTTCCAATCATACCATCTCTTGGTCTTTTCCTTGTAAATCTTTGCATTCTCATATACAACGTTTCTGAACTCATCCATTTCATTGAGCTATAGCATCTTGTGTTGACCAGTTTGTTGCAAATCAAGATTCAATGCTTTGATTGCGCAATGTGCTTGGTGTTCCAATGCAAATGGTAAATTGCAGAGCTTCCCACAGATTAATCTAAAAGGTGACATTTCCAATGGTGTCTTAAAGGCTGTTTTGTAAGCCCATAGTACCTCATCCAATTTTGTTCAATCTTTTCTGTTTGGACTAATAATTTTTTCCAAAATCCTTTTGATTACACTGTTTGAAACTTCTAGCTGCCCACTTGTCTAGGAATGGTAGGTTGTAGCATTCTATGCCTCACCCCATACTTTGCAAGAACTTTTTCATCATCCTGTTGATGGCATGTGTACCCTTCATACTGATAAAAGCCCTTGGTGTACCAAACCTCGAAAAAAGGTTCTATTAGGGAAATTTGACCACTGCTTTAGCATCGTTGGTTGGTAAAGCTACAGCTTCGATCCATTTGGGCACATAATCAACAATAACCAAAATGTAGGTTTTTCCAAGGGAAATGGGAAATGGTCCCATGAAGTYTTYCCAACACATCAAAAAGCTCAATTTCCAAAATGTTAGTTAATGCATTTCAGGTCTTTGGGAAGTATTTCCCACTTGTTGGCATCTATCACAAGATACAAAATCATAAGCATCTTTAAACAATGAAGGCCAATTTGAAGTACTTTAAGAGCAGTACAAGTTCATGCAAAGCATCCTCCATAGGGTGCGATGTGACAATGTTGTAGCATACTTTGAATTTCCTCATCAGTAACACATCTCCTCAGGATTTGATATGCACAAAGCTTATATAAAATGGTTCATCCTAGTAATAATACTTCAATGATGCATGAATTTCTTCAACTGTTGATTACTTAGCCTCAGAGGCTTGATCCCATTAACTAGTTAGTTGACAATGTTGGCATACTAGGGTTTTGTATCTTTTGAGATAGCAAAAGTTTGTTCATCAGGAAATGATTCAAAAATTTACACTTGGGGATCTTATTCTTCTTTTTCCAATCTCGACAAATGATCGGCCACTTGATTCACTTTCCCTTTTTTGTCCTTAATCTYCAAATCAAACTCTTGTAGCAATAGTACCCATCTGATCAGTCTTGGCTTAGCATCTTTCTTTGAAATCAAATATTTGATTGCTGACTGGTCTGTGAATACAAACACTTTTGTTCCCACTAAATAGGCTCGAAATTTTTCCAAGGCAAGCACTAAAGCAAGCAATTGCTTCTTTATGGTTGTGTAATTATGTTGTGCTTCTTTGAGGGTTTTGCTTGCATAGTAAATAGGATGAAAAAGCTTTTGCTTTCTTTGACCATGTACAGCTTCCATTGCATAATCACTGGCCTCACCCATTAGGTCAACAGTAACGTCCAGCATGGTGCTGTTATGATAGGAGTAGAAACTAATGCCTTTTTGAGCCGTTTAAATGATTTGCTACAGCAATCAYCAAACTTGAATGTCATGTCATGCTATAGCAAGGAGCACAAGAATTTTGAAATCTTTTGAGAAATCCTTGGTGAACCTTTCGTAAAAACARGCATGCCCAAGAAATTCYCGACTCCTTTCACATTTGATGGTGGGGGCAATTTCCAAATAACTTCAATTTTTGCTTTATCAACCTCCATTCCTTCTTTTGAAATTCGATGTCCTAATATGATGCCTTCTTAAACCATGAAATGACATTTTTYCGATTCAAACTAAATTGGTTTCGTCACATATGATCAACACTTTTTCAAGATTCTCCGGGCATTCCTCAAATGTTTATCCAAAAACTGAGAAGTCATCTATCTATAAAGACTTCAAAGTTTTTTCTACCATATCAATAAAGATTTCCATCATCCACCTTTGAAATATTGCTGGAGCAGAGCCTGAAGTGCATCCTTCGAAAAGCAAACATTCCATATATATAGGTAAACGTTGTTTATTCTAATCTTCTGGTACTATAGCAATCTGATTGAATCCAAAGTATCCATCTAGGAAGCACTAGTATTCTTTCCCAGAAAGCCTATCCAGCATCTGGTCTATAAAGGTAAGAGGGAAATAATACTTTTTTGTAGCATTGTTGAGCTTTTGATAATGCTTGTATACTCTCCAACCATTACTGTTCTTGTTGGAATCAATTCATTCTTTCATTCCTCACCACTATTGCACCTCCCTTCTTTGGAACACATTGGGCTGGTCTCACCCGTTGGCTATCTGAAATTGGGTAAATTATTCCAGCATCTAGCCATTTGATAATTTCCTTCTTTACAACTTCTTTCAAGATTGGGCTGAGTCTCCTATGAGGTTCCACGAAATTGCTACAACACTTTTCCAAGATGATCTTTTACATGCATATTGTGGGCCTTATTCCCTTGATGACTTCCATTGAGCATTCAAAAGCCTTTTATGACTTTTTCAAACATCTAGCAGCTTATCGTCCTTTTGCTGGTGCAATTTTGACGCGATGATAATTGGAAACTTTTCTCTTCCTCAAGATAATTGGAAACTTCAAATTAGATAGTAATGTTTTTTCTTCTACAGCTAGTGGATCTTCAATTGATGGTTTGAGTGGCTGAATACTTCTCTAAGATAAGTCCAATGATTCAAATCTCTTGTCAATTCTTTCAAAAGTTTGTGGAGAGTTCACCCATGCTAATGCAACATTATTATCTGAACTTTCACTTTTGTCATAGCCGTCTTCTTCATCATCTGAGCATAGAATGCTACAACATTCTTCAATATGCTTAGCATCTGTTGATTCAGCTTTCTTCAATGTAAAGCACTCTTCTTACTCATCTGGGAAATTCAGTGCATTGAAGATATTGAAGGTAAGTTGTTTATCATCTACTCTCATTGTTAAGTTCCCTTTGTGGACATTAATCACGGCTCTTCCTGTAGCAAGGAAGGGTTTTTCCAAAATGATGGGTACGTTTTTGTCGACTTCATAATCCAAAAAAAATTAAGTCTACTAGCAGTATGAATTTCTTAACTTGAACTAAGACATCATCAATCTTTTCTTTAGGGTATGCATAGGTATGGTTCTCCAATTGCAAAGTGACAGTGGTTGGTCTTACTTCTCCAATCCCGAGTTGTTYGAAAATGGACATGAGCATAAGGTTAATACTTGTATCATGATCACACAGTGCTCTTTCATAGTAAGAATTCCCAATTGAACATGGTATAGTGAAGCTTCCAGGGTCCTTTAGTTTTGGAGGCAATTTATTTTGCAAAATAGATGTACATTCTTTGGTCATCACTACTCTTTAAATTCTCCCAACTTCCCTTTTTTCATAGGATTTCCTTCATGAATTTGACATAGTTGGACATTTTCACCAATGCTTCGACCAAAGCTATGTTGATATGCAGCTACTTAAAGATCTCCAGGAACTTCTGAAACTACTTATTTTGCTGCCAATCAACCTTTGAGGGAAATGTGGTGTTGGCTTATCGTGAATGTTGTTAGGTTGCTTTGTTGTAGCATCAGATTCCCTTGCTGGTTGTAGGACTGGTTCTTTACTGACTTTAATGTTGTTATTTCTTCGAGTAGTTATCATCTCCTTTGTTGCTTGTTGCTATTGGTTCTTTCAATTATTTTTCCACTTTTTAGGGTTATAGAATTACACTGCTCCTTTCCTTCTATTCTGGGATTTTTAGTATCATTGGGTATGGTGGTTTGTTGCCTGGTGCTTAATGCTGAAGCAATTTGGCCTACTTTATTTTCCAAATTCTTCAGTGTGTTGCTTGGTTCTGAATAAAGGAATCTATTTTGGACATATATTCTTTCAATAATGCGTCCATTGAGGTTAGTTGTTCATGATGAACCGGTCTTTGGTGTTGATTATGTTGCATTAATGTAGGAGGATGAAATGGTCTCTGATGATGATTTGCTGAAACATTTCCTCCTGGGTTATTATATCAGAAATTCAGATGTTGCCTCCATTYGAGGTTGTATGTGTTTGAAAAAGAATTATTTCCCTTGGTGAAATTTCCAATGTAGCACACAGATTCAAGATTAGATGGGAAATTGTCAAAAGTATGTRGATCTTYACAATATGCACAATTGACAATGCTTGCTATTGCATTTGTTATGTATCTGGCARCTTCATGTTCTTCAGCATATTGGTTAAAGATGTCACTTCTGCTAAAAATGTTGTTACAGCACTGACTTCATGTACTCTTGAACTCTCTTTGTTGTTGCAATTCTAATTACTGTCCACCGATAGTTTTGCTTGCTATTATCTCTAGTATATGGAATGCTTCATTATATGATTTTGATAAAGCATCAACTATTATTATCTCCAATATAACAGTGCTTCATTTGTTAAAGCATCAACCACTATTCTTGTTTGATCATTGAACCTATTGTAAAAGGTCTCCATTTCGAGTTTCCCATGCTTCATACAATATTTGAATCTATCCCATGCTTCATACAATGGCAATATCGCAACTGAAATGTACGCAAACAAAAATAGTTTCTTCTGTCGAAGACAACCTTAGCTAAGTCTAAGAACTAACTTCTATTTTCTAAGAAAAAACTAAAAAGCTCATCTTATCTGCTTGAAGTGATGTTCTTTATCCCGAAATGTAGCTAAGCTAGCCATTGCTATAGCATTCCACTCTGAYAGATCGATGCTGACTCAACAGACATTCGTCCTATCGTGCCTATTTTGGGTAATGTGGTCCTCAATACTTTTCTTCTGTCTGGTCGTTTTGAGCAAACTTTGAAAGTCAACATAGACCACCTTTTTTAAGTCGTCTTCACTCAGATTTCTCATTAAATGCATGGGGTATATGTTGCTTTATTGGAAGATGCAACTCAAACCCGTTTCTCAGAATCATGAATGCTATAGCATTCATGTTACCGTATAATATTTACCTAAAGATCAAGTTTTTAAGGTTTCAAATAGCCAATTTCGTATTCACAATTTTATGTAGATTGAAATTACAGAATTGAGCCACGAACCAAGATAACTTGCACAAATTCATAAAGAATCAATCAAAGTTGAACAAAAATAGGGATCAAAATAGGGAATTTTTGATCGTCTATCAGTTATTTTGTGTTGACGCAAGTAAATAGCTAGTTGGAACTGCTAAGAAAAGAGAAGTCATGTCGGAAAATTTTCCTCCAAAACAAACAAATTTCTCATTGGTTGAAAGATGATCGGTTAAAGCCTAGGGAGAGTCTAAGCAGAAGATACTCAAAAATTCGATAGATTGTCAAGATTCCCACGGATTGGCATGGACAAATCAAAAGGTTAGCCGATTAAGTAGAATATGGGAAACATCTAGCATAGATCCTCGGCACAACCTAACAGCTGAGCGAAAAACATGGACATAGGTTGAGAATGAGTCACACAACCAGAAGGAACTGCTAAGAAAAGAGAAGTCATGTCGGAAAATGGAATTTATTTCGTACAATATCTCTCTGAATTTTTTAAGTTTGTAATAATCTTCGACTTTTTTTAATCTAATCGATACCGATCTTTGACATTTCTATACTTTTTAATTAAACATCATTATTCGAAAACTATACTAAACAACACCTATTTTTTCCTCAACCTCAAGAGGAAGAAGAAAAAGAGCCGGCTCTACTAGAA
>MEJB01000010.1:6504521-6571104 GCA_001752375.1 Rhazya stricta | reverse complement strand
GCGTGGACTTTGTGGAAGTAAAAGGTGAAAATATTATTAATTAATATTGAAATTTATGACTTATGAAATTATATCCTAAAGTAAAATTTTGGGAGAATATAAATTAATCTAATATCCAAAYGAAGGAGTTTAAATTATACCCTTAAAAAGACGTGATAATTGATAATGTGGGGACTAAGTATGCATTAATAATTGGCAAATAACATTGTTGGAAGAAATCCTGAATATCTAAGTTGGGACAGTCATACTAAATAGACTTTGTTTCTGTAATCGCAAATAGGTTGTTTCAAGTGCCTTAAAGTTGAGAATGGTCGAAGGATTTCACTTGGTGATTTAAATATGAAACTTTTAACGTAMAGGACTCCGGATAAGTAAATTCTCCCATTTCATTAACGCATGTGATTGGATGTATCTGAATTCTTTTAAGTAGATTAATGTGTTGAATATGAGATTTCTATGTAAGTAAACTCTCACATTCTCATTAACGTATATGTGTGATTGTTATTGAATCTGAGTTATATGTAAGTGAATTCTTACATTCTCATAAACATATGTGTTGTGGTAATAATTGCTCTTACGTGAATTGAATGTGTATTGAGTTTGAGTTCTATGTAAGTGAAATTTTCACATCTCATTAATGCTTATGAATGGATGTAATTGAATTCTTTTAGATAGTTTAATATGTTGTATATGGATTTTATGCACGTAAACCCCCATACCGCCTATCTCTTTTGTTATGTGTTATATGGTGGCGGTATGGGATTGTATTATGAGGTGTGTTAATTGTGTGGAATGATTTATGTGTTTCATATCATGTACTGTTTTTATGTCGAATGGCATATTAATTATAGTTGTACGTATTTCATGTCATGAGCATGTAGTTAGTGTTCTACATCATTCCTGACATGAGCCATTCATACATTTARAAAGAGAATGGTTTAGGAAATGAAATTTTGAAAGGGAATGTATTTTATAAATTGGAACATGTTTAGGAAAATRTTAAAGTTTTTGAAAAAGAGGTGTAAAACCTAGCCATGAAAGATGTGAGTGGGAAATGGGGCATGGGGGACCAACGCACCTGACCCTACCCTTATGGAGGGTAGGGAAGAATGTAGTGGTCACCTTGGAGGTGAAAAGATGAAAGGAAAAGTAAGAGAATGTTAACCGCTTTGTTGTACTGCCGGTAGGAATGTAATCGGGTTCCAAATAACTATGACCCGCTGCAGAGTTTAATGGCTAGGCGTTACACTCTAGTGAGCTCACGAAAGTAATGGAATGAAAGGTTTTTACAAAGTTCTTACATTTTGAAAGGAAAGTTTTATGCGAAAGTTCATGAAATGGAAATGTTTTAGAAAGCTTTTATTGAGAAAGTGAAGTTCTATAATTCATGATATGCAGGGCATGTTCATGCATTCATGCATGAGATTTATGTACTAAGCTTTATAACTCATTCCATTTCTCGCTTTTTGCATTTCAGGTTGATGTGTTGCTAGATGGTGTGAGCAGGTCGCTTGTGGGCAAACCATGATACCCTGAAGTTAATGTAAATGAATGTTATGGATTAAGATGGTTGTTGACTAAAATGGTTTTTGTTTATTATTAAGTATTTCTTATTTGATTTAAATTCTTTTGAGCTTCCACAAATTCGTGTCAGTGAGATAAGGGTGACATTCTCGGGTTGGAGTAAGATTCCTAATCTGGGAGTKTTACAAGTACTGACCTTCTGAGGTTAGCTTACATCAACTAGGAATAATTTTCACACCAACCCAATTGGTGTGCCCAGTGGAACCTAGTAAATGTGCATGCGTTTGCATTCTGGTCATCGCTTYATGACCAACAACTAGAACAGTCCATTACTGATACATGATCAGCAATCGAGTGGTATGCTGGAGTTTGGTTCCATTAGTGTTATCCATCAAACAATGGAGCAAAGAAGTACTCCACTAGAAAGGGCCCCTAGATAGCAGAACCCTAAGCATCTACAAACGTCTTAGAAACTCAATAGATGCCAACTTCTCTTGTAGCCATCAGACATAACATGGAGCAACGTACGGGTGAGTTGATGCAGAATCTTATTCAACAGTTTGCTATTGTTTTCAGGCCTATGTTGCAAAATGAGATCCATGTATTGGAGCACCATAGATATGATGGATCTTCTCCTTATACTCAACAAGGTGTTCTACCTAGACGAACTATTATTCCCTCCATGCAAAATCCTAAGGCCATAGAACCTTGGTATGTGCTGGTACCTCAATTACCTCAAATCCCAACTAGCAAAAATAAGTTCTTCTCAATTTGGGAGGCAACCGACGAAAGGAGCCTTTAACCTCCAAAAACTCAAACTTCCTAGCACCCATAGCTCTCTATATACCTCCATTCAACAAGGGGCAATACTCTCAACCTTACATTATGGGACAGGATCATTCATATCAATGTCCATCTTACCAAGGTTAAAACGCAACCTCAAACTGTATGGCACCTAATTAAGGTAACAAATCACCTAATGCTCAGGTATAGGTGCCTTAACTGATCAGGTTTACCAAGCTATCAAACATCCCTGTCTAGCTTGAGTAGTTCAGTGAATGAGTATCGCTCAATAGCCTTAGCCACAAGCTAATGCAAATGCCATAGCTTATGTACTCAGGAGATAGTTTGGTTTTAACATCACTGGGAATGATTGACCTATCTACAGGAAACCTTATCCTGAATGGATAGATAATGCAACTGTTATGTAGAGGAATACAAGAAACCAAAGTTCACTACTTTCTCGGGAGAAGATGATAAGACAACCATGGAGCATATCAGCTTATTCACGGCCCAATGCAGGGAATTGAGCAATAGTGAGTTACACAAGCTACAGCATTTTTCTTTATCTCTAACTGGCGCAACATTTTCTTGGTATACAAACCAGCAACCAAACTCAGCTCATAGTTGAGCAGAAATTGAATTGACTCTTCCATGAAAAATTTTATCGRCCTCCTTTTTAGATTTTAGTAGCTGATCTTTTAGCTATAAACAAAAAACAAATGAGGATGTTACGAATTTTCTGGAAAGATTCAAACAATTAAAGGGCAAGTTCCCTACATTACTTCCAAAAACAGAATATGCAAGAATCTCCATTGATGAAATGAACCCACAACTCAAGAATAACTCATTCTCCAAAAGTTCTCAGACTTATCTAGTCTCTTGTCTCCTGCAATGCATATTGAGAAGCTGATCAAGGAAAAGGAAAAACTCGGGGCATTGAAATTTGCTAGGAAGCAAACCATGATTTTGGTGATTGATGATTTGGCTAACTCAGATGATGAACAACCATCGGATGTCATGGCAATTGAAATTGTCAAGGGAATGGTGTAGACATGTCCAACACCCATGCCGAATCAAGGCTTCAAGGCAAAGAGGAGGCTAAACTAGGCGATCAACCCACTTACTATTTCAACATATCCAGAGCTRACCAAATCTTTGACCAGCCATTGAAAGACAAATAGATCATAACTTTAGCTAGTCAGAAAATACCGACGATCGAAGAAATCAAAGATAAGAGGTATTGCAAATGCCACAACACTTTTAGTCATGGAACTAATTAATGCATGGTGTTTCATAATGCCATCCAGAAAGCCATCCAAGAGGGCGATTTTTGATTTGCAGATTGAAAACACAGGAGTCAATGGTGGATGTAGATCATTTTCCTAACTACAGATACTATCATGTTGATAATTCCTGAAATGGTTGAACTTTAGAAGCAATGGAGGATCAAGGAATCTAAAGATAGTGCTTCAAAGAGAGGGTCCATGTCAGCTCAAGAAGTACCACCAGTTAAACTAGCCATAAAAGCCAACACCCCAACCTAGCCGATTCGAGCATTTCAGAAGCTGATCAAGCAAGTATGGCAGGAAAAAGACTGTTGGATCATTTTATTGTAGGAAAGATGACAAGCCCTCTGTATTCTAGAGACTGACATTTCCAAAAGAGAAAAATATGGCCAAGTTCCATTTGCATGAGAAAACAATGACAATGGAAATTAACTTGGCCAAATAAATCCATCAATGGTCTTATCTTTCTAGCTAACCAAGATTCAAAAAAAAAAAAAAAAAGGAGAGAACAGAGAAAGAGGGCCCATTAGAGATATTTTCTTGGGGAAGAGGAGGAAGCTAAGAATCAAACCAACAAGAGCATCAATGTAATCAGCCTACTTCCTTTAGATTTTAAAGGTGTTAATCTGCAAAATTCATTATCCGAAAATATCTTATCAATAGAGCAAGCCATGGCCGAATTGGTTTTTCCAACGGCAGGCGACCTTTCAGACAAAACTTAGATAATTTTTACCAAGCCCACCAGCAAGATGGCTAATCATCTTAAACCACTATAATCAAGCTTATTTGGATGACAATCATTTACGTGAGTATTCGTTGATGATGGAACAGCTTAAAATATTATGCCCATCACTACTCTTAAGAATTTTGGTAAGACTTAAGCCGATCTCATGAACAAGTACATACAAATGACTAACTTCACAGGAAAGCCACTTCCGTTGAGGGAGTATTTGTTATAGACATTACCGTCAGCTCAAAAACTAGTACTGCCACCTTCTTTGTGGTATTGGTTAAACCACCACATAGGATATTGTTGGGTCATGATTGGATCCATGCCAATTATTGTGTGCCTTCCATATTACATCAACAATTGATATTTTGGAATGGAAACTAGATCGAAATTTTTCTAGCTAATCCAAATGGAATGTCAGCTGGTGTCCAGATTAGTGAAGCCGTTTTCTACTTCCTCAAGTTAAAGCCTTCAAGGTTTTCAAAAATTAACTCTGGGCCAGAAGTACCGCGGCTATCACTTAGCCAAAGAATATCATATTTCAAGAGATGTATTTAAGGGTTTTGGCAAAATTACATCCTATTCAGCTATTCTCAAGATCCAAATATAAGTAGCCAACGCAGAATGGTTGGACTAGCCCTAGAAATTGTGGAAGTAGATGGAATCTTAAACAGGCTCTTGGATTTAGTCCACAGGATCTCCTTCTCGAAATTAATCTTGGGGTAGATGGAAAAACTAGGAGGACATGAGATAGTGCCTTATTGAATGAAAAGCAGAAGGGGTATTTGGCTAAACTGATCAAGAGATATAAGGATTGCTTCGCCAGCAATTATCATGAAATACTAGGGATAGACTCGTGAATTGTGGAACCCCATCTATTGATGAAAGAAGGTTTCAAATCCCATAAGCAAATAGCTAGGAGATTCAATATTGCTCTGTTTCCTAAACTAAAAACTGAATGTGGGATGACTCATAAAATGCGATTTTATTAGGGTAGCCAAATATATTGAATTGGTGTCAAACATCGTCCCARTTATCAAGAAGAACAACCAATTGTGGGTATGATTGACTTCAGAAATTTGAATCTTGCTAACCCTAATGATGAATATGCTATGCCCATAGCCAATATGCTGGGGGATTCTGTGGCTGGTGGGACAAATTCTTGAGCTTCATAAATGGCTATTCTGGATACAACCAGATCTTCATAGCCAAGGAGATGTCCACAAGAAAGCCTTTAGATGCCCAGAAGCTATCTATTTATTTGAATGGGTTCTCATGCCTTTCGATTTAAAGAATGTTCGGGCAACTTTCTAGCAAGCAATGAATATAATCTTCCATGACATTATTGGCTAGAGTATGGAAGTCTATATCAACAACTTAGTCGTCAAATCCACCTCATTTTCTCAACATCTAGCCAATCTTGAGAAATATTTCACCAGGATGCATTAGCATAACCGKAGAATGACCCCACTAGATGTGCTTTTGGTATATCGATTGGGTAAATCCTTGGGTTTTTGGTGCATCAGAAAGAAATTGAAGTAGATACAAACAAATCGCATGCCATTTTGGAGGCTAGACCCCTAAGGAACAATAAAGAATTGTAGAATTTGATTGGTAAGATCAATTTCCTGAGGAGGTTTTTAGCAAATTCGACTAGTAAGCTCAAGGCTTTTTCTTCTCTACTCAAGCTACAGCTAACCAATACTTTCACTTGAAGACCGAAGCAACAAGAAGTTTTTAATTTGATCAAGTGTAGATTTGCTAAGCTTCATTTGCTGGTTCCCCCACGTGATGATAGGCCTTTGAAGTTATATATTTGAGTAGCTGAGGGATCAATCGGCTATCTTTTGGCCCAAGACGTTATGAAGGCACAACACGAGTGGTATACTACCTCAGTCAATCCCTTAATGATGTCGAAACCAGGTATTGTCCTATTGAGAAGCTTTGCCTTTCTTTCTTCCATGCCTGAACAAAACTACAATACTACTTGGTCCCGCCTAAAGTTAACATGGTCTGCAAAGGGAACCTGGTGAGCTACCTTCAGAATCGGCTTAAACTACAAGGATGCCAAATGAGATGAGCTATGAAATTAGCGACTTCTGCTCTAAAGTATGTCCTTCTGCAAGCTGTTAAATGACAAGCTATTGCTGATTTTCTGGCTAAACATCTGTGCTTAGTGTAGCTGACCCTTGGGTCGAAGCATATCAGCTTTTCAGCATCAAGTCGTGGGTCCTCATCTTTGATGGTTCTAGAACAAGCTGGGGACAGGATTAGACATTTCGGTAACCAACCAGCTATTCTTAAAGGTTCTTCACGTTCGAGTTGGAGAGAGACGGCTCCAAGATTCAAACCGAATACAAAACCCTAATCTTAGGACTACGGTTTCTATTATCTGTGAAAACTYAGGCCATAGAGATCATGGTAGACTCTCAATTGGTAATCAGCAGCTATCAGGAGAACACAGATGCACAAATGCGAATCTTCTAAAGGTAGATTAGGAGACTCAGTCTTTATTGAGGCAATTCTTTGATGTGGTAATTATGCTTTACCTAGAAACGAGAATGAAGGTGCCAACAATCTAGCTCAATAAGCCACATGATACTAGGATATGCTAGCAGTTACCAAATTCCCAACCCCTACATGCYAGCAGATCCTATACATCAACAACCAAGAAACAACTTATTGGAGGACTAGTTAATGATCTATGTAAGAGATCCTTCAATTGAAGTTAGTAAACAGCTTAGACATAAGGCCTTGAACTATGTTGTTGTTGGTGATCATTTGTTTAAAATAAGCCATGAAGGGCTTCTATTAAAATGTCTAAGCAAGGAAGAAGATTCAAGAGCGTTAGCCGAGGTTCATGAAGGACTTTGTGTAGCATATTAGGCCGGTCCTTAGCTCAAAATTCATAATACAAATATAATTTCAGAAATAGTTTGCAACATTTAAGCTTAGCAAGCTAAAAGAGAATAAGAAGTTATCCTGAGGTGATGGGCTCCTTGCAGTAGAACTATCTTTCTTCCAACTTCACTCAAATCCTCCAAGATGAATCTTCTGCTTCAGCTTTTACTGTTCTATTTAGTTTGTTCTTGCTCAGCTGCTCAATCCCAAGAACACAAAGAAACATTTGCTGCCCTAATTCCATCAAAAAGTATTTTATACAAATGCAAAAATCACTTTTTTCTTTTTGCTTTAAACATGTCACATTTCCCTTGGTTCAAAGATCCTTATGCCATGTGCTCACTTTTATAACTGTTTCCTCAGCTAGCAGACTATACCTGACAATCTATGATTCGCTCAACCTCCATTCTTTCCATAGATATTAGGGTTGCACATGCACTACTGAGCATCAGGAATGCTGAACCATGCTACAAGATCAACAAACATTGATGGTGACTAAATTAGTTAACTTCGTTGACTCTTGTCCAACAATTAGTATATGTCAAGCTTCCATATAACCTGATTATTATTTCTAAAGGTTAATCATATTTTAATCAATGAATTTAGCAGTTTATCATAGTCTCATCAAAATATATGCCAAAATGAATTTTAGCAATAATGAGATAAAAGATGATAAGATTGATCAATGTAATAAGGAAAAGGAGAGGGAATGCATGAGATAATAGCCTTAAAAATAGTGTKTTTKCACATATCAACTGCCCACACTTAAGTATTGCTAGTCTCTTAACAATAAACATAGAACAAAAAGCACACAAAAGCTTTTAAACCAAAATCACTCATCGGCAAGAAGTTCAAAAATATGCTATACTATAAACATGCTTAACAAATATCCAAGGTAGATCAATCACACTGAGCAAATGCACTATATCAATATCTTATTGTGGACACATTACCCACACAAATTATGACAAATCAATATAAAAAGACGAATGTGATTCCAGTAATCATGCACATGATTCAAGCCACAACAATTTTTTAAATTCCAACAATTAGTAATACTAAGGAGTTAAAAACAAGAAATAGGGAATAAGGAGGTACATAAGCATTGAACTTCCTTCAACTTATTTCTTTGTTTTTTAGCTAGTATTTACGACAATTCTGAACTGCAAAACTACAATTGTACAAAGCTTTACTCAAAGGGAAGACCAGCCCATATTCCTATGGTAATCTTGCCAAGCATTCTGTAATTTTGTAATTTCGTTCACTGGTAAAATAAGTTTCCTTGTCTCGGCTAGGTACTAGAATGTTGTAGCAACAAGTCATTTGAAGGTTTGAAGATTGTTATTCCTTAACTCTTGTCAACTATTTTGCAGATTTTACTTATACATAAATCATTTTCTTACGGCCATGATACTCARTTACTTTCATTATCAATATTGAGTTTCAAAAATGGGTAGGTTCGGCTTATAACCTCCTAACCTTAATCAAATACCTTCAATCTCTCAAAGAGTACACTCAATATAGACTTGAACACCCTTAGTCTTGGGTTTTCAGCTTTATCAATCTTTTCACTCCTTGACATGGCCAATGAAAGTACATCTTTTCTAGAAGAGAAGATTCATAACTCGCAAAGAACTCTTACTGATTTACCAAAACTTATAGATTGTTGCATTTAACTATAAGAAAGCTTTTAAATGAAAATTAAAGATGGATTACACTATAAGAGATGTGACTTTCGTCTCTTTTCGTAACTCTAACTACAACTAAAATGTAAGTAAAAAAAGATGGTTCCTTCTATCGAAAAGAACCTTAACTAAATTCTAAGAACTAACTTTTAACAACTAAAAACTAACTGCTTTCTGCTTGAAGTTATGTTCCTTATATAGAGCCCAAAATACAGTTGAGTTAGCAATTGCTATAGCATTCTTCTTTGACAGATCAGTGCTGACTCAGCGGATAGTATTCTTGTAGTGTCTATTTTGGTTAATGTGGTCCTCAATACTTTTACCTTGTCTGACCATATTGGGTGAAGTTCGAAAGTCAATGCATGCCACCTTCTTTATGTCATTTTCACTCAGATTCCTCATTACATGTAAGGGAATTGTTAAAGCTTCATTGAAAGATGCACTTTAGACCCATTCCTTGGAATTATGAATGTTGTAGCATTTTTTTTTCTATCCTGCAAAACTTCCTTAGATATCAAGCTTTTGAGGTTTTAAATAGCTGCTTTTGCATTCTCAAACACATAACAACAGAGACATCAAAATTGAGGCCCCAATCCAAGATTAATTGCACAAATTCATAAGGAATCAACCAAAATTGGCCAAAATGGGGATCAAAGTAGGGATATTATTCGCTATTATTACTTACAAAAAGGGAAATAAAAGTATGTGCAAAAGAAAGACGAAAGAGATAGAGATATTAGAAAGGGGGATTTTGAGTTGGAGTTCTTAGACCCTTAAATTGACTCCTTGTTAATATGAGTATGAGTATACTTGTTAATATTCTCACACATCCTTGATTATACTCTCTTTTGGTTATACCCTCATCTTTATTATCTCTCTTTTGCATCAACATTTTGTCATTATCAAAAAGGTGGAAATTGTTAGGGTTGAATGCTTATATACAATCAATCCATATTTTGGGAATAGAAAATATTGAGTATTACTAATGTTTATGTGAATTTGCTATACAATTAAAAAGTTCAAAGCATTAATCGTATATCAATTGAAGACGGACTCCAATGCAATACAACTCACAAGAAAAAGTTAAAAATCTCAAGTCTTATGTATGTTGAAGTTTTTCAAGACTTGAAGACTTGAAGATTACAGATTAGTCATGTGAGTTATAGGGTTAAGTTATTATATTATGATTAATCCCTTTGAGAGTGCATTTAAGTTTATAAAGCTCATAAACGTTTTACAAAACTTCACACAAGTCTTTTTGCATCTTAAAAGAAGTTTGAGAAGCACTATAGCCTTGGTACATTGCATTACCTTGMATACCTTGATTTTTATACTATTTGTGGGCAAGGACAGATGCCACGGATAGTTGAACCATCTTTATCATAGTCCTTAGCCATGAATGGTATGATCCGTCCGTGACTATGCAGTGGACAGAAATCCTAAGGACGATGTCACATACGGTATCAAGAATGCATAAGTGTGTCGTGCAATCGCGTATTTTGAAAAATTGTGTCTAACGGCTATCTCATTAAACCTTCAGTTTCTTGCTATATAACTTTTTTTTTTTTTTTTAGACATATAAAATCCAATTAGAAGAGATACAAACATAGAATAATATCTTTGAGAAATATATCTTGCAATCATCTTATTTTTAGCTAAGTATTTACATTCCATAAGAAACACATCATTAAGCTTTATTTACTTTATTGAAACTCTCTCAACAATCTGAGTAGAGCTTGAATATGTATTATCCATCCATCAAGGGATCTATATTGAGCATCTATTATAAAACTTATCCTATTTAAAGTGAGTTTCTTATTTGTTTTAATCATCTTTGTGGTTATTAAGAGGTTACTTTTGTAAAATCCCTAGGAAGGATGCATCTCTCATGAGTTGGGAAAAACGCTGACTATATGATACCAACCTAACTTGCGTAAACTAAATAGTGTAATTACACAAACTTCGTGTAATCTGCAATAGCCTTTTATTTATTTTATTTAATAATATTGTCATCGCAAAATAGAGCTGTCAATATGGGCCTAACGGGGAGTGGGCGAGCCAGCCAAYCATTGGCAGGCCTAGGGGGGCAGGCTAGGAAACCCTCAATCCAACCCAATGTGAATTGTTGGTTAGGCGGGTCAACCCACTAAAAATTTTTAAAAAATAATTGAACATTAAAAATTTCTAAAAACTCCTAAAAAATCTCTAGAAATTTCTGAACACAAAATGTTTAAATAATAAGCATAATCYACCATATCATAGTCCATKCAAATGACTATATTTAAAGTAACCATACYATAGCCATATATCATTCATTACATYTAATTAAATTATTCAATAAATTAATTACAACTTGAGAGTTCTATGAACCTAAATAAGTGAAGTGAATAAATAATATAATGTTATTTAAAATTCATCAATAATTAATACATCATTAATATTAAATTTATATAACAAATGAAATAATACATCATATATATGGTTTGCCTAAGATGTATATCCAAATATTGTAACTTCTAGTTCTAAATAAATGTTAGGCATTAATGAATAATGATTGTAAAATCAATCAATTTCAATACTATCTTTCTTTGTTAATAAAGKAAGGGAAAAGCAAAGAAAAATTAAAACAAAAAACATAAATGAAAATTTCAAATTTACTTTGTAATATTACTATGAAATGTTGACACACCAAAAGTAATTTAAATATGTGTCATGAATATAACATTAAATGTTGACAAAGTATTTTTTTAGTTCAAGGGTAATTTTATAATTGAATGGTAAAAGTTAAACTTTTAAAAGTTCAAGACTACTCACCCATCAAATCTCATACTTCTAACTGTCTCGAATTCCTTGCAAATAATGTGAGAGCCCAATTATTTAATTAAATAGAATTGAAAAGTCCATCGCAAATTCCTCATAATTCTATGAGGGACTTGTGGCTGTTTTTATTAAATTAATTAAAAAATATTAAAAGATCGTTTCAAATCCCTCCTAAATTTATGGGTGATTTGTGAGCAAATAATTAATTTAATTAAAAATTAAAAGGCAGTCAGTATTTACGAGAGAATAATTAATAAATTAAATAAAAACTGACAAGAGATCGCAAATCCCTTATAAAATAATTTATGTAACAAATTATGATTTCTATTTTGCGAGCAAATTGCGATAATCAATCCGTCACAGGTTGCGAGGACTTTTGTTAATAATAGCAAAGATTGTTTACTAACTTTCTGTGACGCCAGGGTACCTCTTGGAAAATGATCATTTTGCCAGAAATTTACAAAGAGTATGTCCCTCGAAAATTAGTGAGACCTTTTCCTCTCCTGGCCGCTGACCCTCTCGAAGAGTATATATTGGTATAATAAAGCAAGAGAAGGTTGCAGCAACATAAAAAACAAATAAAACAAAAGGGTAACAACATATATTATCTAAAAATAAATCATTGCCATTAACAATACCATCTTCCTCCTTTTTCAGGTACAATAGTCGTGGGATTTGTAGTCGTCCCAAACTATTTAGATGGGACTAGTGAAAAAACATATTACACACTCATCTCAAAAAAAAAAAAAAAATTATTGCACATAATATTTTTTTGTCTTCTTCATCAAATTTACAGGCATTTTTCCCCACAACTTAATAAGGGKGGGTTCCTAAAAAGGCATAAAGATGGGGTGCTGGCTTCTTCAATCACTTGAGCAATTTCATACTAATTATATTTAGTTTGGTACACCAGCTGCTAGTCTTGTTCTCAAGTCTTTTCTCAATATTTTCCCAGATGGCGACTTGGGAATGGCATCAACGAAGAACACACGTTTTATTCTCTTATAAAATATCACCTGCAGAACAAATCAAGAGACACAGTAGAGACAATTCAATACAACCAGGTTACTGTTTTATGTCAAAGCGGTGAATATGAGTAAATAATAACCTGTTTGGAGATAAATTGCTTGACTTCATCCTCAGTTATGTTGTGTCCATTTGATTTCACAACAAAAGCAACTGGAACTTCGCCTGTTTCTTCATCTTTCATTCTGAAACAATCAAAGAATTCCGATGAGAATTTGAAAAAGAAAAACGATGAAGAATTTGATCGTCTGATTTTTAGAATTGGAGAACTTACGGTACAACTGCAGCATCTGAGATGCAAGGATGAGTGAGTAAGAGGGCTTCGAGTTCAGCAGGTGCCACTTGGAACCCTTTGTATTTGATCAACTCTTTCAAACGATCAACTATGAAGAGTTCATCATCATCATCAATGAATCCTACATCACCAGTATGYAACCACCCCTCTTTGTCGATTGTTCTCTCCGTCGCCTCTGGATCATTCAAATAACCTAAAAAATTTCCAAAACTCAACACATCATTTCAAGCTTAATTTCCACCAAAAGTGACCAGTAAAGAACCGAACCCTACACTGCATAAGTCAAATCACCATTCGGCTATTGGTTCAATGGTTCACGGTCATTGTCCTATTTCAGATAAATCAGATCTTATTTGATTGGTACTAAATCTGAGGAGGAGCATTTTCTTAGTGGGTTCATATTATATTAATTTCGAGACTCTAATTGAAAGCCAAGGAAGGACCGAAAGATAATGATTTAAAGCACTACATTCGTGGAAGCAATGTCACTGGGGTTGGTACACCTAAGCTTTTTCTTTCCCTTGGATTGAATAGATATAACACGATAACGTGTACAGCTTTATATACCCTAATCAATGATGATTATGAAAATTAAAAGAATATAGTTCATAAATTAATGATATATGAGTAAGTACCTTTCATGATTTGGTCACCACGAATGCAAATTTCTCCCGGTTGATTTCGGGGCAAAGATGTACCAGTTTCGGGGTCGACAATTTTCATCTCAGCATTTCTAACGACAGTACCACATGCCCCTGACTTAATCTGGAATGGCTCCTTAGCAAATGCTAAACACATAGCCAACACTGGCCCTGCCTCTGTCATTCCATAACCCTACACATAATTTTGTTTCCATTCCCATTAGTCATTGCTTTGTTCCTCTTCAGTTAAATGACAACAACATCTTTGACCATAGACTTTATCGAACATCAAATTCATTTTCGTCTTCTCATCATGCTGGATATTGAATACCAAAACATGGAAACAGAAAAAGAATAAACTACATACGATGGACAAAAATAGAACAAAAATTCGATAAAATTATGTGTGGTACCTGGCCAATCTGTGCGTTAGGAAATTTAGCCCTAACAGCATCTTCAAGCTCCTTCCCCAGCGGTGCGGCTCCGGACATCACGGTCCTCACGGATGATAGGTCATAATTATCAACCACCGGACTTTTTACGATGTTGAGAACAATCGGTGGCACMAATGGCCCGATCGTGACCTTGTATTTCTGTATCAACTCCAAAAATGGAACTATATCGAACTTCTGGACGATCAGAATAGCAGAACCAGCTCTCAACCCACAAAGCAAAATTGAGTTCAGCGAGTAGATATGGAACAAAGGCAAAAGACATATCAAAACATCCTCGCTATGCATATACAAGTTCGGGTTCTCTCCGTCAACTTGTTGAGCTACGCTCGTTACGAGTCCCTTGTGTGTCAGCATCACCCCTTTGGGTAATCCAGTAGTGCCAGAGGAGTACGGCAGCGCCACCACATCATCAGGGTTGATCTTAACGTTGGGCATATGATTCTCATCTGAGTTAGTCAGCTCCGAAAAATGCATACAGCCTTCTGGCGCCGAATCGATGCACATGATCTTGAGACCATTTTCCCATGCAAAGTCCTTCACTTTTTCCACGTAACCACCCTGAGTGATAATCAGCTTCGCGCTTGAGGCTTTAGCTTGCTTGACAACCTCAGTCGAGGTGAAAAACGGGTTGGCCATTGTGGAAATAGCTCCAAGATAAGATGCACCAAGAAATGCGAATATGAATTCCGGCGAGTTCGGCAGCAAAAGCATGATGGTATCACCTTTCTGTATGCCAAGCTTGAAAAGCCCTGAAGCAACTTTTCTTGCAGTGAGTTCAACGTCGGCATAGGTGAAGATTTCATCAGTGGCTCCATTGATCACACAAGGACGTGAACTGAATTTAGAGATGTTTTCGAAACAATAAGAATGCAAAGAAAGGTGCTTTGGGATGTAAATATCGGGGAGTTTTGATCGGAAAATTATATCTTCTTGCTTTGTTTTGATTGCCATTGCTAATACTTGTTAAGAGTTAATTGAGAAGAAAAGGAAACCAATAGAATGAAAACACTAAAAACTTTTTGGTCTCCTGAGAGTTAATGATGAAGATGCAGTATATAAATACGGATAATGGAAATGGAAGTAAGAGRGGTTGGTGAAGGGGAGTTGATGGGAATTTCAGGGTTGTTCAGGGGTAAAAGGAAAGAAAAAGTTGCTTTCATAATCGGAGAATTTGTGGAGGTGAGGTTGGTAAGCAATGGAGAGAGAGAGAGAGAGAGAGAGAGTGGGTTTTGGTTGTGGGAGAAGGGGTCCAAAGGTTAGGTTAGTGGTGGGCATGCCAAGTTGACTTGGGAAAATGAGACTTTTCCACGTAGGCTCTTTACCTACCACAGTCGCCGGCCGGACAGAGTTGTTGACGGCCGCCGGACTACCAGTCGTTTTTGTCATCATCTTTAGCTATTATACAATTGTTATTGACAACAGATCCATGTGAGCATGACTCTTTCACCCMCCACCAAGTCCTGCCTTCTTTGCAACCTTCGTTTGTACTCCTCCGCACGAAATGAAAACGAAACTCTACCCGCAAAAAACATAAGAAACAAACCTTTAATAATTATTCTCGATTACGAATTGCCTATTCAATTATTCATTCGACTATTACTTTTAACCTAATATATGGAAATCGGAATGGACTAAGTAAATCTCATTGTTCGATTTTAATGTTTTATTCTTTATTTTTTACTTAAAATTTATAATATTAACATGATAGGTGCCTTTTCGTTAAAAAAGATTTGTTAAGTTTTAGTTACGAGAAAAGAATATTTTATTAAATAAATATTGATAAATTTTAAAATGTTAAAGCATTATTTTGACGTATTAAACGTCAAATAAAAAAATAAACATCGAGACGATTTTAAATAAAAAATCTCAATGTGAACATTGAACCATTGATGAATTAACTAATCTATTTTCTACCCATAGTTATTCATTTCCTAAAGAAGTGACAARAGAATCAGCAATTATTGTTGTTGAATTAAAGTATTTTTACCACCAGAAGAAAAAAGGGAATTGCGAGCGAAGGAAGACGGCGGATAATCGTTACATTTCCATATTTGTTATCTCCTTTTTTTAACTTCCGGTAAAAAGGAGAAAATAATTAAATTATTGCTTGACAGGATTGAGCTGCTGTTGTTGTTGTTGTTGTTTGTTGACCGGATAAATTATTCTTCTATGTTATCTGCCAGTTCGATTGGGTGGTGAATATCGGTGTTCCCAACTCTTGGTCACCGCCGTTCACAAGTGCTCCGTTTGCCTTCCCCCCACCCATTGCCCTTGGCAGTAGATTCTTATTCCTAACTGGATATTAGGAAGGCATATTGATGATCCGTATCCGAACAACCACAACAGTTTTGATTAAGGAAAACAATGACGAATTAAGAAAAGAGAAGAATACAATACATGATAGGCATAACGACATAACATTAATCATATGAGTAATAGTAGTAGTAATTAAATACAAGTATCATCATTAGCAAACCAATTAATGGGTTCAAAATCTTTTCCAGCACTAGAAGGAACGTCTTCCATCACCTTCTCTTGGCCCTTAGGATAAAAGATACCGGTTCGAACGTCACGAATCCACCAATTATCATCGATTGCTATTATTGTCTTATTTTTCATTTCTTCTCCATTCAATTTTGACATGTCACTTATCATATCTGGAGAACTACTTTTTCGATGGAACGCTTTTCGCAGCATTGGCCTGAACAATTAACCATGTCTCATTTGCAATAACATGGGAATTAAATGAGTGGTTAATTACAAAAAATGCATTCATGTTGATTTTTAAGGTTTTCTAGAATATTTTTTATTTTATATATTTCATGCTACATTAATTAGAAGACAGATATATATATAAAGTTTAGAGTTTCGGTGGATCTATAAGGCAGAGATGATATATTTTGGTAAAGAGAGTAGGTGGATTCATGTTGATTTTTAAGGTTTTCTAGAATATTTTTTATTTTATATATTTCATGCTACATTAATTAGAAGACAGATATATATATATAAAGTTTAGAGTTTCGGTGGATCTATAAGGCAGAGATGATATATTTTGGTAAAGAGAGTAGGTGGATAYATATAAATATATATTTAATCCACCACTTTCTTCCTTAAGTTTTGATCTCTTTTATACCAACTTAGCTGAATATGTAAGTTGTTAAATTTGCATTCACAYTTGGATTGGACCTTTCAACACTTTTGCGTCTTCTCTCTCATCCCTAGATGGAGGAAACTGAAAAATGTTTATCCGATTACATTACAGAGATGTAACTTAGTCAAACTGAGTAATCTATTTTCCTGCTCTTGCTGACCACAATAGTTTTGAAGGTGAATTAAGTCCTAATAACTTTGAGCACATGCGTGAAAATGATATGTGGATAACTCACTCATCTGTAATTTCCTCTAAATTGTGTCCTATATATTTTGGTTTAGTCTGCAAATGCTAAGACAAAACGATTGTTATTAATAATACTTTTAGAAAGTATAACTGATAAAACTTACTTGAAATACATGGAGTTGATGGTTTGTGCTCCTCTGCCAGTTGATGTTGCCATTTCAGATTGATTGCCTTCTCCAGAGAAGAGATTGTGTGCGGTGTAGGCTGGGAATGGTGATGACAATTGGCCTTTTTATAGTCACGACTCAATAATTACATAAGATAATTTAGTTTCCCAAGAAGGCTCATGTCATACAAGTATGGAAGTTGCTTGTTCAATTAGACAAGGGCCTTTCAAAAATATTTGGATCATTTGTGAGCATTCGGATGAATGGATTCTATATTTCTACAATATTATTCATCCTAAATCATTCTTGGATTTATTCCACAATGTCCCGCCCATCATTTTTGGATTAAAATGTTGTCGGTGAAGCCTTACTGCCGATTATCATCTCATCAAATGAACTACTCAACTTTCTATACTTCTATGCTTCCATCACTATCATCCTCATCATAAAATCCAATGGTGCACAATACTCGATCCATTGGAACCCCATGCAAGTGTTCCATTCATAAGCCATGATGGAAGGTACCTTATAACCTTATCCTCTTGCCCATTATCGACTTGTCCTCTCTCATGTAAAGCCATTGCATTTCCACCCCCAAATACGCGTTTGGATTTTCTCTTTTTCCTGATCAAATCCATTATGGAATGAAACATATTAATCCAATTCTAGACCTTGGTACCTTATCAAGAATTTATTGTTATTACCAACTAAGAGCACATCCAAATTGGCGAAAAGGGTTTCGTAAGTTCAGCTGAAAATGGCTCGGTTTCCTCGAAAATCCTCCAATCTCATTTAAAGCAAGACGTTTCTGCACTTTCTGTTTTTGAGAGTTTGATTGCTCTCGATACAAAAGGGTTTTCTTCCTGGCCGGACTGAACAAGAAGCTCTGTATATTAAAGCAAGTAGGAACCTAGATAATATGGTATTGTCTTTTTCAATTTGCACCCCGTAAGAGTTTTTCGCTTAGCAGGAATGACAAGTTAAGGTTAAGCTCATAACTCAGTAATGTGCATTTCTTCCAGAAAATGAAGATGCCCCTATTACCAAAATATTGACCATACATTTCAAATTTCAGCAGAAACCCCCATCTTTTCTTCTTCCGTTCCCCATTTTTTGCATCAAGTTGCCAATTTTCTTTGCTTAGTAGGAAAAATTGTCACTATAGATAGATCGAATGAGCATACAATGTTGTAACAGTTTGCGGACTACATTTGCAAGTCCAGAATTTTATGGTTGTCGCAGCAATCAGCGACTCCTGGCATGGATTTTACTGGAAATGGCCAGATTGAACTAATAATACTCAACCCTGAATTACTGTTTCATTCTCTAGTGTATCAAAAACTCGCCTCTTCAGTTGTTGGTCGCCTCAAAAAATACCGTAAGCTATTAGCAAGAACCTGCAATGTATGATCGTTTAGATATTGCAATTTGTCTAGATTTGAGTTTAAGAGAGTTGTCCTAAGTCATAGCCTGATTTACCTGTTGAAGGGGTTTGATAATGGCTTTGCCCTTATAGCTGACATGGAACTTAGCCTTAGCCAACAACCCCTAGATACCATAACCAAATCATTTTAAGGTGATTTAGTCACTAGATAAGGCACTTGATGCAACTTGGTGACTAGTCTTTACCTCTGTATCAAACTCTCCTGATTCAACTGCAACATTTATGTCAGTAATAATCTTTACAAGATCCACCAGTAACCCAGGGCGATCAGCTGTTTCTACATAGAGTAAGCTGCAATAAAGCAATGAAGAATCAGCATGTGTTATTCATTCTCCYAGCCAGCTATATCCTAATCAAAGCATTATCGCATGCATGAACTGCAAAGCCATTTCGGTTTTGGCCCCGATAACAATTGTTTCAGACCGGGACTTGGTTCTTGCATAAATTTGTATCCATAAACAAATTAAAGTATGCGTTACCTTCGATCAGGACCATCATCATAAACACGTATGTGCGTTGCAATATCCACATCGACCTGAAATTTCAACATGAGAAACAGTGAAACTACAGTTATTGACYATCAACAAGCACACGCAAGTGCTATCCAGTAGGAACACTATCAATTATATGCAAAAAAATCCCAAGAGACACACAGAAAATAATACAAAGCAAGGAAAACTTGAAAGGAAGAGAGTGCAAAGCACCTGTTGAATCGGTGGTGAAGCACCAAAGGCTGCCCCCATCGCCAACTTTGCACTAGATTCCTGGATTGCCGATACAATCCATTTAAAAAATTAGAAAATCTAAAGCTTTGAGGTTCTCTAAYAAAAATCCAACTAGCTTGTGGGAATACCGGATGATACTCAAGCATATTGTTGATAATTGTCAAACGAATTGTCTCAAGCAACTCAGGGTCGTCAACCTTTCTTCCTGTAGAACTGGAAACGAGCACCAGCTATTTASAAGCAATATCAAAATTTTTGTTCTACAAACTGCCAGCCGTACATGCCAAAAGATACAGAAAACAAAATACAGCAAAAAGGTTTCAGATATCACACGGCAATTTCTAATTAAAMCACTCTTTGACAAAAAGTTTTGGGTGCAAGAATACATCATCCTACACTGATCATCAAAAAGGCTCTAAAACTTCTACTTCCAAGTGAACAGGAGACTTGACAATTATGGGTCAACAAAATGGTTGACACATGAATTTACCAATTCCGATTGTTGTCTCAAGTACTATGTCAAGWGCAASGAAATGCAACTATCAGCCAATCAATCATATATGTGTGGTATGAACATGTGAATGATATGTTTCTATTTTCATGAAGGCCRTGTCCAACGGATATRTCGATCAGATATCCTAAACTGAGTAATGGAGGAATTCATCAGAAATGCTATAAAAGATGAAAGCTTTACAAATAAGATCAACCAGATGAGTTTCCAAACTGAAAAAGAACACGATAAGAAAAAGTATATAGGCCATAAGCATGACTAACGGGTGGTGTTTTAAAGAGGAGAAATGTGAACACATTTCACCATTACTTACACTTTAGTGATGGCAAATTTGTTGTGTTTCCCAGATGAATCAAGATAGACGTTTGCCTTGGCAACATTCAGTCCAAGATTTTTAAGTGCATTCATCTGAAATGCATTTGMGATCAATCATACAACTATGACAAAAATTACTCCGTCAAAGCACCACAGAAGAGTTAAATGATCTACCAAATAAGGGAAAATCAAATTTGAGCATTCACAACAGGTAGAGACAGTAACATACTGTGTCAAGAAGAGCCCCGAGGCGATCTCCAAAGGTGACCTCCACAATAGTAGCATCTGGATCGGAGTCTTGGTCTATTATAACTTTGGGTATTGGAACTTCATCGGCCTCCTTTGAACTTTCACCCTGATTCTCAAATTCCAAAAACGTTATAATAAATCACAACTAACGGATGCGTTCCAAAAACAATCCAAACGCAAACAAGAAAAGAGAAGGAGAATCATCCTGCAATACTGCTTTATACCTCCACAGCTGTGGCAGGTGATGCTAGCAAAAGAATTCTGCTTGATGTCAGCAATCTGGAAATGGCATCCYATTATTATTTTTCGAATAAACGAAAACCAAAAGGGTATTTGGCGTGCTAAATCAAGAGAATGTTTGAACAAAGAGGGATAGATGGTTCCAGTTAATCGTGCGCTTCTTGTATGAAGCAAGAAGACCAACTGAACCAATTGCCTATCGGGAATTACAGGCATGAGAGGAACCTGGTTAGGAAAATTAATTGCATTCAAGAATTTTCATGAGCAGCATTCTAGCACCAAATTTATAACAAAATATTTTCAAGAAAATAGAATCCTAAAACTAGGTCGAAACACATAAAACACAGCGACAAAAGGAAAAAAAGGAAAAAAAAAAAAAAAAACAAACAAACCCTGAGGATAAGTAATCAGAAAACGAATCACAATAAGCCAATTAATTATAGTGCAACCAATTGATAGAAAGCTTGAAAGTGAAGGAAGTTCAATAATCAGTCTGAAAAATTAAGAGTAAAATCTGGTCCCAAAACCCAGTTAGTTTAAGGATTGCAGATAAGGAAATGTTAAGATAAGAAACATACTAGAGGAAATAAGGTTTACACTGGTGAACTAGCTCGAATCTAAGCAAATCTACTTAGCGAAAACCAATAAAAGAAGTCTATGTGCACACTCCAGAGAGGAGCACACACCTTTTCTTGGAAAACATGCAGAAGCCCTTAACTGGATCCGAACCAAAAATGCATCTGAAAGGAGCAACTCTTGAAGGAGGTTGCTTCTCAATTGCCTTCAAATTAGAGCAGAGGCCGAGATTAATCCCAGAAGAAGCCATTGCCACAGCCATTTGAGCACAAAGAAATGAAAAGACTTTCCCTTTTTCAAAAAATGGAGTATAGTAGCTTTTGGTTTTTCTCTTTGTCTGGGATTATGAATTGTACTACTAGAGGAACGAAGAGATGAAGAGATGAAGAGATGAAGAAATGGGAGTGGCAACAGATTGTGGGGACTAGAATGAAACCATTTGGCTGCAGGAGTAGAAGCTGTTAGTTGCAATTATTCTAGTATTATCCGCCATTCCCATGGATTAACTCCCACCTTGTCTTTAAGAAAGAGTATTTATAATGGAAGAAATAAGAGTGACTTTTTCTTTYTCCTTTTTCCTTTTCATTTCGTTTACCTCMTAAGAAATAATTCTCATCAAGCCCTAATTATAAAGCTCTCTCGACCCTTGAAATTTAAATACTAAAATTTAATAAATTAACAATTTTTTAAAGCTAATTTTTTTATCTCTTTATCTGAATTCTTATATTATAATAATTTATTTAACAAAATTCTAGATATTGTCATGTCTATAATTTTATCCTTTTTACTTAGTTCTTCAAATGTTAAATTCTTAAAGGATACAAAAAATTTTGAAATTAAGAAAAATTAAATAACTGAATATAATATTATTTAATAATTATATACTGTGAGTTATTATTAATATACAAATTTATTCATTGATCATTATAAAAAAATTATTTTCATGTACACTATGTTTTAAACAATATTTAAATAATAACAATGGTAGAGGAGTAAACAAAGGAGGATAGGAGAGGATATAATTTTGATTATTAAGTAAAAATTTATTAAATTTACGTCTAAATATATCTTGTAGTTAATATTTTTAAAATTTATAAAATAATTTAAAATGTACTTCACTTATTAAAACATTCTAATTATATTATTAAATTATTCTAATTTAATAACTATATGTYATAGTTGATCATCTCAATGGCAAGGTAGTGGTCCCAAATTTTCTGAAGGAGTACTATTTAATTTAGAAAAAGGTATATAATTTTTTAAAAAAATCTTTATACATATAACCATTCGTCTCAAAACATTTTAGAAAATTCATTAATATATGTTTTCTTATTATTTATCCCCACGTAAAATGACTGAAAACTCTACACACCTTTATATATATAATATAATTTGTTTTCAGTAAATATATTATTAGGATGTTATATATATTATTTTGTGTGGCGCACGAGCTAGGGATGAAATTGGTTCATTCACGTCAATATGATGTTGACATCGGCAAGCGCACAAATATCTCTCCTCAGAAATTGGCTTAAAAACGGGCCGAAAGCCCATATTGCACTAACCCTTTCAAACTGGAGCAGTGTCAAATATACTATATTGGGCATGAAGGCTACATAGTATTGTCGACGGATTTGAGCCCGAATGGATGAGGCCCAATAAACAAAATCCATCCTTAATAAGCATTGTACGCAACTGGAAAAACGTCGAACTTTTCAGCTGGGAAGGAGGAGGAGGAACAAACGAAATGTCGAAGTCCTGCAAAGGTCTTGCTGAGGAACTGGTCAGGTGTCTCAGTGATTCTGAATGTGTTAAGGTACATTTTTTAACCATTGATGTACAGAATTTCTGCTTCGACTGTTGTTACCATCCCTCCCTTGCCAAAAGTTTGCATCAAGAATTACAAAAAAGTTAGTAATTTAGTGTACAATTTCGGTTGTACCTTACTTGTTGAGTTATTTTTTCTTGGTGTTCTTTTTTTTTAATCTTTTTTTTTGGTAAAATATCTTGGTGTTGATTATGCAATGAAAGTTTTCTTGGACGAGCTGAATGGGTCTAATTGGTAGTTTGATTTGGGATATATTCGGGAATTTGATAATATGAAACAATTTCTGTTTTTTGTTTTTGGAATATACTTTATAAACTTGATCTGATATTTGCGTATGATGTTTGACATTTGACGTGATGATCGGAATGGGTTGCGATATTGTAGATTCAGAAGAGGCCGTATAGGGAATGTGCTAAGGAGAAGAGTCCATTAATTTCTAGCAAGTGTGTCGGACTAAGGGAAACTTACTTCAATTGCAAGAGAGGCCAGGTATGCTTTCTTTACTTCGTTCTCTTGGAGGAAATTTGTGCCTTCCTTCAATTTTTGTTCTAGAAATTAAATATTTAGGTAAAGCTAGAACTGTCCTATGACTGGCGAATAGTCCTTCCCATTGAAGGATTTGAGGGACAACCAGAGACCCATCCTAATAAGTGGTTCTTCAAACATGAACAGTTAAATTTTGATTGACCTTCTGTTTAACAAGTATCTGGACAATATTATTTAAGGTTAGGTTGTTGTGGATGTGATTATGTGTATACTGCGAGTATGGGTACACATAGAAGTGATTTTCACTTGAAGTAGTTTCTTTGGGTTTCCTTGGAGTACGCAGCATATTATCTATGGTATGAGTACTAGCACTTATTGCCATGGCACTTGCTTGGGCATCTTTGCGTACTCAGCATGGCTCACTTGGTGTGCTTTCATAACTCAACATAAGTTGTCTCACAGGCATCTTGAACATTTCATAGAACTCATGCTTTAGCTATTCATAAAATCTAAGATGCCAAATATTTTGAACTATGACCTAGAGAAAAGTCTAGAATCTGCATTTGTCGTTGTAAATCATTTCAACATCTTGCTTTCTAAAGGCATTTGGAATTGTGTTTCGTCCATGCTTTTTATTTCTTTATCTTTTTCTCCTGTGTTCGTGAGTAAGGGGAAAAAGTATTATGCTCACAGTCTGGAATGATCTCTACTTGACCTGTAACTGGATATTTGGCATCCTAATTGTATTGAATCTTACATAATCATCCCTTACAAAATATGAAACCTTGTAAAATGAACTGTAGACTTGGCTTTGTGGTATCAATCAGTTTATAATAAAATATCCAGTTTGTCTTAATCACTCTTTTTGATCTTTTHGTTTATTCGCTATTGTCCTCTTTTATAATAGTTTATTCAGTTTAATGGCTTATTGTCTTAGCCTTTTGCTGGTTTTTCTCTATGTAATGCTGGGCAGTCTGGCCAACTTATGGAGTGATTTTGTTGTGTACACAAGTAGGATATATATATATATATATATATATATATATATATATAAAGATTATAGAGTAAAATCTATTGCTACTTCTTTATGCTGTTCAAATATTGATAGAATCATTTATGAGATGGTCTCTGAGAACTGAAGTAATGCAATATTAATAGTATAGAGTGAGTTAGGACCATGATCCTGGTTAGGTTTTGTGTTTGGTCCTGTAGTTGGTAGCAGTCCTTGGATGCAATACAACTGTCAAGTTCTTTCTACCGTTTTTTCTTTTTCCTTTTTCTTGAAAATACACATAATATTTGGTTAAAAATGAGGACTTTTGTACTGTAATTCTTGAGTTTACAACCTGATCCCTGCAAGTCTCAGCACCTTTCTGAGTATTGGAGTTTGTAAAGCTAAAGTACCATTATCCATTTCATGCTGATTAAAGTAAGCAGAACCTTAAATTCTCTGCTAACTATTCCACAATCATGCAGATGGATATGAATAAATCACTTATTCTTCATTCACCTATGAGAATTCATTTAGTAAGATTATAGGATTTTAAAATTTCCAACTATCACATCCTTTTACCAGCAGCTTGAACTTGTGTATGGTTTTGCATCAGATTTAAGTGTCCATTGGTTGTTTGTAATCCACAAGCTTAGTTAACATAGTCAACTTCCACTCAAAATATTGTCTTCTTCAGGGCCCCAATCCTCCATCCCCGGTTTTCATCCTTCGATGTTACTTATGCAATGTTGTTTCCTGGGGAACAATGCAAATGTTTTTATACATCATCTGATATTTGTGAATTGTCCGCATATTATCTTGATTCAGAAGCTGCATAGTATCTTGATTCACCRTSTGAGACATGCCCTGCATATGAAGAACAATGCTGGATCTCATTTTTGTGTTGTTATATTGGTTTTCTGCTTCAAATTTTCATTTATACTGTGAGATATAAAAATAAGTGGAAGTATTAAATTAGTGTTCATGGATTGGATGTATTTTTAGGAAGCAAAAGAATGTTTGTGCTTATGCCACTACTTCAAAATAAATCACATTTATATATTCCAAGTTATTGCTCCTTCCCACTTATTAAAGAATTTAGAATATGTTAACTAACTCATTATGCTCAACTCAGAGATAGCTTAAATTCATTTTGAACTTTAATTTTTTCTTCTCTTGCATCTGTTTATGAGACTCACCAAATCTTCAGGTGGACATGAGAGCTCGAATTCGAGGAAACAAGGGCTACTGATCGTTGGGTGGTTCTCACAAATTACATGGTTTCAACAGCTGGAAGTCAATCCATAGTTTGATGTCTCGTCCTTGAAGAGTATAGATACAAAGCTGACAAATTTTGAACGAGCTTATATGAGGTTATTTTATCCAGAGCAACATGAGCGTCTTCAACACATGAAGCATCTTCTTTCTCATCTTTCTGCCAAATAGTAACTGGATTCTGTAAATTTTGGATTACAACAATTGTTTATCCTCATTTTTCTTGTGCCTGATTTTTTCAACTGATTCCCCCCCAACCCCACCCTCTCTTGCATCAAATTCTCCTCTCCTGTTGTAAACAAATGGGAARGAAAAACTTTTCCTTTATTTTTATTCATCATAGATATAAAGTAAGAATCCCATAATACGAAAATTTCTAATTAATTCCTTTACTCAATTCCTTACAATTTTGCTAATTACTTATAATTTTATTTACGAATTATAATACTCTTAAGATGGAGTATATATGATAATCATGTTTTAACTTGTTACAAATATAATAAATTTTAGGTTCATTTACAACTTTTCGGAAAATATCTTTCAATTATTCTTCGATCTTTATATACATTGTAAAAATTATACATATTTGTATTTTCTCACATTATCGAATGGCCAAATGATTTGGGTCAACCAGTGCAAACACAAAGGTTGTGGCTTCAAAATAGAAGAAAAGTAGAGAAATAAAAAGATTTAAAATCGAAAATATAAAAAAATCGAACATTTCAAATGATGGTTTACATAGAAACGAATTTTTACCAAACAAAGCATAAAATGTGCCGGTAGTGAGATTCAAATTGTACCTACCGAAGGATGTCCTACAACCAAATGGGTTTTCACCCCCCAGGTACAAATACGTGCTGGTAATGACATGCAAATGTCATATTAAAGGGTGAACCAAATTTTTAAATATTTTTTAAATCCACTATTTGAGCTAAGGGTGATGGAAAATCTTTTCCTTTATTTTTTTATTCATCAAATAATACTAATATATAGTAACTTCATAATAAGAAAGTTACTAATCTATCCCTATAATCAAATTTTTAATCAATTTCTATAATCTAGGTGTACAATATTACTAATTATATGTAATGGTATTTACAATTAACACTTGTAAATAAAGATATTCTACAATAATTTTGAGCATCCTTTGATTGACGAGAAAGTGAAATTATAATTGGGTTGTGATTTCTCAAAACCAAAATTCAAGGAATTAAAATCCTTAGAGATTCGTTTATCTTGTTTCAAGTGCAATTGAATGTAAATRGGAAGAAAATTTATATTTTTATYAAATTGTCTAAATTAGCCTCATGGGTGAATATAATAATTTAAAATATCTTATATTAAACGTAGGTTTATTTTCATTAAGCACATAAATCTAACTATTTTATTTTATTAAATCAAATATCATAGTCTTTCTAGACGATGAGGAAATTATTTGACAAAAATATATGAATTTTTGGGGAAAAGGAGACATTTTTTTAGTTTAAAATATTAAGATTAATATGAAAATTAAAAATTCTTTTTAGGGAAAAGGAGACATTTTTTTAGTTTAAAATATTAAGAGATTAATACAAAAATTAAAAATTCTATCTCATATAATTGATATCTTAATTTCAAATATAAATAAAATTAAATCCTGAATTTGCTTATAATGCACARAAGAAGAGGATTTTTGGGAAAGAGTTTARAAGTTTTTCTAAGAAAAATGTTAGAGGGCTTTTTAAGAGAAAAGTTTAGCCAATAAGGAGAATAACAAGAGGAAGGAGGGGAGAAAAAAAAAAAAAGGTTATTCCAGTCTTTAATACTTACTACGCGTATTTTTTGTTTAAAATTCTGAGGGAGGTTAATCAAAATGCCATCTCCCTACACGTAATTTTTTTTCCCCGAAATTGTGCATTATTTTTTCTAAATTTGAGGAATTTGATTCCTTTCCAAATACCAAAGTAATTCTCCAAATGTTRAAATTTAATACTGAGGAATCAAATTATTTTCCTAGTGCAAAATCCTTGACAATCAAATGAGACTTTAAAGACTCTCCGGGGACGAAATGAAATGACTGAAAGGAACYAAATAGAATTTTAAGAGGAAATAAAGGAACATGCAAAAAGAAAAATGGCATTCATAATAATAGGGCTTCAGATCTTCATTTTCCTACTATAATAATTAGAGTTTGACATGTATTTATCGTAACTCCTCTAAAATAAAGGAAGAGAGATGTTAAAAGGGGTTAAAGATATGTAGACATCKATTAGTGGATAGAGGTATATAGCRGAGGCTCTAGTAGGAGAGTATATTAAAAGATCTCTCCAGCATAATAATAGCAACAAAATATTGAAGAAGTGATTAATGACATATTTGTTGTAARTAAATTGTGAATTATGTTTCTGTCCTTGAAACTATAGAAGTCCATATATATAGGGCTTTGGTACATATTATGTTAATGACCATTTATCTATTGTTCTCTCTTTACACTTCTCCATTTTCCTTCTCAAATTATAACATATTATCAATACAACTCTCTACATCTCTACTCGTTARAGCATCAAGCTTTTGAATACGAGTCTCTATTTCTGACAATTAAACTTCATCTCTACCTCTTAAAGTTTAAAACTTTTGATTGAACACAATGTTAGTTTCACATTTTGATTATTGTACAAGTTAATTTTTTATTACTGTTTCAAATTAATTGGAATAAGCAAATAAATTAAACATATTTAGTGTTCTTTAAAGTACTGCTTGATAAGAAATTAGTGCTCATTTTTTTTAGTATGGATTGCTATAATGAATTGATGAGATTATCACTCAAGTTTTTAGCAGGCTTTTTAATAAACGCCATTTCTMCAATTTGCCAGATTAGAAGGACATTTATATCCATATATGTGTTATGAAGTTTTAGCCACCAAAAAATATATGTTGCTTACTTATCATGATGCATGAATTTTTAGAGTTAAATATTTAAAAGGAATAGTCTTCAAAAAGTATTGTTGCTTTCAAAAATCGTGTTATGAAGTGTTGTTGGTTTTGGAAATCGTACTCACTATAATGTCTAAAAGATTTGCATGAATTTCGCTGGCTTCCATTGCTTTGATGTAGTATATATTATTAAATTATATGTATATGCAATATATTCATACAATATGCTTGTTTTATGTTAATATGACGTTCTTTATTTACTTTTATTCAATTTTGCTTGTAAATAGTTTCCTTCTTATTATTATCTGTTATTCCTCAATGATCATAACTTTAATATTCTTAAAAAATATTAAACTACTATCTCATGAAGTAACAATAGTCTAAATTTACATTATTTGCTCCAGAGGAGCTTGATATTATGATCAAAATATTTCTTGAAAATATTGAACTATTACTCTAAATTAAAATTATATACTCATAAAAAGAATATATAATAATCTAATATTTTTAAAAAATATTGAACTGTTGCTCTAAATTAATTTTATATGAAAGTTAATATTATCTATTTTTGAAAAGTATATTTCAATCTAAATATTCTTAAAGAATATTGAACTATTGTTCTTGAAGTACAAAGAAGTTGAATTAATTATTATATTATAAAAATACACTTTTAATGTGCTCCCGAAATAGCACTTATTTTGAAAAAAATTATACGAAATACTTTTAAAGAATATTGAATTATTGTTCTTGAAGTAAGAAGAGGTTGAATCAATTATTATATTAAAAAATACACTTTTATTGTACTCCCTAGCACTTGTTTTGAAAACAATTATATCAAATACTTTGATGATTATATGTAATCTCTAAAGAAATGCATAAAATGTATATCATGTTGACATCGATTACTTTGTTATTGCTCTACATCATACGAAGAATCTCTCATTTTATTGTAAAATCATACAAATGTCGAATATCATCCAATTTGAATTTGTTACACTTAACATATCCTACAAGATTATTTGTCATAGGCCATTAGTGTCAAAATCCATCTTAAAGGCTCTGAAAGAACGAATCTCAATAGGATCGTGCAAAGGAACTAATTTTTCATAGTCATCATCTCAACAATGACCTGAAAGTAGAGTATGCATCTGTCGGACGACAAAACATATTATGAATCTCTACCAAAAATCAATCAAGAAAAAAGTGGAAGTGGAAGATACGAATTTTCTTGATTTTTATGGTGTAGTTTATGCAATTCACTTAGATGTCTACAATTATTTTGTTGTTCTAATAGGAAATATTGACTATTTGATGGCAGGTATGGGTTAAAAATCGAATTAATTGCTCATTTTATGCATGTTTCTTTCAAATTCTATAGATTCTTTTTTTTAAAGTATTTTAAGTTTTAAAATTTGAACTATTTTATTATTTGATTAAGTTGTTTTCCTATCTTAATGTTTTTGGACATAGGTTTTTAAATTACTTTTTATGTTTGTAGATTCTAGATAGATTGTTGAGATATTTATGTCCTCGATAGTGCAGCAATACACACCATTATTGAGTATAAGGAGTATTTCTCTTGTTAGATGATGAGATTGACAAATGTAAATGTTATAAATGMTAGTGTATATTTGGTATATTATTCTGGAAGAACTACCATATTTTGTCTAGAAAGGGATAAAATTTATATGTAATATTCTCCTTAAATTCCTACGAAAATTATTAAGTTTTAAAGTTATCCGCCGAAATGGGTATCATATTGAGACAATGAGAAAAAAGATGTTTAATATATTTATGTATCACAATTATAGTTTCAGGAATTTATATTGGAGAAACTAGTGTCTCTCTCTTCATATTGTATTATGCCAAGATTAATGCACTTGAGATGCATCATCTGGTAGACTAAAAGTTTAGGTTTTTTTTTTTTTTTCTTTTTAATATCTCATCAATCACAATTGAAGCTACATTTGGTGGAAATTACAAATTTTGACCATTATATGGCACATCTTGAAATGTTATAATAGAACCTAGAATATACACTTACAAAGAAGTGAGAATTACTCCCATTAAAGGGAGAGAAAGAAATTTGCAAGTAGCAGAGTTGAATTCCTGACCACTTAGTCGAGGGGCCTTAATAATTAGAAACTTACTTGCAATCTGATGTTTTTATTATTTGTCATAACAGATTGAGTCACACTGAATTTACAATGCTAGAAAAAAATAATTGAGATTTGGCACAATGAACTATTGAGAAATCAAAAAGTATTGAACTCAAATGAATTCATATGTATTGCTTGTTCTCAAGAAAATTTGATTATTACACCATTGCCAGCAAAAGTGGGAGTTGAATTCCTACATCTCTAGAATAGATTTTTGGGATATATGTGGACTTATTTATCCACATGTGATTGATTTAATTTTTTATAGTTTTTAATGGATACATTGACTGATGGTGACATATGAATTTGTTATCAACTTGCAAGYTGAAGTTCGCGAGATTACTTTCTCAAATAATCCGAGTACGGGTACGATTTCAAACCATCCAATTAAATTATTTATTTGGATAATGTTGGTATATGTTATCCCATATTTTTGAGCTCATATAAATTCAATTGAATTATTTTGAATCTTCATACCCAAAATGATTTAGATGAATATTTTATTAAATATTTCAACTAATTGTTAAACCATTAACAATGAGAACAAAACTTCCCACAAATGCTTGGAGATATGATATTTTTCATGAAACAACACTTGCATATATGGCCAATTGGTTATTATAATTTTTCTCCTTTGAAATTTGCTTTTGGTTATGAGCATTGGAAATTCCAAAGATTATTCATTTGGAGAAAATAGCAAATTGAGGTGTCTGATGTTTTTCTGGATCCAAACAAGAATTACTAAATCACATTTACRAGCAATAAATGTTCCCACATSRATGGAACTCGCAGCAAGACAAAGTATTGATGTATACTAGCYAGTAATTATAAAATACGGCAGAAGATGGTAGTGATTCTAAAACATGGCAGAAGCATGGTAGTGATTCTAAGACACGTCACCTCTTGATTCTAAAGTACGTTAGAAGCATTCCCCATCTCTTGGTTATAAAAATAAACATTCTCGAAAGAAGGGATTATATGATCAGAATGACCATATTTAGAAATTAAATAAAAGAGAGCCTAGAGATATTGTTAAAGAGATTCAAGTTCCTCAAAGTAATACAAAGAGCTCTAGATATCATAGATGATAATGAGGATCTTGAATCAAAATCACTTGAAAATGTCGGCATCACTATGTTCAAAAAGTTCAATGTTGACGTATATTTCACGATGTTTTTGACAAACATTGTCATAGGCCTTTTTTATTGATCTATGCTGACACTTGAAACAAACGCCATTATATACATACATAAGACGATGTTTATAAACGATGTTTATCTAGGCATCACCATAATATTATCTGCGACGATATATGTGGTAACTTCTGCTGAAACGACATCATACTTGAATTTGAGATGACATTTATAAGATGTGTTGGCATAAAAATAATATCTCCCAACATTTCATATACGTAGGTAAGAATGTTGTAATAAAATATCTTTTTTGGCGAATTATGCTGACAACGKTTCCACTTTAGTCTCCTAAACACTAGATAAGACAATAATTTGGTTGATATTTGTAAAATGTCATTGTATATGGACTCGAGGCGACATTTTAGAATGACATTTGCACTATGTGTTGGCAAAAAAAATATGTTATGCCAACATTTCCTATATGTTGGCATTAAAGGTCATAAGAAATTATGATATTAGACGACTTTCGTAGATGATATTTCCCATGTAGTTGTTTACACACTAGATACGATGACATGTAGACTACATACATAAAACGTCATTCTACATTGAATGGAGGTGACATTTTAGAACRATATTTGCACAATGTGTTGGCAAAAACACATGTCATGCCAACATTTCCTATACATGGGCATTAAAGGTAGTAAAAAATCATGATATTGGGTGACATAATGCTAACAACATTTCCCCTTTAGTTGTCTAAAGAATAGATATGATGACTAAAGGGACAACATTTAAAGAATGTTGCTCTAGTTTGAATTAAGGCAACATTTTAGACCGATTTTTTCAATATGTGTTGCCAAAAAAATATGTTATGCCAATATTTTTTACATCTGGGAGCATTTCATTTGCTCTAAGAATAAAAGTGGAGATAATTTATTAGAATATCTTTCATTATGTTTTATTTTTTTCAAATTCTGAATATTACATCCATAATTTTCTAAACTGTACTTACATTTTATGTGGATTTGTAGGTTAAAAAGAAATGAACATGCCCTAGTAGAGCAAAGATATATCACTTTTAGTAGGCGATCCCTAATATTAAGTGTTTGGTCCGGAAAGAAATGGACGCATACATGGTATGGGCTTTTGTGTAAACCYAAAGGTCTTATCAACCTCAAACATAGACTTGATCATGCTCAAATTAGTCATGATAAACTTAGTCAATTATATAGAATTTTTTCCCATTACTGAAAAATTAGCCTTTGTTGTGATGACCACGCCGACCCCTAGGTTCCACCGGGGCCAAACAAGATGTTTCCTGCCTCCCGATAGTCACATTACATGAACGTAAAGTATCTAAAAGAGTAAGCTAAAAGACATGGTAAATCTGATGTTTTAAGACATCCCAAAAATACCTCCAAGGCATAAATACGATCAAGCACAAATAGTTTTATGAAAGTCTCCAAGTCCTCCATACTGTTGATTCTTCACGCAGTGGATTTCTCATTCCTGTCACTAAAACATGAGAAAATTATGAGCGAAGCTCAATGAGTCCCAGGTGCATGTATTATGTATTTCGAAATCAAGAGCATGTTTCTCAAGAAAACCTTGGAAAATAGTTTGAGTAAAAGACTTTTGCGAAAATCTGCTATTTTTTRAAAAATTAGATCAAGTCAAGAGTGAACTGGAAATACTACGTCYGAAAACTCGTTAGTTTCTAATAATCGTATCCCAATTCACTTTCACCATAGAGTCAACGTCATACCGGTTATAGAATTACCAACCATATCACCTCGTAGTGCACATGTGACATTCAACCTTATCACCTCTATCAATCAATGGTACTCGCTAGTTGGGCAAAAAAGAGTCAATCGCTCTTGGTTAAATGTCCTAACCAAGGGTATKACAGCCCACAATCCCACCTGGGCATCCAATGGGGTGAGTGTGTCTACCCATGCATTACCAGTCCACCATAAATATCCCAGTCGTTGGCTAAGAAGTAGGTTACTCTGATATTATCTTTGAAAGTTCAAGAGATACTTGTACTGGGACAGCCAAGCATAGTACTTTGTCTGCCGAACTAGTTAGTCAGAGCTTGCCAATTTGAGTACTTAATACTGTCCTTCAATTTCGTATATCACATAAAAATTGCTTTGAAGCAATTCTTGAACTTGCAAAATAATTTTCAGTTTAGAAAAGTCACGTGTTCTATTTTCATGCTCGTTTTTTTAATAAATGCAAATAAAATAGGTTTTCACAAAAATATTATAAAATGAAAATCTGAGAAATATGTTTAGAAAATGTGTTTATGCATAAAATGGTTTTAAGGGGGACTCATCTAAGTGCACGCTTTTCTAAAATTTGCTCGAAACCTAAAATTAAGTGAGACACGTATCTTCGAGTAAGATTTCATCGGATGTAATTCTTAAAGTRGAAAAACATTSCTAGTGAGTCTGCTAAAATATCAATTCTATATTATACAAAGAATTAGATCCTAAGTTCGAATGATTTCCTAAGTGGAAATCAGAGTCTAARAATGATTAAGTTTTGAAAGGAAATAATTCTAGGAGSTTGGTGTATATTTTGAAGAAAAGACTTCAGAAGTTATATGAATGATGTCCTAACTCGTTCTAAGTTTACACTTACGTATGGTAATTATMTATTAATCTGGGGTTTTAATTATAGGTTTTCAAAATGCTCCTAATGTCCTAAGCTTTCTAACAATACCTCTTATGAATAAGTCTAATTAGTAATCAATCCATAATTTACACAACAATTTAAGGTTCTGCAAACCATCCAGATTGGAAAGGTCCAAATGAAAGGGTTCCAGATTTTGATTCATAACTTAAGCGATACATATCTAGTTCAAGCCAAATTAGTCTTAAATTACTCCTAAGATAATTATCTTTCCAACTGTGTATCAAACAATAGGTTTTCTTAAGCTATACATATCTAGTTCCAATGAAGCCGTAATTAACTTAAAACAGTAGGTTCAGTGCAGTTTTCATTCATTTGTCCAACATTTATATAGAGGCCATAACTTGTATTCTACTAAGGCATTTGTTTCGTTTTTTGGTCTTCTTTTGAACCTAAGAAAGGACCACTATATCATTGTCTAAGTGAATCTAAAATTCAGGAAGTGATTCAAAGCAAAAAATTGGCGATGAAATGGCTAGCATGTCAAACCAATTTCCAGATTTCCAGCAAATGTCAAGTGTGTCCAAATTCTTCTGATCCTATCCAAACCATTTATGCTATTCAATCTATTAAAAGCAGAAGCAATCTCAATACAATATCCATGCTCCTATTTAGCATTATTTTATGTTTCAATTCCAGAATTCTCGAATCCTATAGAACATGTTACTAGATTTCATGCTATCCTCATGCCTTCATGTTTTCTCATTTTAGGTAATTTATTACTATTTTATTCAAGCATCGATATCATATCACTATTTCTAGCCTATCCATCATTCTTTTATGGTTAAGACAAAGCATCAAATRGTGTGCATACAAACATTCAATTAATGCATAAGGCATACTTAACATAACTAAAAGTAGATTACTATGCTACCTAATTCATGCTCAAACATTTCATTCAAAATATTATAGCATTCTTTTATGTTTTTATGACACTCATTAGTTGTTAAAGTACCTTAAAGAAGATTATTGTGCTCGGCTTTTAAAACACAAAATATATTCACTAACTATAAAACCGTACTCATGTTCATAACTCATCATATTCAAAAGCACCTTGTATATTCCTACTACCATTATAATTTATGCACGATCATGTACACATCACACATATTCATAGTTTCTTTTCATTTTCAACTCACATCATAGCATRTAAACTCTCAAAGGCTAACAACATAACATCAATTAGCTTTTCATGCTAGTTCAAACAAATTCCTACTCACTAAGTATATGCATTCGGTTTCCATACATTTTTCGATTGTTTTCTAATAGGGAGGAGCTTCATTTATATACTTTCTTGATTGAAAGAAGGTCCGCAAGAGAAAATACACAATGAGAGTTAAAGTAAACAAAGCTTTGGCCTAGACGATTTTTTCTTCTTTTATTCTCATTTTTCTTCTAGTTTCTTGTCGCCCGATTGTTTTCTGGAATCAGTTTCTTGAGCTTGGTTTGGGTAGTTTAAAAGGTAAGGAGAAAGGTGAAATAAGAGGGAAGGAAGAGGGATATACCGTGGGAAAAAGTGAGCTTTTTGTGAGTGTTTGTTTTGAGCAGAATTTAGAAGATGGAAGCTCGATTTTGGGGGGTGAAGTGTAGCTGTTTCTTTTCAGGTTGCAGATGAATTTTTGCAAGCAATGGAAGAGTGAAATTCCAGCCAACTGAGAGAAGGATTTGGAGGAGAAGAGAGGCAGAAATCTCAAGGTTTCTTTCCATGTGAAGGCTGCAATCTTTAGGCAAGTGTAGGGTGAATGGAAGGCAGAAGCTGAAAGTGTGATGAGAGAGAGAGTGGAGGCTTGGTGAGTGTTTCAGTTTAACAGAGGTAAGCATTATGAAGAGAGGCTGGCGGATTCTACAATGTTTCATAGGAAGAATTGGGCAAAYGGAGGGTGGTTTGATCACACATGGATGGCTAGAGATGGTGTGTTGGCATGGAATTCAAATGGCACTTGAATTGAGGTGGCAGGGAGGGGTTTCAGTCAAGAGAGGGAGAGAGAGGAAGAGAAATAAAAAGAGGAAAAACATAAGGAAAAATCTGAAATCAAATGGGATTTTATCTTCTTGCTAGAGTGTTGGTTTGGCCAAGAGGGAAACTAGAAATGGTTTTAGTTTTGCTAAGGAAAGATTTCGGCTTCCTAGGGAGAATTGAAGTCTAAAATGGTGGATGTATCTAAGGCTAAGTGAAATACATATAGATAGGTAGATAATGAATTGAGGATGCTATGCTATGATAAAATAAAAATTGAAATATATGCATAAGATAAAATGATCTAATTCTTATCTAGATACATAAAACATCATGCTATAGATGGAATAAATGAACTAATCTACCATGGAATGAACTAATGTAGCACGAGGTAAGATGAATATAAGTAAGAATGTAAAGGATATCATGACCTAAATTTTATCTTAGGAATTTCAAAAAATATAGAGGATTTCTCTAGAGATGATTTTCTAGATGATATGCATCTTGATGAACTATATAATTAAACTAAAGAACAATTATCAAATATAGGAAGTTAGAAAGAGGCTCAGATTTTAATCCTAGAGTTTTGAATAATTTCTACAGGTTTTAAGTTACTACTCCCCTGTAGATGCATAAAATGTATTTCCAAAATTCAAAAATCTAATTAGTTTTCTGATGAGGAAAATAGTTGATCAAGTTATTACTCCTAATGTTTTCAGGTTATGATCCATACTTCAAGTGATCTTCTTATCCTAGGATTTCAGGGTTTTACATTTGTACTGATAATATTTTTCTCTAAAACTTGATTTTTAGGCTGGAGAACCTCGAAGTAGTCTTGGATYGCACATGGCTATTAACAAYGTAAACGAAAATCGAGATGGTTTGACTATCGTAGTCTGACTACGACAACACTAATATTATAATTGATATTGTTGCATTTAATTATAATTTTTTTCATTTTTTTTCAAACGATGCTACATCTATTGGTGCTGATCTTTTGTTGGATGGTGGCTGCCTTTTAGATTAGGGTTCATTACCAATTATATTGTATTTTCACTTTTCAACGTAGCAAAATTACAATTATTGTTCATTTTAATTACTCTTTCTGTTTTCCATTATCAATTCTTTTCATATGTAATTGTCATAATTAGATTATTAATATTTAATTTGAAATTCATAATCTTAATTTTAATTTAATTAAAAAATACTAATTTGGAATTATTTTGAAATAATACTGAATTATTATTATTATTTTTTAATCAACAATTTTTGTGCTAACGTTTTAAAASATTGGCATATAACAATCAAAATATTGGGATACTAATGTTATCGTAACACTTGGTAAATGTTGGGACTGATCTAAATATGACGACTCATACATGCATTGGCAAAACATTCGCATAGCAACATATACAAACATTGGCATAAAAATACTACAACAACTCATACATGTGTTGGAAAAAAATTCATATAGCGACATATATAWACATTGTCTAATCCTTGTGTCTTCATAAAGAAAACAGATATTAGAGTCGCAATTGTCGTAGTTTATAATAATTTAAATTTGATTAAAGCTCTTGGAGAGCTCAACAAAACTATGTATTACATAAAAAATGAATTTAAGATGAAAGATCTAGGAAAGACAAAAAAATTTCTTGGTTTGTAAATTAAATATTTTCCTAAAGGATTATTTGTTCATAAATTTAAGTATACATAAAAAGTAATAAAACAATTTATATGGATAGTGAAAACCATTGGGATCACTTATATGATTGTAAAATCACTTGAAGTTGATAAAGATAATTTTCACCCACTTGAAGCGGGGAAAAGATTCTAAATCTTGAAATCTCATACTTTATACATTGAGTTATCTTGCAAATTGCACTTGACATGAAATAGCTTTTTCTTTAAATCTCTTTGCAAGATATGGTTCTCTATAGACAGCTATATCTTAGAGACCTGTTAAGCAAACCATAAGAGATACGTTCTCGAATTATTTAGAAATTATTGCAATTCATGAGCTTGTGTTGCATAACCCAAAGGAGGTTACATCAAAGGAGACATGACAAAGCATATCTTTCTAAACTTCTTCTATGTACACGAGCTTAAAAAAAGTGATGACACTAATGTTAAATAGATTCGCCAGGTGATAATGTGGTAGGCTTATAATACAAAGTGTTGCCAACATCTATATTTAGAAAGTTGATACGTCATATTGGGAGGTGTTAACTCAAAGACATTAAATGATATCTATATCAGATAGAGTATTTGTACTGTTTTTCCTTCATTAAGGTTTTATCCCACTGGGTTTTCTTGACATGGTTTTAATGAGGCAGCCATTAACACTGCAACATCAACTGTACTATYCTTTTTTTAGTTCATTTTTCCACTGGGTATTTTAACATGTTTTTTATGAGGCAATTGTTGTATAGATTAGTCTTGAAGGGGAGTGTTGTAAATAAATTATGAATGACATTTCTGCCCTTGAAACCTTAGAAGCCGTAGAGTTTAACCTATATAAATAGAAGGCTTCGGTACATATTATGTTAATGACAATTGGTCAATTGTTCTGTTGCTACACTTCTTCTCCCTTTTCTTTCTCAAATTATAAAAATATTTATATTTCCTATCCAGCATATAGTCACCCTTATTGGTCCAGTAGTACAGAATTCGAAGTTTAGAATTCCAAATCGATTACAAAATAGAATTCAAAATCATAAATGCTAAATAGTAYTAAAGAAGAGCAAAAGAAGATATACAATTATAATATAAGTTCAAGCTACCGAGGTTTGTATAAACACAATTTCCATAAAACAAATTCCTCCTGTACTGTATGTATTAGGACAAATGTTTATTAGGATACAATGGAATTACAGTAAGCAAACCTGAAATATTACTTGAGCTAAACCAACAAGTGGACTAAGTAGAAAATTCTGCTTAACTGGAATTTTGGAATYAACTAAAGAGTAGCTAGAACAAGAAAGCAAAAGGATGCAAAGCCATAAAATTTTCTGTGCAAATGACTGCTGAAATTTTCTATGTTGAAATGTTGGAAGCAAGGCCATTTTATAGGCTTCAAGATGACTTKCCACCTTCATAAAACAATTAGTTTTATTTTAAGAGTTTAAACTCTTGGAATTAATCACTAAAACATGGTTGGAACATCATAAATTACTATAGAAACATGTCAAGGTTTACTGTTGTAATAGTTCCAGACACTGATTTAATGCAGAAACTGCTGCAAAATAACAACTTAGAGTCCCTTCAACTACAGTTATAATTCCTGAAACTACTGTATTTTTATTTCTATAGAAACTCCCAACTTTAGTGCTAAAATAAACAGCCAACTCAATTTCCTATTCACTATTTTTCCAACAATCCCCCACATGAATGGAAATTCATCAAGAAATGGAAAACTTGCGGTAAAGTTCAACGTCCGAATCCTACATAGGATGCGAAGTGTTATCCTTTGAACCATCCTTTGTCAAGTATGTTTACTTTATTTAGCTGACCAGTAGACATGATATCATTGAATTGTTCTACCTTTGGTGTAAATGATGACATACCTCACATAAGCTTCTTCCTAACATAATTCAGTTCTCATGGTGATGTTCTTTTATTGCTATGAACGTAAGCCTAGTTCTACGAGAGCCTTTAAGAATTGAGACCACACAGTTCTCTTAGAAGCAACCTCCCTTCTCTCTTACATAGGTGATTCTTTAACTAATAGTAATCCATTATACTTCATTAAGGAATCTACGATGCATAAGAATCATTAAAACTTTATCCTTAACTATGTGTATCACTGTTACATTATAGGAATAGATAGGAGATAACCCCCACAATGATGCATCCACTTCGCCTCTTCATCACATTTATCCGAAGATATAAACTACGATTCCATAGTGGATCTGGYTATAACTATCTGCTTAGAGGATGTTTCCATGATATAGCTGCATCTCATAAGGTAAACACAAATCCATTTGACTCTTTTATATCAAATACCCAATTATCATCACTATATCCTTTGATAACGAACGAGTATACATTAACTACAACAGTACTCTTACTATTCCTCTCCCATTGGTCAGCTCCTGAATTACTGATATGGGTGAAAATCCATGGAATTAACTAGTATTTATATGTATATTTTCACCCTATTTGTTGTGTTAATAAAGCACTACTTCGTGCTATTTTACCTTGAATGTTGTCCAAATTTCATTATGGAACTTCATTCTTGCTATATGATGGAATTGTAGAATTAATGAGCCTTTATTGATGTCAAATGCTTTATTCTATAGGAATTTGATTCTACATATGAATTAAAGTAGAGTTGGATAATGAATTACGTGAAGTTCATATTTTGGTCATTGCTATAGCAAGGACTGGAAGAAAGAAGMACATGGCGTGCAATGCTAAGAGCATCTCCAATACTATGATGTTGACATTGTCTTGAAGTACGCCGGATCATTAAAATAGAAAATTCCCCTATAATTTATCTCCAGTGCATTCTGTCTTAACCTCTGTTATGCTGACATTGTAARAATAAATGTTAACAATGTCAAGCCAACTGTTTGATCCTAGAAAGTATGTTTAATATGCTGACTCATCAATTAAGAAGGGAAATGTGGGAAAAATAAATAAGAATATCTTTTACTTTATTTTTATTTAAAAAATAAATGCCACCTAGACAAAATTATAGGAAATTGACATAATGCATTGGAGACGACTATTTAACCTCGCATTCTTTCCATTAGACATTCATATAATGTGGATTGACATTCTATTCATTAGATGCCATGTGTCAAGCTTTAACAATGTCAACATCTGGAAATGACCTTTAACCATCACTTTCTTTCCATTAGACATTCATATAATGTGGATTGACATTCCATTCATTAGCTGCCATGTGGCAGACTTTTAGCAATGTCAACATCCTAACATTGGAAATCCTCTAAATCAACTTAAAATGAAGTGGACCCATGTGAATATCTTAGGAGCTAAAGAAGAAAGCATAAAGTGGTTATGCAAGTGAGTTTTCTTTGGCCAATTATATGATGACAAGTGTACAACCTTTTGCCACTTATGGCCCAAGTTTTCAAGGAAATTTTCATTCAAAAAGGCAATAGAGAGAAATTTGCAAAGGATCATTCGAGCATCACACAACAACTATATGAGAAAGACAAGAATGGAGAAAAGAAACAACCTAATTTTAGTAGCTCCTTCTCATTTCTAATTTTATGGAATTCAAAGATTTTGTGGAAAATGATTTGTTGAACAAATTTTGGAATCACATTAGTCATATGTGTTGATTTGAGATAATTTGTATATTTGATATATAATCAATCATGTTTCATTACCACACACCTACCTAAAGTGACCAACACACTTAGTAATTTTGTGATATCCCTTCTTTGTCAAATATGGTTATGGACTTTTATCGCAATTTTCTTTGGGGTGGAAAACCTTTGTGTAATCCTTTTTCTTTGCTAATTTCTCAAGAACTAGCAATGTTTAGGATTGGGGGGTGTTGATGTGGGTCAAAACCCATGAAATCGATTATGTATATTTTTTTCACCCTCTTTGATGTGTTTAAAGCACTATTTTTTTGCTATTTTTCCTTGAASACTATCTAGATTTCATTATGTAACTTCATTCTTGCTATATGATGAAATTTTAGAATTTATGAGCCTTTATTGATGTCAAATGCTTTATTTTATAGGAATTTGATTCTACTTATGAATTAAAGTGTAGATGGATAATGAATTATGTAAAGTTCATATTTTAGTCATTGTTGCAGCAATGAAGGAATGGAAAAAAAGTAATAGACAGTGTAAGTCAACTTAAAGTGAAGTGGGCCCATGTGAAAAGATTCTTACGAGCTAAAGCAAAAAGCATAAAGTGATTATACAAGTGGGTTTTCTTTGGCCAATTATATGATGACAAGTGCATAGATTTTGGCAACTTGTGGCCAAAGCTTCCAAGGGAAGCTTCATTCAAAAGAGGAAACAAAGAGAAATTTATGGAGGATCATTTGGGCATCACATAGCAATCATACAAGAGAGACAAGAAAGGAGAAAAGATGCAAAAAGAGGATGAGGCTTGAAGCAAGGAAGGAAGAAGAGGAAGAGTCATAAGGATCTTCACCAAAGAGCTTCATCGAATCTTATTTTGGTTTTATTTCTCAATCTTTGTTGTCATTTTGGGATGTTAAATATTATGTCTATGTATATTTAGCATCTAAGAGCATAAGCTAAACTTTTGTAGTTAGGGTTCTTGATGAATTATTGTCCTTGATAGTTTAATGAATATTATAAGTAAAGTTTACTCATCTTCGTGCTTCATTCAAGAGTATTTATTGCTATATATTTTTTCTATTTATTAATCATTAATGATGATTTTGTGAGCTACTTGAAGGTTGGAAGACATTAAAGTAGTGGAATACTTGCATTGATATAAGTTTTGGGTGTTTTAAGACTTCCTATTTATGAACAGTATAGGGGTATATGTTTAGCTCATAAAGCCTAAAAAAGTTATGCTTTATCAAGTTTCTTGAATTAGGTAATACCGAAAGGGTAAACAACCTAATAAAATAGGAACAACAACCAACAAATTGGAAGGGTGAGATCACAACATGTCTCAGTTTGCATGTTGATGTTGTATATCATGATGATTAGTACTTTAAAGATTCATTAACTGTAACTTATTTCTATACTCTTAATCATCTTTAGTGAGGTTGTTGCTATGTTTAATTACCAATTTTAGTGACTAGTTAGCCTCAAATTATTTTACTTTATCTTAATAACAATTAAAGTAAACAAAACTTGTTTTTAATTGTGTATTATTATTTATATATATTTATTTAAATGTGAAATTTTATTAGTATAATTTAATTAGAAGTCTTAGTTAATTAATTTATGCCTAACCTGGTAGAGTCCGTTCTCTTCTTATTCAAGCCTAATAGATCTTAAAATCGGAATCAGAGTTTGGTTTTAGGCCAGAAGAAAGCTAATAGATCTTAATTTAGTTGGACTAAGTTGGTTAAGGAATAAGAATAGCTCACGAAGGAATTTTGGTAAGGGTTAAGTTAGTTTTTTTAATATATATATGACTTGAAGAARATGATTGTTCATCTTCTTCCTTAAACATAAACCCTAACCCCCTCCCCACCACCGCCTCCTCCCTCTGCCCACCCCCACACTCCCCATCACCAACACTTCTCTCTCTCCCTCTCTCTCTCTCCTCGCTCGCTCATCGCTAGCCTTGCTGCGTCTTTGCTCACCAATTCTCTGCACGCAGTGGTCAYCGTTCGTGGRTTGCTTAGGTCTGTGCKACTAGAGYGCTAAAGTATCGTCGATTGCCTTCGCCGGTCGAAGTCACTGTCGCTCACCGTGCTTGAAGCTTGCCCAGATCCATGCATCCTGTTGCTGTCCTCCACTGCACACATCAATGTCGATCCGGTCTTGCTCACCGGTCGCCATCAATTGYTGCTCCTTCGTTTGTCAGAAGAAAAGCTGATTARACAAGTTCGACCAGATCTCACTGGTTGTCATCTACTCGTCGAAGTTCATCGCCAGAAGTCGATCAGAAATAGATCTACCAAAATAGTTGCCGGAGCTCACCAAGCGACCAGGCTACTAGGCACTGTGCACTCAAACCAGTTGAGCACGACCAGGACTACTATTTACTGTCTGTTTGCACACCCGGAGCACATCCTTTTCTCGAGCGCAATTGACACCGTTACACCTTAAACTCAATACTACATCTGAGGTTCGGGATTCAAGGTGAACCCTTAGTCTCGTTATTTAAATTAAGTGAATGRCCTAGATTTTGTATTGTGTAATAATAATTAAGGAAAAAATTATGAARTATGTTTAATGTGAAATTTAAGTTAGTATGATAAAGTAAAAGGAGAATATATTTCTAGAAGTATATTGAAATAAAATTTAATATGGAATCTAGGGTTTGTAAGATAAAATAATGTGTATTGTGATTGTATTATGATTATCATTATTTTTTTAAGAATGATTAAGAGTCATGAAATTAACTTATACTATTAGTAGTTCGATTATTGTCGATATAGAATTTAAACTCGRAAATTATTGGTTAATGTCACCCATAGGAAAAATAATGAACGTATTAATGGTGAACACTTATTTAAATAAATGTATTTTGGTTAGACAAATTTCAGACGAATATTCTTTGTGTATAATATTAGGATAATTGTGACACATTGACGTTGTGAGCAGCTAAGGCACTCCGCTAGTGATTTAAAGTGACCAAATTCACTAAGGACTTCAAGTAAGTAAATCTCTTTCTTTCATGTAAGTAAGATTCCACATCCTCATTTATTGTGATGCATATATATTGTTGCTTGATTGAATTGTCCTTATGYGATGTGATTTATGGTATTATTCCAAGTGTGTGAATTTAATACTCATTGACATGTTGGAAATTTTTAAKTTCAAAGTTCATGGGGTCCCTGTTCATGTGCATATAGTTTGAAGTATTTTACACCATTCTCTAGGCATGRGCATAATCATGCATCTAAGGAAACAAATGTTTTAAGAATGAATTTTGGAAAAGCAAATGTTTTGAGGAATGAGGTTTGGAAAAACAAGATTTTTGATGAATGATTTCCAAACATTAAGGATTTTGAAGAGGGGTGTAAAGCCTAGATCATGAAAGGTGCGAGTGGAAAATGGGGCATAGGGGACCAGCACACTCTACCTCTTGTAGGGTGGGAAAGTATGTAATGTTCACCTCTTGCAAGGTGAAAGTGAAAAGAAAAGATTAAAAAAATGTTAACYGCTTTGCGTTTCTGCCCGTAGAATGTGATCAGGTTCTAAATAATAATTGCCGACTATAGAGCTTAATGGCTAGGCATTACACCAAGTGAGCTCACGATTTGAAAAGAAAATTTTTGAAAAGTTTTGACAAAGTAAAATTTTTGAACTTCATGACATATAGTGCATGATACATGCATTCATATATGAGATTTACTTATGAGCTTTGTAACTCACCCCATAGTCCCTTAGTTTACGTTTCAGGTGATGACTAGCGAGATGGCGTGTGGAGATCGTTTGGGAGCAGACTTTGATATCCCGGAGTCATTTATGCTAATTAAATTTTCTATTGATTTATGAACTTATTAAATACTTAAATTTTTATTTGTTTTATTTCAAAAACTTCTGTTGGATTTTAAATTTATGAGTATTTTGTTGGTAAATTATATTATTTGGGGTTTGAAGTGATTTCATTATATGTGGAGTATCAGAAATGTTGGGTGTGAAATTTTTTAATTGTATACAGGGAGAATATGTTGAAATTATAGAAGAAACTCTGCCAAACCATATGTATTACAATATACAAATTTTTATTTTCCCCAATTTTTGTAATATATGTGAAGGTAATTGGTGACATTCCCCGATTAGGATAGTTTCTAATCTGGGGTGTTACAAAAACCATTTCCACGTCCATTTGATATATTTCTAGATTTTGCAGTGGTTGAGATTGCTAATATCATCCTGATAGATGTTATTTTCGTTACAGGAGAACAATTATCAAAGTAATTAAGACTTTCTCAATGTCCATAGCCTTTTACTACTAATATGGCATTGTACTTGTGTATAGTTTCATCTGCTTTCATTTTCCTCTTGAAAATCCATTTATATCCTAGTGATTTACAATCTGAAGGAAGGTCCACCAGTTCGCAAGTATGGTTCTACAAGATGGGAACTATCTAACTTTTAATCGCTCTTTTCCATCGAGGTCCTTCAAAAGAGTTCGAAACTTCTTTAAAGCTTTGAGGCTCATTCTCTAAAATATAAGTCAGAAAATTTGGACGGTAGGATTTTTCATTCCTAACTCTTTTACTATTTCTTGACTCTATCACTTCTTCATCTTTGCCCTAATCATTGATGACACTTGACCATTTAGAAGAACTTGCTTCCTCTTTGGACTTATATAGAAACACATCTTCAAAAAACGATGCATTTCTTGGTTCTACTATTGTGTCTTTGTGTATGTCTAATAATTTAGACTTATACACAAGAAACCGATACACACTATTGTTATGCGGTTATCCAATGAAGATGCAATCCACAATTTTAGACCTACCTTCACCTTTTTTGGGGTAGGTACTGTTACTTTTGCCAGACATCCCACCAATTGAATATATTTGTAGGAAGGCTTCTTTCATTTCCATAACTCATATGGAGTCTTTCTTCTTTCTTTCGAGGAACCTTTTTTAAAAGTTAATTGGTTGACAATAAAAATTTCCCTCATATGTTCTATGGAAATCCAGAGTTCAATAGCATTGTATTCATCATTTCTTTTAAGGTGTGATTTTTGCATTTTGCAACCACATTTGTTGGGAGTAAGGTTTTGTTTCATGCTAATTCCATGTTTTGCACATACCTCAGTAAATGGTKATTCATATTAACCTGCTCAATCACTTCTCAATGTCTTAATATTCTTGTTGAGTTGATTCTTAACTTTAGTCTTATAGAGAGAACAAATTTCTCCATTGCTTCATCTTTACTTTTAAGAATATATAAATAAAAATATATATGCTATCATCAACAAAAGTAAAGGAGTACTTATTGCCACCCTTTTTTGTATAGATTTTAAATCGCATGCATGAGAATGTATTAGATTAAGTGCTTCAGTGTTTTTTTCAATAGGCTAAAGYGATGACCTTGTCAATGTTGCTTCAACACAAGTTTCACAATCATGTTTATAATCAATGTCGAATGTTGATATGCTATTCAAGTTAATTCATCTACACAAAATATTATAATTAATATGTCCTAGTCTAAAATGCCCCGAGTTGGAAAACTCAAATAAGTAGATGAGTTGTTCATTTTTTCATATTGGGCTTAATAACCATTACATTAAGCTTAAAAAGACTGTCAGTTACATAAGCCTTTTCAGCAAGCATTCCACTCTTGGATAAAAGCACGTTATTTAACYCAAACACCATACAAAAGTTGTGTGCTTTTTCAGCAGCAATCCAAACACCAAGTGTAATACCTAGGATATTATTTTTCATTTTTATGAATTTTGTATGATCGTTTGAATTGTGTGCCAACTAGAATTTGACAAATTTTCTATGTGATCGTTACTTAACTATATGTTTAAGTAAGTATGAAATTATCGTGTTAGTTGAAYTAGGTTTTTTTGGTTAGCTAGTGTAGGCTCGACTTGTTAGGGCCTATTCGTTCTTCATTYGRAAATTAGATTATGGCTGAAAGGAAAGCCTGTAGAATTTAATTCATTGGGTTGGATTGGTTATGAGATACGGAGGCCCAAAGAATTGGGTTAGGGCCTAAGCCTTAAAAAAAAAAAGAAAAAGAAAAAAAAAGAGAAATTAGGGTTGCTGAAGGTTTTAGCCTTCAGACTCCCTTCATCGTTCTGGCTGCCGCCTCCCCTTCCCTGACAGTATGCCGACTGTCTTCGCTGGCTGCTCGAGAGGTTCGTAGCAGGCCACCGGTTGCAATCCACCTTGCCTCCGTCGTTGATTGAATCTGCTAGCCGTCGATCTGCTCTGCCAGTCGTTCGACCAGAGCTCAAGTCTCAATCGGATCTCTCTACGCCCTTGCCCCGATCCACGTTAGCTTACTCAGTTCGGCTTCTTGATCGCTTCCGTTTGGCACCGGATCTGCTTGTGTCAGAGCCGCAGCTGCTTGGAGAAACCCCAAAGCTTGCAATTCATCAACTCAGCCAGTCTGTGCCTGGAGTTGCTACTGTCCAAATCTCTCTCTGCCCGATCCGCTCTGCACGTCGTACTCAACTAGTGCCGATTGGATCTGCTTGCCATTATCTGCTTGATCGCGATCGGAGCTTGCTAGTTGCAATCTGCTGCTGGTTTGCTCACTATGCTCGACTGCCGGATCCATGGCCTAGCACACTGAAGCTTRCGCGTTGCTCGTCGGCCCGTGCCTCCCAGATCAGCCGTCCAGTTTCTTCTCCTTCGCGGTGCGTTTGCGCTGTCGTGATCAGTGCTGTCCGAGCTCTCTCCAATTTCTGTACCGATCAACTGAATCTGGCCAGGAAAAGGAATTTCAAGCCCATCAGGCACCTAGGCAACGAAGCGCCCAGGCGTCTAGGCCACCAGATGCCCAGGCGACCAAGCACCGTGCCCGACCAGGGCTATGTCGCGCGTGCTGCCTGAGCACACGTCCGAGGTGCAATACAGCTTCATACACAGCACATAGGATAGGATTTAAGGTGAAACCATTGTTTCTTTGATTTCATTAATGAAACGAACTTCGTAGTTGTATTCGATACTGACGAGTTTATAAAAATGCAAATTTTGTTCATATATGATTTAAGGTTGTATTTAAATTAGTATGAAGAATGTATTTAAGGAATATAAAGTAATTATGATTGACACTACCTTTGTAACAGGAAGTTTTAAAATAGGAAATAATTTTGTACGTTCGATATGTTATTATTATTAAATTCAAAACACAAATACGGATTTATAGGGATAAGTGACGTTCATAGCATAAGCGTTAAATGTCTTAAGGTTGGACAATCGTGGTAAATGAATTTCCCTTTTGTAATAATAATTGGGTCATTTTCGGGCACATTGACATTAGAAACAGTCAAGGGACTCCGATTTGCAATTAAAGTAGAATTTTAACATTAAGGACTCCATGTAAATAAATCTCCATACTCATCAACTTTATTCCATTGTGTGTTATGTTGTGTTTATATTGGACTGTGTTGTGTGATTAAGTCTGATTGTATTGAATAATGTGGTTGTGGTTGTGGTTGTATTGGATTATGTCATGTAAGATATTTCCTACTGTTAACATATATGTTTAAATACGRATTYATGTAGTTTATGTCATGGGCATGTAGTTATAGTATTTTAYATCATCTCTGGCATTTAGTAAGCGAATGGTTTAGGAAATAAAATTTAAAAAGAAATGGAATTCTATAAATGAATTATTATCAAGAAAAGTTAAGATTTGGAAAAGTGTATAAACCTAGCCATGAAAGATGTGAATGGAAAATGGGGCGTGGGAAACCAGCGCACCCGACCTAACCCTCTTGTAGGGTAGGAAAATAAGTAATGTTTACCTCTTGGGAGGTGAAAAAGGTGAAAGGAAAAGTTAAAGTAATGTTAATCGTTTTGTGGTTCTACCGGTAGGAAATGTGATCGCGTTCCAAAGAACAATGGCCCACTACAAGCTTAATGGCTAGGTATTACACTAWGTAAGCTCACGACTTTAATGAAATGGAAAGGTTTCTRAAAAGTTCTTACATTTTGAAATAAAAGTTTTATGGAAATGTTTAGAGATTTTTATTGGAGGAAGTGAAATTTTAAATTTATGGCATATAGTGCATTTTACATACATTCATGCATGAGATTTGCATATTGAGCTTTATMGCTCATTCTATTTCCTTCATTCAGGTGATGTGTAGCTAGATGGTGCGTGGAGGTCGTTTGTGTGCAAGCCTTGATACCCCGAAGTGATATTTTAAWTAAACTTTAGTAAATAAGAGAAAGGGTTGAATAGAAAGGTTTTATGTATTGTCTATGATTTTATTAATTTATCTATTTATGCATTRAATTCTTTCAAGTTCCGCAGAATTTCAATTTCGTAAAAGGTTAAATTGGTAAAGGATTATTTCATATTGGATAATTGTTGGGTTTTGAATACATAATACATGCTGGTATTGAAAATGTYTGAGAAATTTTCTGATTATATACAGGGAGTAATTGTTGGTATTACAGAGGAAATTCTRCCAAAATTTTTATAAACATTTTAAGACAAAGTATTCAGATTTTGTTTTCTATAGTAGTTAATATGAGCGTAATTAAAGTCAGTAATATTCTTGGGTTAGGACAATTCCTAATCTGGGAATGTTGCACCAAATTCTTGCAAATCTCTGGCACACATAGCACATTTGAAAGAGTCAATTCTTTCCCAGGACCCTTGATGACCGAGGTAGTGAATTTCCCATGTAGAGCTCCTATGCATTACCTATTTCCTTAAGTATAGGGAACATCTCCTTAATGGAGCAGACATGTCAAGTGGCATGGGTGGCAAGCTAACATTTTTTTGGGTTCGAACCCACCAATTACTTCCAAATGATTGGTACAAGGCTCATTTCAAATACATCCTGGTTGATGTGATCCACCATATTTTCCTCATTTTTTTTTTTTTTGTTCCTCTTTGGCAATCTGCACTCCGAGGACTTTTGACCAATTTTTTCATGTTGAAACATTTCGTAGACAACTTCTGCTTCGAGACGCATTTTTTTTTGTCCTAGCGTAGACCCTATCACAAACTTCCTACCTCTTGAGCTTTGGCAATGTTCAATAACATTAGCATTAGCCACAATCGGATTGAACTCATACTTTTTAGATATTTTGTTGTCCTCATCAAAGAGAAGCCTGACAACAAGATCTTCATTGTTCATTTCCTTCCATTTGTTCTTTAGGTAGTTCTTGAAATCTTTCCATGCCAGAGGTAGCTTTTCAATAATATCTGCCACCTAAAAAGTTTCACTCAGGGTCATCCCCTTATCATGAATATCATGCAAGCTTACCTAAAGCTCATGTATTTGATTGATTATAGTTTTGAGTCCACCATTTTATAGTCAAGGAAGTGGGCAACAATAAATTTCTTGGCCTCTGCATCATTGGTCTTATATTTCCATTCCAAGGATTCTTATAATTCCTTTGTCGTTTTCATTGCACCATACATATTGTACAATGAATTTGACAAACCATTCACAATATTTTTCCAGTAGAGGAAATTAGAATCCTTCCAAGCTTCAACAATGCTGAAAACTTAGGCATCTCTCTCCACCTTATTGAGTTTTGGGGCAATCTCAGTCAAGAATCTCGCAAGATTCAAGGTAGTCAGATAAAATAGCATTTTCTGTTGCCACCTCTTGAAACTCACTTCAGTGAACTTCTCCATTTTTTCTCCATGATTAACCAGAACCGTCACAACTAGAGCTATTATTGGAGCCACAAGTATTAAGCTTCAGTTTGGGTCTCATTCCCTCTATTTGCTACAACTGATGTAGTCGGATCAATGCAACTTCTAAAATATGAGGCAAATAATAAGTTTTCCTCTTATGTTTTATMAATCAATCACGAGTTTGTTTTAAGATTGCTAGTCTAGTTGTACGAATTCAAAGTTTTGAATTCAAAATCGATTACAAAACATAATTTAGAATCATAATGCTAAATAGGATAAAYAAAAAGAGTAAAAGAAGATATATATTATAATATAAATTCAAATACCGAGGCTTGTATAAACAAAGTTCCCTTAAAACAAATCTGTCTCCTGTCATATGTATTAGGACATTTGTTTCCTAAGATACAACAGAACTATCGTAAATGAAATTAAAATATTTCCTAAGCTAAACCAACAACTAGACTAARAGTAGAAAAAACTGCTTGACTAGAGTTTAGAATAAACCAGAAAGTAGCTAAACAAGGGAAAAAAAAAATAGAGAATATTTTACCTAAAACTCTACGAAAAGTTGTAAAATTTTCTATGCAAATGACTGTTGAATTTTCTATGTTGAAATGCTAGAACCAAGGCCCTTTGATAAACATCAAGATAACCTTGCACCTCCATAAAACATTGTTGAAATTAATATAGTATGCAACTATAATATGCAAATATATTTTGTTATAAAACCAGTACAAAAATAATAAATAAATAAATGACTTATGGTACACTTATTATAAATAATGAAGACCACAAAATGATGCATCGAGGCAAGAGATTAACTCTCTATTCTTAAAGATGAATTTATCTTGCATGGTGCTTACTATTGAACAGGAATCGCCTCCCAATATACAACGATCCCTTCTCATAATAAAAACACTTCAAATCACAAGAAACAACGAATCAAAAAGTATTTTGTACTCTCTTAAGATAAAAAGAACAAACTCACTAAACGGAAGAATGAGAGATGATAGAATGTCGAATAATGAGTGAATTTTCCAATTCTGCTGAAGGTCTAATTATAGTCTTCTAAAAGTCATCTAACAAATAGATTCAATTATTGGATTGTGTCCCTTGATCTCAACGGTCGTGAATTAAATAGATAAGTGTCTCTATCAAAGAGACAAACCTCTTGCTCAATAGATGCCTTCATGTTCCAACCAAAATAACTACAAAAATTGTAACRTGTAAACTTTTGGAATAACTAATTTTTCATTTAGCTAGAAACTGAAACTTTCCGACAAACATTTGATTTATTTTAGGAGTTTAAACTCATGAAATTAATTGTTMWAACATGGCCGAAAATGCAGAAGTTTCTGCAAAAACAGCCCAAGGTTTATTGCTCTAACAGCCGTTRAAACTGCACCGATTTAATGTAGAAAAGTAGCCACCAGTAAGGAACTCATTCTTCATCACATTAATACTACGAAAATATCTTTCTTTATTTTCTCATGCTCTTTTCAATGTTGTGTTCTTTCTAAATTTCTTATTTCTAGTTGAAGAGTTAATAATAAGCTTGCTTCATGCTCAATTGTGACATCTATGGGGCTCCTAACTATCTCAATCAATCATAAGTATTATTGATCTTGTGCTTAGCGTTTGTGGTTGTTTGGCTAAGTTGAAATAAGTGGGCTCCTCACAACCGTGTAATTTATGTCATTGGGCACAACCATGTAATTTATGTCATTGGGATAAGTAATCTAATATAAATAAACCATATGCTTGAGTATATTGATTAGAACTAAGTATTTTAATTTTTAATGTTGTTGAAATAATAAATTCTAAGAAATTCTCTAGGGTTTTCTTTTGATTATAGAGTGATTGATGAGACTGCCTTTTAATTACTGACATAGTAAGAAGAGAATGTTTTTGGAGTAGTGTCAAATAGCTAGAACCAATAGTTATTTGCAATTTGTTGAGTTATATTTGTATCAATTATCAATTGCTTCGACCAAAAGTGGACATAATTTTTGTAATTRGAGCTTGTCAACCATTGAACTTTTATTCTTGCTATTTTTGTTACTTATCTTATTCTTGAAATAATTATTTGATTTCTTGTTTTAATCAATTGGTAATTTAGTTACTGTAAGGACATTGGTTTTGATTTATCATATGGATAATTGAATTATGGATTAGTTCAAGCATTATCCTTTTAAGTAAAATTTTCCACATCTTTTAAAAATTTTTAGAAGTCTTTTAAAGATTTGATTATAGACTTTATCTTGATTCTTATTGGTTGCAAGATCTAAGATTTTCCACAATCCTTTAAAGATTTGATTATAATCTTATCTTCATTCTTATTGGTTCGGCATAAATGCCTACATCCATGTTAAATCCTGTGTTCACTARTTTTAATCTATTTTGATTTACTTATATTCAATCCTGATTATAAAGTAACCCATGAAAAAGAAGTAGTAATTAACTCCATCAGTTACAATTTTGACTCCTCCTCATTTATGTTTCTCAAAAGAAATTAACTCACCCTTTCTTGAGGATAAGGTCCTACTTGCCAGTACACTTGATTATTCTTGTAAGTAGGCCTTTTAAATTTTAATTGAGGTCAGGCCATTTCCGGGGAAAGATTCTAAGGAGTTTGATTCTTTCAACTTATTTTTCTCCTCGTTCTTGGTACATGCATCATTCTTTTCATATAGATGAACTAGTGTTTGATCTTGAAATTGAGAAGACACTAGCTAAAGTAGGAAATACGAGAGGCAAACCAAGTATTATTTTTATTCTCTTGATTCAACTTAGTTGTTGATTTATTGGGGTCCAAGAGCGAACAAAAGGGAGAAAGGTACGTTGAAAAAGAAGGGACAATGGCAATATAAAGGACTCTAAGAGAACTAGCTATTCTTGACGTCAATTAACAAAATTTTGCATTAATATTCCTACTATTGAAGTAAATTTTGAAATAAAGTTTCAATTGATTCTCTTACTACATAAATAACAAGTCCTGCAGGTGAAGCTCCATTTCAACATTTGAAGGAGTTCCAYGCTATGTGGTCCAATATSCATCCACACAAGATGACTGGAGGAACAAATTAGATTATTAGCTTTTCCTTTCACTTCAGCTAATAAATCTTAAGACTGGTTATTRTATTTGCCTCCTAGTTCTATAAAGAGTTGGAGAAATTTAAAAAAATATTTTTTAAAAAATATTTTTCAGCATCTACTGCGGCAAGTATTAAAAAGGAAATTAGTTGGATTAGGTAATTAAATGTGGATTCGTTGCATGAAGACTGAGAAGATTTATACAAATTGCGTGTAAGCTAAGCCCACAATCAAATTCCTGACCAATTATCATTTCAATATTTCTATGAAGGACTTGTGCCTATGAATAGAAATATGATCGACTCAACTAGTAGTGAAGCATTGGTCATAAGATGCTGGACGAAGCAAGGATCCTCGTCACTAGTATAGCTATCAATGCTTAGCAGTTTGGGACTAGGCAAGACGTGTCGCAAAATGCAAATGAGGTACGCATCTCTCTATTTTAATAAAAAAAAAAAATTAGACGAACTAAATTCTTTAGTAGAAAATTTGTTGTAGGAATGGGATACTTGCAACTTGCGAAGTCTTGTGGGAGCTGCTCAAAATATGGGTCATTCTACTGACATATGCCCCACGTTTCACGATGATTCAAACAAGYATGTTAATGTTAATGTTATATGAAGATTTCTTAGTCAACTGTAAGAAAGGTTTAACCCTTACTCTAATACTTATAATCTGAGATGGAAAGATAATCCCAATTTTAGTTATGGARTTCGAGCTCCAGGCTTCCAAAAGCTACTGCAAGTAAGGCAAKGACCCCCTCCACCTCAACCCACCAATAAACCCTGTACATCCTCAAAAGATCTTGTCAAGAGTTTAGCTAATAGTACTTTAATTTTTTCAACAGGAAGCTCAACAAATTCAATATGAAACACAATGGTCTCAACAAGAGACAGGAGAGAATATTCATAACKTGGGCATTAAATGACACGGTTGGCAACCACTGTGAGTAAGCTTGAAGCAAATCAAGGTRAGTTGCCTGTCGAGATAAACCCAAGAGAAAATGCAACTTTCAAGGTGCTTCTTCTAAGAATGATGCACGCAAGGAAATTGAGGAAGACAATTCTAAACCGATTGAAGCTTTTCCTAAAAGGTAAGTAAAGAACCTATTAAGCTAAWGTCTAAGGTAGTAATTTCACCATTTCCTGGCAGGTTGGTGTAATCCAAGAAGGAATAGGAAGAGAATGAAATCTTGGAAACTCTGCATAAGGTGTAGATCAATCATTAACTAAAGGGCTCATATTCATCTTCTGAAAAACATTCTTATTTGTTATTGGCTTGATGTTTAAAGGTTTGGAATTTCCAAGGTTCATGTTTCTTGAAATCTCCTAATTTCAAGGGCATCAATAGGAAACTTCAATCGTTCTAAATATTTCGTGGAACTTTCCGAAACCCTTCCAGTAGGGGTTCAAACTTAGTACCAATTATTTTGGACTCAAAACAAACAATTTTGGCCATTCAAAACCTTRCAGATCCATTTTTGAAACTTGTTCTCGATAGTGCCTCTATCCGTCCAAAACAACTATACCAGGCCAAAAATAATGGTAACTTTGCAACTTATCTTTAAGCAAAGACGAGTGTTGCTCAATATGAAAGGCTTAATGTTCTGTATTTTGTTAGAAATATTAAAGAGGTGAATGACATTGAGTTTGCTGTTTGCTATATTGAAGGTGGGAGTATTTGCAGAAATTAAAGAGCTCAGTTTCAACAGTTAAAACTGCATTTCGAAGGGCTCTAGAACTGTTCTATTGCTGCAGCTTCAGCATTAAAACAATGCAGTTTTGCAGCTGTTACAGCAGTAATTCATGGGCTGTTTTAGAAGTAATTGCTAAGCTGTTTTGCCCAGAAATTACTGCAGTTTCAGCAGTAAATTGCAGGAGTTTAAACTCCAGAAATAAACTAGTTGTTTTGGAATGTCTAAGGCCATCTTGAAGGCCATATATAGGGCCATTTGCAGCAGAGAATTCCCAGCATCCTAGAAGACTTTTCCAGCATTCTTCCACAGGAAAATTCGAGCATGCTAGGAGATTTTTCCAGCATTCTTACACASAAATTCTTCAGCTTTCTTAAGAGTTTTAGACACTTCTTTTCAGCTTTTCTAGCTTTATTATAGAGAGAAAATTTTGTTTTCTACATAGAATTCTAGACTAAATTTCTCCCCTAGTCTACTTGGTGGTTGAGTTCAAGTAGCATTTCAAGTTCGCTTACGAATTTCCATTGTATCCTAGGAAACAAACTTCCTATTACAAACGGTAGGGGACGAATTTTTTAAGAAAACTGTGATTATCCAGGCCTCTGTATTGTAATATTCTTATATAAATTATTTCTTTTCTACTTGTTCCTTGTGGTTCTGAATTGTTTTTAATAAACGATTCTGAATTCTAATCAAATTCCCTACTAAATTATTGGACCAACAATCTTAAAACAAGCTACGTGAATCRATTTATAAAATAGAAAAGAGTAAAAATTGATTATTTGCCACTTGTTTGAAAAATGACATCTAATCYGACTACACCTATTGTAGCGACTAGGGGGAATGAGMCCCAAGTTGTGGCTCAGATATCCCAAGCTATGGCTCCTATAACAGCTGCRGCTGTAACAGTTTCGATTAATCTTGGAGAAAAACTGGAGAAATTCACTCCAGTGAATTTCAAGAGGTGGCARCAAAAAATGTTAGTTTACTTGACTACATTGACCTTACGAGATTCTTGATTGAGAATGCCCCAAAACTCAATAAGGGTGAAGGAGATGTCCATGCTATCAATATTCTTGAAGCTTGGAGGCATTCTGATTTCGTATGTGGAAATTATATTCTGAATAGTCTGTCAGATATGTAAGATGTGTATTGCGCAAAGAAAACGATAAAGGAGTTATGAGAGCCCTTGGAACGAAAATATAAGACCAAGGATGCTGGGGTAAAGAAATTTATCGTTGCCCACTTCCGAGACTATAAAATGGTGAAATCAAAAGGAGCCGTCTCCAAGAAGAAGTTATCTTTGAAATGCTTCAACCACGACAAAGTTGGTCACAAGTCCTTAAAGTGCAGATTACCAAAGAGGAACAACAGAAATGAGACGAATGTTGCAAGTCATAGCACCTAGGATGAGTCTTAAATGAACCTGACAGAAATCATTTCTAAAGTGAATTTGATGGGTTAAAACCTCCAAGAATGGTAAATTGACATTGATGCAACCCGCCGTGTTTGCTCCAACAAAGAGATGTTCACCACTCTTGAGGAGATAGATGATGCAGAGAAGCTGTACATCAGAAATTCAGCTACCTCAGTGGTTAATGATAAAGGAAAGGTGATTTTGAAGATGACTTCTGGAAAGAATTAACTCTCACCAATGTTATGTATATGCCAGAGGTCCACAAGAACTTGGTGTCCACGTTGTTGCTAAACAAGCATGGCTTTCACATTGTGTTTGAGGAAGATAAAGCTATTTTATCCAAGATTAGAATGTTTGTTGGAAAGGGTTTTGTAACTGATGGGTTTTTTAAGCTCAATGCAATGGGTCTTGAGCCCAATATCATAGAATTACATTGAGTTGACTATTTTCTACATTGAAATTGGAAGTTTTTTCAAAAATTAAAGAGCAACAGTTTCAGGAGTCAAATTGCATTTGGAAGGCCTCTAAAACTATTGTGTTGCATAGTTTTAGCATTAAAAAGTGCAATTTTGCAGCTGTTACAATAGTAATTGCTTAGCAACTTTGCCCAGAAATTACAGCATTCTAATCAGTAAATTTTAAGAGATAAACCAACTATTTTCAAATGTCTAAGGCCATCTTGAAGGCTATATATAGGGCCATTTCAGCATTCTAGAAGATTTTTCCAGCATTTTTCCATAGGAAAATTCCAGCATTCTCACATAAATTTTCCAGCTTTTCTATTTTTATTATAGAGAGAAAATTACTATTTTTTGCATAGAATTCTAGACTAATTTTCTCTCCCAGTCTACTTGGTGGCTAAGTTCAAACAGTATTTCAAGTTCATTTATGAGTTTTTATTGTATCCTAGGAAACAGACATCCTATTACAAATGGTAGGGGACTAATTTATTTTTAAAGAATTGTGTTTACATAGCCTCGGTATTGTAATTTCCTTATATAAATTGTTTCATCTTCTACTCCTTTCTTATGGTTCTGAATTTTTTTCTTAATAAACGATTATGAATTCTAATCAAATTCCCTATTGAATTATTGGACTAACATATTTTGGGTCACGGATGTTACTTATCTTGAGGCCAACAACTATTTAAACGTGAGGAAGATGATATAACACCCCCTGATTAGAAACTGTCCTAAGCTGAGAATATTACATTACCTTACTCATGAACAATCAACTACTATAGGAAAGTCTTAACCCTTGTCAAAGATTTTATAAAAATTTGATAGAGTTTCCTCTGTAATTTCAATAACTATCCCCTGCATATATTCAAAAAAGTTCTCAATATTTTCAAACACCCATTCAAAACATACACTCCAACCCAAATAAACATCCAACGTAAAGAGTGATGTGCTCCAACAAATCTTTTACCAACCCAACAATTATTCAAACTGAAATTTGAAGAACCCAAAAGAATTTAAAAACACAATCASCTAAACCAAATAAGAAATAGTCAACTACTATCTAAATCCTTAAAATTTATTTAGAGTAAACTTCAGGGTATCTTGGTTTGCCCACAAGCGACCTCCTCGCACCATCTAGCTACACATCATCTGAAATGCAAAACAAGAGAAATGGAATGAGCTATAAAGCCCAGTAAGTAAATCTCATGCGTGAATGCATGAATATGTCCTACATGTCATGAATTATAAAACTTCACTTTTTCAATGAAAACTTTCTAAACATTTCCATTTCATAACCTTCTTATAAAATCCTTCATTTAAAAATGTATAACTTGTAAAAACATTTCATTTCATTACATTCGTGAGCTCATTAAGTGTAATGCCTAGCCATTAAGCTRCAGTGAGCCATTTGTTCTTTCGAACTCCATTACATTTCTACTGGTAGAACCGCAAAGCGGTTAATATTCCTTTACTTTTCCTTTCATCTCTTCACCTCTCAGAGATGAATCATTACATTTCCCTACCCTCCCAGAGGGTCAATTCGGGTACGCCAATCTCCTATGCCCCATTTTCCACTCACATCTTTCATGGCTAGGTTTACACTCTTTTCGAAAAACTTTAACATTTTTCTGAACACGTTACAATTTATAAAATACATTCCCTTTCAAAATTTCATTTCCTAAACCATTCACTTTTTAAATGTATGAATGGCTCATGCCAGGGATGATGTAGAACACTATAACTACATGCCCATGACATGAAATGCACACAACTGTAATTAACATGCTATTCGACATAATAATGGTACCAAATATGAAACACGTGAAAACATTCCCCAATCAATATATTTCATAACACAATCCTATACCGCCACCACATAACACACAACAAAAGTGATAGGTGGGTATAGGGGTTTACTTGCATAGAAATCTCATATACAACACTTTAATCCACCAAAAGGAATTCAGATACATCCATTCATATGCGTTAATGAAATGTGAGAATTTACTTACCCGGAGTCCTTTACGTTACAGGGTTCTTATTTAAATCGTGAAGTGGAATCCTTCGACCGTTCTCAATGTTAAAGCATTCAAAACGATCTAATTGTGATTACAGAAAGAAAGTCTATTTAATACGATTGTCCCAACTTAGATATTCAATGTTTATTCCAAGAATATCATTTGCCAATTATTAATCCATATTTAGTTCCCACATTACCAATTATCACGTCTTTTTAATAGTACAACTTAAACTTCTAAGCTCCGGTATTAAACCTAATCTATGTTCTCCGATAATTTTACTTTAGGATATAATTTCATATGTCATAAATTTCAATATCAAATATTAATATTTTCACCTTTTAAGTCCACAAAGTCCAAGTATCTCGGAAGTGGTATTGGATTCTAGGGCGTGCCCTCTAGCGGCGCACGCAATAGCCCTAGTCGCCTGGGTGCTAGGCGCTGGCACCGAGCTCCTGGGCACTAGGTACTCGCTATGGCACCGGCACTAAGCGCCTAGCACCTGTTGCTGCCCTTTGTTCCTAGCCGAAATTCAACTGATCGACCAAGTCAGTCGACCACCGACAGCAACCCCTCAGTCGGAACTCGCTGAGCACAAGCGAGGAAGATAGCCGTTGCCTTCGTCAGTCCCTGCTCCTAGCAAAATAGGTAGCAGCGACCTGCTGCAGCAACAATGACGACGGCAAGTGAGGAAGACGACACAGCAATCGCTTTTCAGAACCTCCACGGCATTTCAGATGGCGTGACCAGATCGATGTCGTCGTCCGCAGTGGAGTCCGACAACAGGACGTGCGAATCTGGTTAGCTCTCGGCAAAACCAGGCATCCCGTCTTGTTCTGGTCTAGCAGCAGCAATGCGGGTTGGGTGGCGGCGTCACGTAGCAGCCTCCAAACGGCAGATATGGTGGCTAGTACGAATCGACTGATGAAGACTGGTTCGAATTTGGCAAGGGTCTCCAGTGCGACGAGCAGCGGCCACTTTAAGTGCCGGTAGTAGGAGAAGGGAAGAGAAGAGGGACAAAGGAATAATAGCAAGAAAAGGCCACGACGAGCAGCGTCGGGCAGGCAGAGAGAGAAAAAGAAACACAGCGATTGCCGGAGAGAAGGAAAGGAGACGACAGCAATGATCGGTGAGGAGGAGTGGCAGGGGCTGTAAGGACGGCAGCGGCATAATGGGGAGGAAGAAGAAGACTTAGGGTTTCTTCTCCTTTTCTTATTTTTCTTTTTTCTCTTTTTTTTAAACTTAGGCCCTAACCCAAATCTTTCGGGCCTTCCCATCCGTAACTAATCCAATTCATTAAATTAAATTCAGTGGGCCTTTCTTTCGATAAAAATCTAGCTTCCGACTGAGAAACGAATTGGCCCAAAGTCTAGCCTCTAACCAACCAAGGACCCTAATYCGACAAACATGATAGTTCCGTACTTATTGAAATAACAACCACATAGAAATGTATCGAACCCCTCACAAATTCGCAATTTCAAACAAAAATCCATAAAAGGAAATCTCGAGTATTACAGATGACCACCCCGATTACGAGAAAAAGATGAAAGGGAAGAAAGATAACTTTTAGTTCTTAGATTCTTTATGAAAAAGAGGAGGAGAGAAACAAAATGCTTCTAGAAAAAATGCTTGATGATAAATAAGATGAAAAATGAACATCAACGAATGTTTTAAGTAACATCTAAAATGCTTTATTTTGCGGGAGAATGGTTGTCGAGATATTTCTAATGAGCAAACACGTAGAATTCCAAAAATAATAAATGTTTTTCCTTAAATTTTCAAGGGAAATTAGTTTTTTTTTCCATCTAATTATTTTCAAGACATACTTTGAGTTGACTAGCATGTGGGAAATTATTCAGTTGGATTTCAGCAACCTTCCCCTCAGACTCAGTTAACTGCACAACAATAGAAGCTGAAGTATCAAGATATTATAGCTAGACATATCCTGCAAATGAAAGTTACATTATTGTATATAATAAATTTATGTATGCAGRTACAGAAAGAGATATGAAAATTTTTGATAAGTACATACACAAGAGAGCCTGAGGTATAGGTCAAATTGCAYCTATTAAGTTTGTGTATGAATTAACTCGAATGAAACACACCGARTAAATTAAAGATTACACTAACAAAGTTAAAGAGCTTGTGGGTTCCATGAGATCTAAAGGTGACACTCTTTYTGATTTTCAAATTTTTGGTAAAATWTTAAGATCTCTAATACCAAGAAGATTATTATTGAATCCACCAAGATTTGGATATATTAACTGCTGATGAGCTAGAAGGTGAATTGTTGTCATATAGGTTGTCCTTAATTCGGGAACTARATAATGCTTCTAAGGAGAAGGTATCACATATTCAAGWGGATTTACAAAAGRAGAATGGCACGTTCTCAACTCATGCTTAATTAGATCAGCATGGTGGTTAGAATTTTAGAGAAAGGAGATGCAACAAAGGCAGAGGTCGTGGTAGGTATTACAATTACCAACAACTTGACAATACTTATCAGAGATGACATAAATCAACAATATAATGCTTTAAAAGGAGCACAGGACAAAACTACATGCACAACTTGCTAAGACTGAATTGATAATTTCCCGAGTCTTTATTATTGGTTACTTTTGGATTTGCTAGAAATAATAAGCATTAATGGATTTTAGATTCAAGATGTGATAACCATATGTTTGGGAATAAAAATATATWTTTAGAGTTGGATTCTTCTATTAAGACTRCTATTAGATTTGAAAATAARACTTATATGACTATTCTTGAAAAGGGAAAATTTGTTKTTACTATAAAGGATGGTTCTTTGAATTTTATTTTAGATGTTTATTTTGTTCCAAGTCTTCATCGCAATTTATTGAGTATTGGCAGCTATTTGCAAAGAATTACTTTATTAATTTTAATGGAGGAGTTTGTCCTATTAATGACTTGCATAAAGGACTAATTGTAAGGTAAATATGAGCAATAATAGCTTATTTCCTCTACATGTGGCATATGGTGACTTGCCTTTTTAGTCTTATGACTTTTTATTATCATTGGTTGTGCCATATAAGATTTGGGCACTTGAATTTTGGTAGTTTGAATTTACTCATAAAGAATATTTTGATATTGAGATTATCTTCTCTTGATTTTGATGATAAATAATGTGAGTTTTGCATTGTTGGAAAGAAGCATAGAGTTTCTTTTAAAAAAAGAAAAACATTATAATTAATTCATTTTGGTTTATATTCAGTAGAGGCTCCCTCTTTTGGTGGTAAAAAGTACTTTGCTACTTTTACTGACAATTTTTTTAGAAATATTTTGGTGTATTTTTTGCAACACAAATTTGAGGCATGTGATGTGTTTAGAAGTTTCAAGGTTTATGTGGAGAAACAAAGTGGATATTTTATTAAAACCTTGAAAACTGATAGGGGCACTGAATATCTGGTTTGTTATGATTTTTTGGAAAAGTATGGTATCAAACATCACTTGACAGCTAAATATACTTCCCAACATAGTGTAGTGGTTGAAAGGAGAATAGAATAATTATGGATATGGTAATATCTATGTTACATTCTAAAAATTTATTGAAATATTTTTGGTTTGGAGATATTTTTTGTGCAATTTTATGTTTCAAATAGGTGTCCAACAAGAAATAATCAAGGAAAGAYACCTCAAGAACTTTGGACTAGTCAAAAATCCAATATTGGCCACCTAAAATTTTTTTTATGTATTGCATATGCTCATATTCCATATGCTCTCAAGAAAAAGTTGGATAGTAAAGAAAAAAAATGTACTTTTCTTAGTTACCGACTGAATGATACAAGTTGTACAATCCTAATACTAAGAAGATGGTTATAAGCAGGGATGTTACTTTTGATAGTAAGGAGCTTGGAATTGATCTTGTGAAGAATCTAAACAGCCAGAACCATCACCTTTTATTCCAGTTAAGATTCAAACTTTAGTGGATAATGAATCTACTGGAAAAGGAGGAGAGAAAATTGAACACTCTAGTAGTCCATAGCCTTTAGGAAGGCCTCAGCGAGAACATTGCTTACTAGCTCGTTTGCAAGATTATGTCATTCATAATTATAATAATTTATCTAATGAGGATATTGTGAATTATGCTATCCTTGCATATTATGATCCACTCACTTATAAGGATGTTGCTAATGATGACAGTTGGATTCATGCTCTAAACGAGGAATCCGTGCTATTGAGAAAAATAAAACCTAGGAATGAGCTACTCTTTCTATTGATAAAAAAACCTATTGATGTTAAATGGGTATACAAGACCAAGTACAAACCTTCTGGAGAGGTAGACCATTTCAAAGTAAGGTTAATTGCTAAAGGTTATAAACAAAAAATTGGTATTAACTATTTTGATGTCTTTGCACCTACTGCAAGAAGATATAGTACGAACATTGATTTCTCTTGTTGTAACATCCCCAAATTAAGAAACTTTATCCTAACCCGAGAATGTCATCATTTACTCACTGATACTAATTTGTGGAAAACACAAAAGAATTTAAACCAAATAAGAAATACTTAATAATAAACAAAAACCACTATAGTCAACAACCATCTTAATCCAAAACATTCATTTAAATTAACTTCAGGATATCATAGTTTGCCCACAAGTGACCTCCTCGCACTATCTGTCTACACATCATCTGAAATCGAAATGAGAGAAAAGGAATGAGATAAAAAGTCCAGTAAGTAAATCTCATGCATGAATACATAAACATGCCCTACGTGTCATGAAATTATAAAATTTAGCCTTTTAAATGAAAACTTTCTAAGCATTTTCTTTTTGTAATCTTTTTACAAAATCTTTCCTTTCAAAATGTATAACTTGTAAAACATTTCATTTCATTGCATTCGTGCGCTCACTAAGTATAACGCCTAGCCACTAAGCTCTGAAGTGGGCCATTCTTATTTGGAACCCGGTTACATTCCTACCGGTAGAACCGCAAAGTGGTTAATATCACACTTCTTTTCCTTCCATCTTTTCACCTCTAAAGAGGTGAACATTACATTCTTCCCGGTGCGCCGATCCCACACGCCTTATTTCCCACTCACATCTTTCGTGACTAAGTTTACACTCCTTTCCAAAAACTTTAACATTTTCCTTTAAAATTTCATTTTCTAAACCATTCACTTTCTAAATATAGGAATGGCTCATGCCAGGAATGATGTAGAACACTAACTACATGCCCATGACATGAAATGCATACAACTGTATATAACATATCATTCAACATAAAATTAGTACAGGATATGAAACACATGAAACAWTCCACACAATTAACACACCTCATAATAAAATCCCATACACAACACATTAAACTATCTAAAGGAATTTAATTACATCCATTCATAAGCATTAATGAGATGTGATACTTACCCGGAGTCCTTTACGTTAAAGGTTTCTTATTTRAATTGTGAAGTRAAATCCTTCGACCGTTCTCAACGTTAAGGCACTCGAAATGACCTAATTTTGATTACAGAAGGAAAGTCYATTTAGTAYGAYTGTCCCAACTTAGAAACTCAGTGTTTAATCCAAGGATGTCATTTGTCAATTATAAATCCATTCTTAGTTCTCATATTACCAAKTATCACGTTTTTAAGGGTATAATTCAAACTCCTTAGCTCGRGTATTAWACCTAATCTATGTTCTCCCACCATTTCACTTTAGGACATAATTGTATACAAGTCATAAATTTCAATATCAATTAATAACGTTTTCACCTTTAAGTTCACAAGGTCCCATAGATATCGCCCGCGAGGTGGTATATGGTCTTTTACATCCTTCTCTCCCC
>MEJB01000010.1:6369427-6493923 GCA_001752375.1 Rhazya stricta | reverse complement strand
CTAAGAGTTTAGCCGGGGCACGTGCACTGCTAGTGCGCGCGCGTCTGACTCTCCATGCATAGCGCTATACCTTTACACCTGCCCGTTCGCTACACCCAGGCGCTTCGAAGTAGCTTCAATACACGGACATTAGTCGTGGCTGTTTGGGTGATATTAAAGTTTGCCACATACCTACTTTATTCTCTTGACTCTTCAATCAATCAAAGGATTTTTTGTTACTTGTTTCCGGGGATGCTGTTCACTTTGTATCTGATATTTATGCGAATGCAAATATAGATTATGGATAAAAAACTCCATTCTATTGTAGGGTGGAATGCTAATTGATTGTGTCTGCGGCGAGACTACTGGTTTTACCTTAGAAATATATTGTGTTTTGTTTTATCATTGTCTATGTGTAGGAGAGTCGCCGAGCCATGTCAAATGAGTTTCATTCACTCCTCTTCATGTAGTGTATTGATTTTCAACGCTTGGAAATTTTAAGTGACGGCCAGTATATATCCAGTAGTAACGATAGCCATGCTGATAAATGTATGAAATGAATTTGTATTAAGGTGAATCAGTCCATATTTAACATGATATATTCTTTTTCTGCAATAAGTTAGAGACTGTTTTCCTATGCACATTGACCTTGTGGACAGCCAAACGACACGCTTTGCTTAAATTTAAATCTGTCTTGCGTTGAAGGATTTAAATGTAGCGTAACATTTTCTCATTTTCTATTCTATTGTGGCGCCGGTACATGCTATCATCGCTTGATTATGATTTAATGGCTCTTATTGAGTCTATATTGGTGATATTATTTCTAATCTGGAATTGTCTATGACGTTTAAGTTCAAGAACATTATGGGAAATTTAGAGTGAGCGATAACTTATTGTTATCAAATACTTAGCGAATGCATTACTCATAATTTCTTATATAGGATGAGATTCAGCGTGGGTTCTAAGTGGTAATCAACAAGATAAATAACAAACTAGCAGACCTATATTTGTGCGGAAACAAATATTATATGTAATTTGAATTAATTTTTTAATTTTTGATGGATGAAGATGAGCATCAATGAATCAAAAATCATTATCTTATTATTTATTAAAATATCATATTTAGCCTAATTAGCTAAGTCGGGGCTAAAAAAAATTATTATTAATAGAGCGTTTATTAACAATATCGAGTGTTAATTTAGGAAAAGTTTTAATCTATATGAGGGAGCTGCTTACTGTAAATTAATTTTATATTTTCATATGCAGTTTATTTTAAAAATTAAAAAGAAAAATTGAAAGTATACTAAATTTCATATATACTAGAAATTACTGTCTCAAATTGAGATGAATTAACTTGGCCTTTCTTTTTTCTGTTTTTCTTTTTCTTTTAAGGAAAAAAATACAAGAAGTATGGCAAGAAAATAACACAAGAAAGGATGGGAGTAACAATAAAAGGAACATAGCAGAAGGATAAATGTGTAATTTTAAAAGCTCCAGCAGTTAGCAGCCCAAAAACCTGCGCAGTAGTTTTTGGGGGTTTTTGTTCCTTCTTCTGTAGCGGCAATCAGCCCAAAGAACTAGTGCAGAGCGAAGGTTACCAACTTCGCAAAGCGAAAGCGAGGCAGCCAGGGAAGGAGATGGTTAGGTTAACAGCAGACTTGATATGGAAAAGCCCTCATTTTTTCAACGCTATTCGTGAGCGGGAGCTGGATCTTCGAGGTTCCTTTCACTCTGAATCCCTTCCTTTTTACACTTGTGCATTTTTCTTGTTCAACTGAACTTTTTTTTTTGCAATTATTTTTCTTTTGTTCTCATATAAAATGTTTACTGCCTCCCAAATTCGTTTTGCGCAAAACCCTCTTGTTATTTATGTATGCTGTACTATTTGTGTGTTACGGTGACGTATTCTTTTCCTGTTCAGGTAACAAGATTTCTGTTATAGAGAACCTGGGTGCCACTGAGGTTGGTTTTTGTTATTCTTTTAAGTCTTTCGTACTTGGGCGGGTTTTGCTAAGAAATGATTAAAATTTTCTTTTGCGGTTTGGAAGTTCATTCAGATGTAAAAATGCTCTCTTTGAGTTGCAGGATCAATTTGACACAATTGATTTGTCAGACAATGAGATAGTTAAGCTCGAGAATTTTCCCTATCTTAACCGGCTGGGCACTTTGTTATTGAACAATAATAGAATTACTCGAATCAATCCCAATATTGGAGGTGAGGCTACTAAGCAAATTAAGTATTGATTCCATATTGTAACTTAGAATTCATTTCTTTGAGATAGCTATCTGCTAAAAGAGTTAAAGTTTTTCTTTTGATTTTTCCTGTTCTCCTTTGTAACAATTGTTATCCATAATGCAGAGCTTTTGCCGAAATTGCACACTTTGGTTCTCACTAACAACAGACTCACTAACTTGGTCGAGATTGATCCACTTGCATCTCTTCCCAATCTTAAGTTTCTTAGCTTGCTTGATAACAATATTACAAAGAAACCCAATTACCGGYTATATGTCATCCACAAATTGAAGTCTTTGCGATTACTGGATTTCAGGAAAGTCAAACAAAAGGTCAGTGTATTTCTCCCATGTATGGTTAGTATTCAGTGGGAGTTTGGTGTTCAATGATGATACATCTTTTAATATGCATTAGAAGTATGAATGATTTGTTGCTATGTATTTAACTTTGACATTGAGAGAAGAMTGAAAGAAAGAAACCATTGAACAGTTAGTTTCTGGAACAAAAGGTCAGTGTCTTTTCCCATGGCATGGCTGGTATTCTGCTGGAGTCCTCTAACTGTTATCCATGCCCTTCATTTGTAGTATGAGGTGTAAAGGTGCTTGACGTGTTGATATGTGTTTAATCTTCAAATTGAAATTGTTAGGTTTTTCGTAAGTAGAATTGAAACTTAAGGAAAAGATAACATTATGCCTATTGTTTAGTTAGTATCACTTGCTAATGAGGSGGGAGAAACAGGAAATAGTAGTTCTTCTGGAATTTTCTCGGGAGAAYGACCGGAAGCTTGTTGAACAGTTTAAGCATAATAGGGGAGAGAATATTGAAGCCAGTTGAGCATCTGAGGATTCTAGTGCTTCTGGTTTCTATTTCTGCTAGGTGTCTCAGTTATTGGATAGACATATCGGTAAGAATCTAGACTCATGCAACATGGAGCTCAAAAGGAAATGGTGGTATAGGTAGATACAACTTTGTTTGTACAAGTAGAGAGGTTGTGGTTCATCTATCTATTATTTGATTTGCCACTTTGTGAAGGGGAATCTATATATTGTATATTATTTATTTTAGTCACTGACTTGATGCCTGTTACTGAGTTTTGACATAATCTTTTCTGTGAAGTTTGCAATGTAAGTAAAGTTTTATTTCCTTTTGCATCCTTTTCTGGAATTTTTACTGCTGAACTGCTTATGTCCAAATTTATTTATTGTTTATTTTATTGTTGTTAAAATAGGAGCGCTTGGAAGCTAATAATATGTTTGCCTCTAAAGAAGCCAGAGAAGAAGCTAAAAAGGTATCTGTAAAAACATTTGTACCTGGGGAAATTCCAAGTGTYACAGAGACTGTAAAGGAGCAGCAAGCACCTAAACCAGTTGGTCCTACACCAGAACAAATTATAGCTATTAAGGTACACATTTTAGGTTGTAACATTAGTTTCTTCATATCTTTTATGTTCTTCGATGGACTAAGATTTGCATGAAAACCTTGGGGACAAGAATGATTGTGTTTTAGGTATAAGCAATTGACCATGAATTTCATTAGTTGGCTTGCTCAAGAATTGTGGTATTAAATGCACAAGATTTTTATTGCCTGTTGTGAATACATAAAGGAAAAAGATCTCAGAGCCTGTTCTATGTTGGCCTTTTATACTGCATCACTCTAACAGCTCTCGGTTGGATCTTTTGTTAAACTGATAGAATAAACTTTTTGGAAATATGCAGGCTGCTATTGTGAATTCCCAAACGCTTGAAGAGGTGGCTAGGCTTGAACAGGTAAAGTCTTTTGCATGTCTAACTATAGAGATATAACCCTTTTTCCTTGAAAATAATGTAGAAGTCACTTTCTCCAGCCTCTTCGTCTTTTCTTTTCTAATAAATTTCTGCGCTCTTTTTTCTTGCTTATGATGCTAACATCCCAGTGATTATCACATTATGCAGGCACTAAGAACTGGCCAGCTTCCTGCAGATTTGAACATTGGTGATAATGAAGCTGCAGCTACAACTGAAACCAAAGAYGATAAAATGGTTACTGACGAGGAAAAGGAAACCAATAATGAACCAAGAGATACTGAACCTGAAAAAAAGAATGACTGTCCTGAAGAAATGGAACAGGTACTAATCATGATGCTTGTTATGATGGCTCGTTTGTGCTCTTAGTTCATTACTTGATTACTACTTCTCCCTTTTGCTCATGAATCAACCCAGGTCTATTGTCTTAGGTCCCTAGAAAAATAGAATTTATTACTGATCAAGAAAAATTTGTGTCTGAATAAGCATATTGCAGAAGTTCTCACCTAATTGATTGATTAACCATTCAGTAATAGTTGAAATGGTCATGTAAACTGCTTTAGAGCTTGATGAATGTTGCTTATTTTCCCCATAAGTTATGATCCATCTAGCAAATGATGATTTCAACCATACAGAATATATGGAATCCTTTTTAATTATTCGGAACAAGCTAGAATAACTAGCCAGTGACCTGCTTTTCAACTCAACTCTCCCCTTTTCTTTTTCATCTTCTTTTCAGGTTTTTGTAGACAGCAACTGAATGTCACGCTACCTACTCCTAAATGGTGACTTTTTGTTTGACAGACCAAATAATTCCATCCYTCCACCCCCTCTTCTGTGTGTTTTGTCTTTTGAGTAGCTGACTGTGCCTTAAAGATCAGATCTCTCTTTTTTTTCATAGTTCAGGGAAATTGAACTATGAAAAAAAGGGAAAAAACGTAGGAACACTAATCGATATGAATGGATGATGCCCTACCTCGAACTTCTTTTTGCTTACGTTTGACCATAGCAAAATAAATACCTTTTGAGTTACGAGAGGGAATCCACCCTTTTCACATGCATGAGTTTCGTCTTCCCCAGCTCGATACCCTGATCTAGTTGACTCATCTTACAGCATGTTGGTCAACCATTTTTACCCTTTCTTTCAATTAAAGTTCTGTTTCAGGACTAATTCTTTTTCCCTTTTTGACTCTATACTTTCAGGAGTAGAGGAGAGTGGTTATATATGGGAGTATCCAGAATGGCAAGAAATTTCAACCGTTGTTCGCATAAAATCGTTTGTTTCTCATGGCATCATTTGTGTTGCACAGATTTTCTTCTGTACACCGAAATGAGATTTTCTAGCTGTAGTGAAGCAKTATTGGCTCCCCTGTACCATTAATATTGATGTCTAAGGAAGTTTTGCTAGAGGAGCATTTAAAGTGTTCCTAGCTAGTTCAGTCCGTGAGGATGTTTTATGGATTTTATATTAGTATCCTTCTCRATTTCATGTAATGTGAAAAAGTATAATTTCAGGATACCATGTTTTGCATCGCTATTGTCTTGTCACCTCAGAAGAGACGTGAAGGAAAGCATAAGTGAATACTAACACTGAGCGATCTTTTAAGCAACCGGGCTTTAATTGAACAGTTCCGTCTTCGGTGGAAGCCTGGAAACAAGAAGCAGTGTGTTGATCAAAGATATCTGTTTTTACAGACATTGAATGAGACAGATTGGGGCTGTACACTTCAGTCTGTGGCCAAATGCGTAAACCTCAACAGGGGCTCAAATCATTTTCAGTTATTGCAAAACCTGGGAAATACAATATTTGCTATGCATATTGCATAGGCAATTCAATGAGTGGATCGACCCCAAATTTCAACAAGACCATCTCATTCACAGGCTGCACATTGGTCCTACAACAGCGCATTGCTAGCGAAGCATCAAGTTTTAGAAAGGAATCTGTCCATAACTATAAATATGGCAGTAACTTCTACAAGTTGATGGAAACTGGATTTCTACTAGAAAAGCAAAAGGCAGCATTTGCACACGAACGACATAATCACCACAAAAGAAATRCATTCATTATGGTTTGTGGACCTTTGATACTTACTGGTCCAAAGAATATGATTATAAATGTTTTCATCTGTCAATACAAGACTGTCACTTTCATGTACACTACAAATTCTATCACAGGAAACAATTATATCATGTTTAAGGACCAATGATTTACAAGACTGAGGTTGTATCAGATAAATGGATTCTCCTATTTGATTGGTTGGTTACGACTGGGTTTCCTGAATCGTCTAACTCAATTACAGCCACATCACCAGGTTTGCAATCTCCAGAAAGTAGAGATTCACTCAAGGGATTTTCAATCATGGAAGTAATTACCCTCCTAAGGGGCCGAGCACCATAAGTTCTGTCGTAGCCCTGGTGGCATAAGAAATCTTTAACCGATTCCGACACCTCCAGACCAATCCCAATCAAGGTGAGCCTTTCTTTCACTTCATGAAGCATGAGATTTAATATCTCGAGAATCTGAAAAGAAAAGATTGACGTTGTCACTCTAATAAGTAGTCGTAAAGATGACACCAGATCTTATATAKGATCAAAATAAAGTCTAAATAATGTTTCCGGAGTTCTACAAGCATAGACTACATTGTGTCTCCTAAGAGAAGAAAATTGTTGAGTTTTGTAGAAACAAACCTGAGGCTTTTCAAGGGGACGGAATACAACAACTTCGTCCATTCTGTTCAGTAATTCTGGACGAAAGTAAGCCTTTAACTCTTCCATCACCAATGCCTTCAATCCATCATATGAGGCAGATTCATTATCAGTAAGCAAGAAACCAATGGAGTTTTKTCGTCCCTTTGCAACGGCAGTGGAGCCCACATTAGAAGTCATCACTATCACTGCATTCTTAAATGAAACTCTTCGACCCTAATGCACCAAATATCACAGAGTTAAGAGGGAAAAGGAAAGGTAACACTATAAGTACAACTACAATTCCATAACGTCTATAAATTAGTTTAATTTTTGCTATCCACAAATTTCAGAACTGTTATATCAGGCAGAATAAGAAACCTGAGCATCAGTGAGATGACCATCTTCAAACAACTGGAGAAGAATATTGAAAATATCTGGATGTGCTTTCTCGATCTCATCAAGCAGCACAACTGTGAAAGGTCGTCTTCTAATAGCTTCAGTCAGAGTGCCTCCATCTCCATAGCCTACATATCCTGGGGGTGATCCAATCAACTTACTCACAGTATGCCGCTCCATATATTCACTCATGTCCAATCTTAGCATGGTAGTTTCCTAAGAAAGAGAACAAGAACAATACCCAATTTAAGAACTATGATATCTGTAAAACTCATATGCCATATAATAATCAATTGCAGACTCTTGTGACAGCTAAACTTACATCACATGATAGAGAAGACATCCATCTAGATATTCTATCAAACTTCTAAGAATTTTCTTCAATTCCCTGTTGGATGGGATTATGAGCCTATAATATGCCTTCCTAAATAACATAAMCTTGTATACGCCCTCAAAATCAATGGTTGCARAGAATTTCAACTGTAGCATATTTTGTTTGGCACAACTTCCCAATCTGACAATTTTTCCCCAGAGCCTTACTCTAGATTAAGTAACCAATTCAGGTGCAAGTACTAACAGTAATATGGCGATGTCCATAAAACCGACACTACCTAAGAGTAAAACATAAAGCATGCTTTAGAACCCCAATTCTAAACCCTCTTTTGGTGGCCCCTAYGTGCCAAATATAGACCACATCTTAAACCACCATTGACCTTGAAGCATATGGTGAGTATAAAACTAAACTGGCTTTGATTCAATTGAACGCGAGAAGAAACTATCTTATTATATTCTTATATAAATCTTCCCCTGATTTTCTTCAGGTCTCAAATGTACTCCAACTGATCATAATCCACTCCTGTTCAAATAAACTAAAGATATAACCAAGAGCCTGACAGATAGCCAGTGCAGAACACCAGTTGTACAGATCATAAAGCTAGAGAACAGCGGTGAACATGAGCACAACTAAAATACCTATATAAAAAAGGAAAAAGAAAAAATCCCAACAGTCGAACATTTTCTAAAAGGTGTTGAAATTGCGAGACCATTTCCCTATGAAAAATTGTAAGAGGGAAATCATTTAGCTTAAAATCCTCACCGAACCAAAATAGCAAGCTGCCAAAGCTTTTGTCAGTTCAGTTTTTCCARCCCCAGTGGGGCCACAGAAAAGCATTGCTGCAATTGGCCTTTTAGGGTCCTTCAGGCCAACCCTGGATCTCTTAACAGCACGAGATATGGCAACCACAGCCTCCTCTTGTCCTACCACCCTTTTCCTAAGCTGTTCATCAAGCCCAAGTAGCAGCATTCTGTCATCATCAGTAAGCTTCTGCACTGGAATGCCCGACCAGAGAGAAGCAACTGCTGCTATTTCCTCAGGTCCAACGACTGTGGGTCTGGATCAAAAGGACAAAATTCAAAGAATACTACACTGAATTTAGTCAAAGGCCACTAGGGCAAAATCTMCTATCTATTTTCTCATTAGGCAAAATCTTACTCATTGTTTATAGGCATGGAAGGCAAAATGGGTTCTGAAGAGAGGCTGCTACCATCTTCCCTCTCCATAGCATCATCCTTTTGTTCCAGCATATTTGCCAAGACCTGTTAATGAAGACACCGGTTTCGTACTATTAGATTATCTATGGGAGACAGGGTATTTCTGTCTCAAGGCCGCACAGAATAATGCCCTTACCTCTTTATACATGGTTTGAACAGCTCTAATTTCCTGCCAATAATCACYAGGAGATTTTGAAAGTATAGAACTTTGCTGTTCCTTTCTCCTCTTATGGTCTTCCATACGAGCTCTACTTCCAGCCTCATCAATAAGATCAATAGCTTTATCAGGAAGATTCCTATCAGGAATGTATCTTGCAGAGAGATACACGGCAGCATTAATGGCCTCCAATGTGTATCTACATTTATGATGGGCTTCGTATTTTCCACGTAAACCCAACAATATCTTAACTGCATCCTCCTATAAATATACAGTTCAAGCCCAAGATTAGCAGGAAGGTCTCAGAAGCTGCATTGAATACTTTCTCCCATGACAGAAAGAGTATTAGAGTCAACACCTGGCTAGGTTCATTAACTAAGACAGGTTGGAATCTTCGTGCTAATGCTTTGTCCTTCTCAAAATGTAATCTGTATTCATCCATAGTTGTAGAAGCAATACACTGCAAAATATTAATATTAGTGACTACAGAATCCACAAAGTATTTCCTGTTTTCAAAATGTTCAATGTAGCTCAGGCATCATACCCAGACAAACTCTAAGAAAGCTGATGTAAAAGCAGTCTTTTGCAATATAACTTCCAATGAATTATAAACTTCACCAAGATGAACGCTATTCATTTGTTTTAGCAAGTAAGATAATCAACTTTTCAAAAATGTAGCATTTTGGTGATTTAGTTAAGATAATCAACTTTTCAAAAATGTAGCACTTCGGTGATTCAGTTAACTTCCAGTAAATTGAGCCATGTCTCAGTCTTAGCATGACCCTGGCCTGATAGGCCAGAAAACAGCACAAAGCTGATGCCCAAAGGCAGCAAGTTAGATTTTCAACTATTGGCTGCTGGACAGCAAATATCTCAATCTTGTAATTGTAGTAGCATCTCAATAATCCCAGCACACTTGTAAAGTATTATTCTGTACAACTACTAGCACTAAAGTATGCACCAAATTAGAAGTCATACCTGTAACTCTCCTCGTCCTAGTGGCGGCTTCAAAAGATTAGCAATATCAAGACCAGAGCCCTTATTTCCACGTCCAACTGTACCAGAACCAATAAGTGTGTGGACCTCATCAATAAAGATGATTACATTGCCTGCAATGCTGTGACAACAAGTTAAGCCATGCTGCATAACTTCCTGGCCAAGACAACCTAACAAAAGATGGGCTCACCTGACTTATTGATCTCCTTAATTAATGTTGTAACACGTGCCTCCAATTCACCCCTCTCCTTTGCGCCTGCGATCAATAGACCTATATCTAAGGACATTATGCGCTTTGTCTGTGCAAAATGAAGAGTATAGCTAATTAAGTTGGTAATAAAGCTAACTCAAGAAAACAAAAAAGACATATATGCATCTAAGATTCCGACGCCTGAACTGACACAGATAAAAATATGACMAAGATCAATTACATGAAAGGAGAGAAACCCACCAGGAGAGAATAGGGAACATTCCCCTCAGAAATATTTATTGCTAGCCCTTCAGCAATTGCTGTTTTGCCAACCCCTGCCTCACCAAGAAGAATAGGATTGTTCTTGGTTCTTCTGCAGAGTATCTGAACGATTCTCTGGACTTCAGTATCACGCCCAATAACAGGATCAATACGCCCTTCACTGGCCCAGGCAGTAAGGTCGACACAGAACTGGTCCAGAGCAGTTTCTTCTGTCAAAAAAGACAATCAAAAAAGACAAACTTCGAATAAATATTTCCATTTTCCTTTTCTCAACTCTGGAAAACTCATAAGGAACAAGAGAAATACTTACTCTTTGCTCCAGCTTTCTCAAAGGAATTGGGAAGGGTAGCTTTCCCAGGAGAAGATTTTTCACGGGGGCGTTTGACAGCAGTAGGTGGATCTCTGCCATCCTTGGCAAGCTCCCCTTCTAAACGAGAGATAGCAACAGCTGCCAAGTGATTTACATTTGCCCCKAATCTGAAATCAAATTAGTCTAGYCCCATAAACAGCTTGCGCATATGCATTGAACATGTAACTTTAGATCCACAAAAGGTAGGTTAAACATTTATGAATACATGAATCTGTATAAGCAACAAAAAAGTATGCAATACCTTCATCATTTAATATACTAGTGAGTTACACATGAAAAGTGCAGTCATACTACTTTAAATCGATAACAACTAATCAATAAATTGACCTACTTCTGCTTTGAAACAGCACAATAGAAGAATGTAATGCAACCTTCAGAAGAATGAAAACTCAGGAGAGTCTAGAGGCTGCTTCATCAAGAACCTCGGCAAATCATGGTAAAAGAAAATAAATTCTATCCATTCACATGATAAATCTGGTGATCCAGCAGTTTGATATTCCCCTACTGATGAGAAAATTATCATATGCTGATTTGGTTAAGATCCAAAAGTCCCATACTTAATCTCCCAGTGATATACTAGACCATTTCACTCTTCTTCTTTCTCCTTTTCAATCTTTAAAGTTCCTTGCATGTTAGTGTAACAACTATATCTAAGCCAGATAGAATGGTTAGCAAATTCAAAACCAGAATCAAGAAAATATTCCCACACTAACATTAGCTGAAACCCGACGTTGACAATGTACCTCTTAAGGACCCGGCTAGCACTGCCATCATCTACAGTGAACAATCCAATTGCAATATGTTCTGGAGAGATAAAATTATGGCCCATAGTCCTCGAATACTCAACAGCRGCCTCAAATACACGTTTGGTGCTAATGGAAAATGGCACATCCGTGGCTGAAGTCACGGGCAGCCCTGCACCCTCAGTTTTTGCAGCACTCTTTTCATCATCATTCCATATACTGAAAACAGCTTGGCGAGCCATTCCAATTGTAATTCCAGAGCCCAAAAATCCACCGGAGCTATGATCTTCGGCGATCAGTCCTAGCAAAAGATGCTGAGTAAAGACCATATCTTTACCCAACGCTCTGGCCTCCCTTTGCGAAAACATCACAGCCTTTATTGCCCTCTCCGTAAATTTCTCAAACACACCAGAGACGATATAGAATGATCGATTCGGTTTTAATCTATGACGTGAGAGCGAAGTGTGAAGTCTGTTAGAGAGTGAAACTCCGCGATAGGAAGAAGAACATGAAGCAGAGGAGCTGCAACTAGTAGAAGTAGAGGTAACAGAGGAGCAAGGAGGAGGACAGTTTGGGAGGAGAGAAACAACTTTCCGGCACCTTCGGTGGTTGTAGAGAGAAACCTGACGGTAAGGGCTTGGAAGAAGATTCATATAGGAATGAACTGACACCGGTGATGCTGAGCATGATAATTCCATCTAATTCTACTACTATTACAGCGAAAAGAAATAAACGATTGTACAACAATTACAGCTATCAAGAAGAAGAACAAATAAGCTGAATAACAGGAAAATTTGGGCTTGCGACCACCTTGGACTAAATCTATAAATGTATATAGACAGAGGGAGATTTTGATGGGAATTGGTGGAGTACACGATAGCGTCCCGGAGAAGAGGACGAGGGTGGGGGATGGGAAGCGTGGTACGTGTTGATAGTGAGATGTGTCTGGAGATTTTTGTGAAGAATTTGAATCAAACTAAAAATGAGGTCGCATTTGGTGACCTTCTATAGAGTCCAAGAAAAGGRAGCTTTTTCATAAATCATRATKGCAAAAGAAGGCATGCTTTGATTGAGTTAGGAGGAAACCTCAAATCAAAGGTCTACTACTATTACCAAAGTGAATTGCAGCACGCAAGCTAATTTTCAATTGGAGACGCTCACGTAAAGAATTGCCTTGGCCGGAGCCCGAACCCTGGCAATTCGTTAAATGGCTAAGGTTTCTTTTGATGAATGATTAAAGGGGACTTTCTTCACTGGAAATTATACTCTGGTGCATCAAAACAATCGGTCTTCATGAACGTAAGCAGTCTATAAAGGGCCATGTTTCTATTTCATGCATCACAAGAAACCTCTGCCTCTCTGGGCTCTCCATAATAGACATTTGCAACACAAAAAGTTGGCATTTGCACTTGRGATGGACACCCCTATCAAAGGAAATGTGAACCATTTGGATAAATGTGTTTTACTTATTCCCCACATGTTGAAATGGCTATGTCTAACATTTACATCAAGAATCTGTACATAATATTCTTTTCTTCTTTTTAACTACATTGCCGACACAACATTACAGAGAATTCTCATCTGTGTGTATGAAACCTAACTACTTCAAGATTCTTAGAGCACAATAAAACAGACAGCAGATTGGAGAACTCCCTCGCCAGAGGATTTGAACGATGCACCAAAACAGTTCGGTAAATCACCACTTGCTGTCTGCAATCCTTAAACCCATCTACAGTACACATCAAATATCCAAGATCCCTAAGAGAAAACACATACTAGATCAACAACATTCAGATGATAAGTAGTGCCAGGGCACGAGAAGAGGCCTAAAGATCCATGTTCACCTTGATATTCCAAAATTCCTTTAACCTTTGGTCAAGGATTTGATAAACCACCGACTTGCCCAGTATTTTCACGATCAGTGCTCTGCACCATGGTTTCAAAAGAGCTTGCTTGGTATGTCCTTTTAGAGAACTCCAGTTATATTCCTGTTCCTTTTTCCTGGAATTCCATACCAGTGGAGAGACTGCTTCTGTTTTTTCCAGTTTGGAGCCAGCATCGAATGGCATGGGATCCRTTTCTGATCTGAAGTGAAGGGAGTCTCCCGTGGCTAGTTATCGTACATTCTTACRGGCTTACTTCCACAATCACAGCCAGCCGTCTTGTCTCCAGTCRAAGCTAGCTCTACTAATTCTCCTCTGGTTTATCCTAAAGCGGATTAATCCACCAGGCCCCTACGTGCTGGAATTGGCACAACGAAGCTAGTGCTCCCGTGTAGTTTTCCCGTGTAGTCTGCCCATATGTTTTCTCCAAAGAGTTAAAGAAATCTACTCAAGTCCAGCAAAATTTCTTGAGAATTTCAACAGCTCTCGGAAGAATCAACTTGGATCCAAAGTTTCTCAGCATAAGCTTTCTCATCTTCCCTTTCCCGTGTTACAAAATCTACAGCCTCTGGCACTTCCTCTTCCTCATCTGGCACTTCCTCAGCTGGGCACTCTCCAGTAATTGCTGCAGCATAAATCTCTTCCCCTGGATGAGCAAGCTCGGCCAAGGCCTCCCTYATTGCCTGYGGAGTAGCGGGTATATCCCGGGGCATGTATTTTGGGGCAGGCATAACAAAGGGTAAAGGTATACCATCCAAGTCTCTACACTTCCCATTCTCAAAGTCCTCACTATCTGGTGGCGAAGCAGTGAAGATGATACCAAGCTCATAGTTAGAGACATGAAGCTGCGAACCTAAAATAGAACTACTCCTATTTATATTAGCATTCCCATCAAGCATATTCAGTAGTGGACGACCCCAAGCCGCTGCACTAAAGTTGTGAGATCCGCAGTAAACCCAACCAAAAGAAGAAGCATCTTTCTTAGACTGAAAACGTCTACAAGCCACCTGCTTATACATACAGTTCCTTGGTATTCATTTTTAACAGAGAACAGTAAATGTCTGACTACAAGAGAAATTCTTGAAGACGATCAAAATGTGATCAGATGGATATATAATTACCTTCACATGCATGGGAAACCCAATTCTGTCATTAGGATGAGGAATGGCATCATGAAGTATGCCTATGCTTTTCAACCTTTGCCATGCTTTCTGTAAAAACAAGAAATAGATAACATTGTCCAGGTCGGAACTAGCTTCCTCACTAAATCACATTTTGGTGGTACATTCATCGAATATGCATCCTTTTTACTTGAGCCAAAATGAGGTAAGTTTGACTCATTATCCATGCTTGTGACTTGATCAGTACTTAATCCTTTTCCAAGTGAAACCTCTAAACAGTTATCAATGGTTTGTCTTGTCYACCTTTACAACCAATACAGATACATAAACCACCAATCCATGAAAGTCCAATTAAAATAAAATTTGGATCCGAAGTTCTGAAGAAACCAYTCAAAGCCTAATACCATTATACCATCCTCCTTTCACAAGTGAAATTCATGTGTAGAATATATAGAATACRCTGAAATCCAATTCAATTATATATAAGAAATTCCCTGTCTAATTGGAATATAGATAAATCCCTCTCACAATGGTTTCAAATAAACATTCGAGCCAATGTACCTGTGAGAAGCACAACATGTACTTTGATGCCAATATGCCACAACTTGCATTTTTCACCCTTTCAATGGTAGGGAAAATAATTCTGATTGATGGTTTTCTTAACTCCTGACTTGCACTCCAGCAACCCCACTGTCAGAATTAAATAATATGAACAACTTTTTCCAAATGGAAGTATTTAACACTTCTAAGTCGACAAATTAGCAACCGCAAAATTCCTTACATCTGGATCAGACTCCTCAGATTCAGAGAATTGCACTGAACGCTTTCCAGTTGCAGCTGAAAATGCAGCCAAAAATTGTGCATTAAGAGAGCCAATAGAGGATGAACCTAAAGGATGGACAGAGTATATACATTGTAAAARTAGAGCAGGAAAAACTAAATGTCATGATTCAGTATTCTGCAAAAACACTCACCGAAAACAAAATCACTCTCCAAGTGTTCAGGCCAGTTATAGTGGCCCAAAACCTGCAGAAGTAGGAGATAAAACAGAACGGCTTAGGCTACAGAAGTATGATGCAGTAGACAAATTGCAAGAGGTAGTACTTCCAGATTGCCACAGCAGATAGAATCCAAATTCATAAATCCAAATTCATAAAATCTAAAACCTTAAAAAGCTTCTAAGACAACAAAAAATCACCATGATTTTCTCGAGTGCCAACTGCTCATTATTTGGGATAAACTTCATGAGAACTACGGAATAGAAAGTATTTTTATATATACAAGCACTATATATAGATACATTCCTCTTTATGTATTTATCTATATGTATGCAAGTATTTTAACATGCTCAGTCTGAGAAAAGAAGACCAATATTTTCCTGCTGTTGCTAAAACAATCCAGAAACAACATTTTGTGCTCCTACATGGTACAAATACCGTGGTTAATGATTTCAATTAATACTACTACCCCAGCCCAAAAGTCTATGGAGTATGGAACTTCACAAATGAATCATCAATCTCCTAGCAATTGCTTAGCATAGAATAATTGAATTGGAACACAATCTGGAAATTTCCAGCATTTAACAATCTTTAGAATGATGGCTATTGCTACCAAGATAAWTAAGAGTCCAACCAATTCGAGTGCAACTACCTCTTGAAGACGCCATAGCCCTACGTATCTCTGAATTGATGCAAGTAGTGAGCACACAGCAGAAACAAGCTCAGCTCTCATGACACCTGAAATATTTGAAAAGGAAGGACCCTGCAAAGGACCAAAAACGAATATTCACTTTGAGTGCCTCTCCACCCAGCATTGATATGCTTAGAGTAACAAACAAATTAGGGATCAAAACTAAACCCAAAAAAGTGGTTTCAATAGTATACCTCTGAGACATAAAGAATCAACTCTACTTTGTTATTGCTTCCTTCTAGGGCAGCTTTGAGGACTTCCTTTGGATAAACATAGGCCGAAAATGAAAAAAGACCACTGTCTGATAGCGGAGCTACCCATTTTGCAATGTTTCTTGGTAGAAATCCTAGTTGTACGCAATCTAGTTCAAGTATTTCAAGTAAATAATATTAGAAAGGCGGCTCAACTAACTGTTTTTGCTGACAGCGCGTACTAAGAAATTGATAGAAGTGTTGCTTCACAGGCCATCCATCAAAACCCAAAGCAAAGTTAAATAGCCGAGGACTAGGTTGTACAACTTTGATGGCTTATCACTTCATATCTTCAAACATAAGATCAGATTATATTCATTCTAATTTAAAACAATAACTGTAAGTCCAGCTAACCTTCATTGCTCTTGACTTATGTAAATTTGATTAAAGTCTCTAATGTCACTATCAAAACTTCAAAGACACGTGGCATAGTACCCAAAATCTGGTTTGACGCATGTTACAGAGTGGATATACCTTCCACAGGAAAGTCCTCTGGCTTGGGAAGAAGAACACTCACAGCATTTGCATCAGCTGGTACATTTGTTTCTCGCCTTAAAAGGATCTCTGACATCCCATATACATTCTTATAGCACTTACCAAGGAAAATAGCCAGTTTTTTTAACTTCGCACCATTCGAATCTGCTGAAGTGCGAAAGAGGTAGCTTAAACCAACGACCGATGCTTCAACAGAACCCAGTAACTTTGCAACAGGGGGCTTTGGAATGCATTGGTTACCCTATAAGGGGAGTGCCATAGTCTGTGTAAGTTTAACTTGCATTAAGCACTCGATTCTAAGTGCATACTTGACCTATTCCAATAAATTTTTACTGAAGACAAATTCATTTGAATACATAATGACATTTTTTACAATGACAATAANGGGAGTGCCTTAGTCTGTGTAAGTTTAACTTGCATTAAGCACTCGATTCTAAGTGCATACCTGACCTATTCCAATAAATTTTTACTGAAGACAAATACATTTGAATACATAATGACATTTTTTACAATGACAATAAGGAGACGAAGAAACAGAAAGCTTGGTTAACAAAAAAATAATTAATCAAACTTGRTGCAAAATCATGGAGCTCTAAAATTTAAAAAAAGAAAATCATGTCCCCAAGTTCAAGTGAAATAAGACATAAATAACTAATTTCTATACAACAATGCTATCAAAGAACAGAAGTAGCCCTTATGCTTTCCTGTACTACAGTAGTCAAACTGACACATGAGAAAAACAGACCACTCTTTGGCAAGTCCTAGAATGATTAAAAGGACATCTTTAGTGAAAACAATCCAAAATATTGTGATGCAGCACAAATTAGCATTCTATTGAAGCATGAAGTACACATAACATGAAAGAACATATTAGTTACTCACAGACAGAAAATATTTCGAGTCTGAAATATAAGGACTTCGAGGTGAGTATAATCCAGGTACAGAAGCAACAAGATGTGCAAGAGCCCCTGTAAAGTTATACTTGAACAATTCCATGACCCAATGGGCTTGACTAGGAACATCAGCTACTAAAGAAGCCACAAATCCAGCTAAATGAGCAGCGAAATCAGATTTTGGTTCTTCATTGTTTYCCCCATAAGATGATTGAAGGAAAAYTGATAAATAGTCAGGAACACTCATTCGAGGAAAATCTTGCCACCAGACTGTATTAGTTACATTWAGCCACTGCAGAAATGGAACATAAAATTAGTCAGAACCAAACAAAGTCATGGCAGCATGATACAGATATGCATGCAAGTACAGGATAAAATAACCCAAGAAAACTCAAATTAATAGCATGATGAACTACAAGTCTATCAGACCCAAGAATTCAACATATTAGCATTAACATTATTGTAAAGTTGTTCTTAGATTTCTCAACGGGACCAGATCATACTAGATTAATGTTGTAAATAATAAGGTAATAAACTAATGGCGACTTAAAAGAAGTCCTTTATCAAGACAAGAACGATGGTTTACATCCAATACCAATAGATCTTTGGGTAATTGTTCCCTCTTATACCATTTAGTTTGATTAGCTGCACCATTATTTTGGCAGAAGGATGGGAGCTGAACTAAAACTTTTTACCCATCTTATGCTAGGTTTAGACTTGAAGTGGCAGTCCCCATTACTGTAGCCTTGTTTTTCCCCTTATATTGTGCTTGCCAGAAAACGACTACAAGCATGTGCAGCATCAGAAAACCTCATAATTTCCTTAAGCATTGTTCAGAAAAAGACTACTTCTAGTTGTAAATTAGGCAGAAATTAAGTGGCGTAGAATTTTGTGATAGGTTCTCGGCTGACCATTATGACAGTGTTACAAATATCATTGTAACTAGGATAAGTCTATCAAATAAAGTGAAAATAATATAATTCAATATTCACATCTAAATTGGAAGACCAATACTGGGAAGAGTTATCCACAAGTATATTTTATATTGCAAAGTAAGGGTGCAGAACAACACAAACACCTGTTTTTCCACCAAATTTGCAGAAGTTATCACAACCCGGAGGCTGTCTTCCCTCTGCAGCACAAATAATTTTGAATGATGACATGCAATGCCCGACTTCTTACGGTCTTTACCAAAAGCTATAACCTCAGGAAATGGAGGATACCTATAATAAGAAATTGACCACATTTATACCATCACATTATTCTCAGACTGAAGCTCCAGTAGTATCCAACTATGTTTCAGATTTCCTGATAAAAAGCAAGCCAAAACATTTGACTTACACAACAACTAACTGTGGGAAATCTGAATAAGGCACTGAGGTTCTTTTATCAGGACTTGAATTCCAACACCTTTCAGCATTGTGGCAAGCAATTGTTACAGGTAGATGGGAAGGGATCTCACAATAGGATAAAAACCTACACACAGAAAACTTGGGTAATAAAACAATAGGGCRCTGAGATTAAAAGCATAAGACTAATTCACGAATATGTTTTGACAATTATAACCCCTAAAGATGACCATCTGCAGAATAAAAAACATTTTCCATCTACACATTATTACTATTATCTTCTACTTGCTTTGTAGTTTTGAGCAAAAACCTAGGCTTACAATAAAGAAGAGAAGAACAAAATTTGGACTTACCATGATATATCACTAGTAAATGTTGTAATAAATACCCGCACAAGACTTGCAACAGGATAAAAGAGCTCCGGCAATGAGACAACATTCTCATGCTTCAGTGAACCATGGTCCATGAATTGAAGTCTGTTCAAATAGAACTTCCTTCCTGGTGGTGGAACACCAGCAGCGTTCTTGTTTGGTTGAACCTGCATAGCATTTCCACATAAAGCAATCTCTTCCCTCCTTGTACTATCTTCGTCAGACTCGTCATTCTCAGTGACGCCATTCTCATGTTGTGTAGAAGTCTTTTTCACTTCTTCTACTGYCTTTCCCTTGACACTAAAGGATTTCAATTCAGTGTTCCTCAGAGAATCCCCCATAGTGTCTTTGCAGGAATTAGTGAACAACTCCGTAGAATTTGTTAAACTTTTATTCATGGAGACCTCCTTCCTATGGATGTGACCTTCACAACATGAGGTAAGGTCAACATTACTTGTTAACATCTGGATAAGCTTCTTTAGTCCACGCCTCCCAGAATRTTTATCTCCCTCTTTTTTATCAGAGATAATACATTTCCTAATATATTTTATGGGATCATTACTGCACAATATCTCTCTACACATGCTTAACAAAAAGCCAGCTTTAGCATCAAATTTCTCAGTTTCCAGTCTACGAATTACATAATTAACCGATACACTGCCTTCACTATACTTTTGTAGACTCCTATCAACAATATCCTCTACAAGAATAATTCTTTCCACAACAAATCCTATCCGAATCCCTGTATTCCTATCACTTTCATCTCCACGAACAAGCAAAATCTCATCGCCAACATGCAATCCCACCGCTTCCCCTTTACCAATCCTAACTCCATTCACAAAAACTCCATTCAGTGAAACCCTAATCTCAGAAGAACACTGACAATCAACAAAATTGAAAAATAATCCATCAGACAAATATATCTTCTTACTGGACGAATCAAACAAGATTTGACAGTGTGTTTTACTAACTCTATTGTCATTGAATATAAAATCACAATTCAAAAGATTGCGGCCGATTGTGTATGGTTTATAAGGTTCTAAAAGGAAGGATCTGCACTGCGAACCAGTATATTTACAAACTAAAGGAAGCCCAGTGGATTTTATGAAAACAGAAGCAGTAGTAAGAGTATCGATTCTGGGTTTCTTCTCTGGATATGAAGGAAGATGGCAAAAATGGCGTTTCCGGACTTGATGTGAAAAACCTGGACACTGGTTCATGTTAATTCATCATAATTGGATGAAAAATAAAATTTCTAGTAGGCAAATTGAAAGAGAAACAAAAAGAATTTATTCTACCCGTATGATACCAGAAAACTGGATGGGAGAAAAATGGGAAGAAGGGAAGGGCTAATGAAAAATTGAGTGAGCGAGAGAGAATTGGAGGGAAAAATTCCCGAAGAAACTTGTTTCGTACTGAATTTTCCCTCCTATATGACCAATTATTACTACCAGTTGTTTAATTAACAACGTTAATTAATTGCATCTCACAATGCATATTGGGCTTTTCAGATTTTGGGATACTGSCCTGCTTTTCAAAGATGCTCTAACCATTATACTTTTCTTCAAAAGAAAAAATAAATAAAGACTGAACATGTTCTATTGGTAAGCAGATTTCAAATTCAATATTTTTTGGTGCCTGAAAATTCTGGGTCACACGACTAATAGGAATACAATTTAAATATAGTCAGGAGAATTGATCAATTCCAATAAAAGGTGATTCAATGCTAAGTTACTTTTCTAAGCCGAAGGAATTTATTTTTATATATATATATTATATTGTGGAGTAGGTAATAATAAATTAAATATTTTCACGAGTGGAAAACACATGCTGTTCAAGGTCTTATTATTGAACTATAAAAATATCTTAACAAGTCACAACTATTTAATTATTTAAGGAAATACTGAAATGTTAAGCAAGATTCTCCTAATCTTCAATATGAATCTAAATTTCATTTATTTATAGTAATACGAGGTGCGACACGTGCATGGCTCCTTAGGACATTTTCTGTGCCTCAGATCAAATGGTCGATTGCGAGTTCCTTAGCTTTGGTAGAAATCAAACCAAAAATAAATAAATCAAACAGATAACTTTATATAGAGAAAAACATTTATTGAAAACTAACATAATCGACTGAGTTTTTCTTGGGAATCTCAAGAACACACATTTATTTATCCATTTCAAAATTTATTAATAATATCCTCCTGAATTCTTCATTATAATTTAAGATTATACCAACAAATTCATATAATCAACATATAAGTATACCAATAAGGATATCAATTGTCAATTAAACTTTGAATATAAAGTATGTTAGAAAATTGTGTGTATATTGGTATAATTGATATGGGGATGAAGCCAAAGCATAAAAGAATAGCACATAAGCTGGAAACAGGATGAAAGGGGACCTGGACCAGGAGTGTCAGTCTCGCTGCAAATCCCTTCTTTCTGGTGTAAAAAGTTGCGAACGGAACTTGCAGCGGGAGTGACACTCCCGTTTACACCCTCATTTGTAGTCTAGYGAGTAGTCGAGATGAAGAAGGGACTTGGGTCGGGTGTTACACCCCCAATATAAGTCCCATTTCGAACAATTTTCTAATAGATTTCTATGCGTTAGAAATCATGAAAATGTGCTATTCATATCTCTTGAAGGATGGCAACTAAAACAAAGTTTATGTGGATTTTTCTTGTGTTGACAACACACCTTTATGGATAAGAAATGTGATTCAAGAGATGCAATCTATTATACTTTGAGTTGAAGAGATTTATGCAATTAAAAKAGAGTTTAAGTGTCTTTTCAATACTTAGAAAATCTCGGGAATTTCAATTTAAAAACTCTCTTCAACCTCATATCAGGAAATCTTCACTCAATTTCTACATATCTTAAGCCTTGTCTTATCCACCAATACAACCTTTGTGATATTTCAAAGTATTGTATTTAGGAAAGCTTTCATTAGTGCTTCAAGGCTATTTAGTTGTTTAGTTGTAGCATATAGACATTTGTATTGTTAGTGATTTCTTGTAATATTTTTAAGTGTGAAATAAAGTGCTATTTCCTTCAAAGTATGGTCATACGTACRCTTCTCAAATCCATGTTCAAATCAAATAAGAACCAATATGTGTGAACCAGGCTCTTGGAGCTTGTTTCAATCCATATAATGTTTTCCTTAACCCGTAGACTTTATTTTAATGGCCCTTCAATACTTAACCATTGGGTTGTTCAATATATACCTCTTCTTCCAAAACACCGTTTAGCAAAGTAGACTTAACATCCATTTGCTAAATTTTTCTAGAATTTTAGGCAACAGGAGAAACCAACATTCAGACTGTATCAAGTTTGGCAACAAGTACAAAACCTCAAAATAGTCAATACAAATTTTTTATTTGTAACATTTAGCAACTAATCTTGCTTTGAAACGGTCTACTTCTCCACAAGGTTGGTACTTGATCTTGTACATCTATTTAACACCAATGGGCTTTTTGAAGAATAGTTAATTCTCAAGTTCTATTTTTCTCAATAGCACAAATTTCTTCATCCATAGCTTGAATCCGACGATCATCTTTAGCAGCATCCTCATAAGTAACTGGATCACAATTTGCGACTAAAGCATAATTCAAAATATTCTCATTAGATAAATCATTATCATTACTAATGACATAACCTTGCAAAAGAGTTAGTAGGTGACGTTCTCACTGTGGCCTTCCAGAAGGCTATAAACTACTAGAGTTATCACCTTGCTCTCMTTCTTGTCGAGTGGATTAATTATTCAGTAAAATTTGAAACTTCAATGGAATAAAAGTTGATGGTTCTAGCTATTTAGACGCTTCAGAAGACCAATCCCAAGCTTCTTGCTCATCAAAAGTAACATTTTTATTTACAATCAACTTCTTGGTATTAGGATTATACTAAGCCTTTAGTCTCACGACTATAACAAAGGAAAATACTTTTTTTCTGTTTTATCATCCAACTTCTTTCTGAGAGCATATAGAGTATGAGTATAGACATCAAAAAACTTTAAGCTGACTAATATTGGGGTTTTGACCATTCCAAAGTTCTTGAGATGTCTTTCCTCTATTAGTCTTGTTGGACAGCTTTTCAAAACATAAATTGCACATGCAAAAGCTTCGGCCCAAAAATCTTTAAGCAAATTTTTAGAATTTAACATAGATCTCACCATATCTATAATTGTCCTATTCTTTCTTTCAGCCACTCCATTTTGTTGGGAAGTATACCTAGTTGTCAATTGATATCTGATACCATATTTTTCAAAAAATCATTACAAACCATATATTCAATTCCCCTATCATTTCYTAAGGTTTTAATAAAATAGCCACTTTGTTTCTCCACATAAATCTTGAAACTTCTAAACACATCATATGCCTCAGATTTATGTTGTAAAAAATACACCCAAGTCTTTCTACCAAAACTATTAGTAAAAGTAATGAAATACTTTTTACCACCAAAAGAGGGAGCCTCTACTAAACATAAATCTCAATGAATTAATTCCAGTGATGAGTTTGTTCTCTATCCTTTTCCTTTTTCAAAACAATCTTTGTGCTTCTTTCCARCAATGCAAGCCCAAACCATTTTATCATCAAAATCAAGAAAAGCTAATCCCCATACCAAATATTTCTTCGCAAGTAAATTCAAACTACTAAAATGTAAGTGTCCAAATCTCATATACCACAGACAATGGTCATCAAAAGTCACAAAATTAAAACAAGGTAAGTCATCAGATGTCACATGTAGAGTGATTAAGCAATTATGACTCTTATTTACCTTTACAATTAGTCTTTTATGTGAGTAATTAATAGGGCAAACTCCTCTGTTGAAATTTATATTATAACTCTTTGAAGATAGCTGGCCAACAATTAATAAATTTTGATGAAGACTTAGAACATAATAAATATTAGGAATAAAATTCGAAGAACCATCATTCAGAGTAATAGCAATTTTTTATTTTCCAAAAACAGACATATGGGTATTATTTTTCAAGTCTAATAGTGGTTTCAGCAAATGAATCCAACTTCGAAAACATATTTTTATTCCTACCCACACATATGATCACTACATCCTAAACTTCACTCATTTTGATTATTTTCACCAAATTTAAATAGTAACTATTGATGCCTAAAAATAACCGATGTCAACGACTGAATTAAGAAGTAATGGTTAAYCGAGCAAGGGAAAAAAAACATAAGTCTAAGGAAATAGGAGTCCAAACAACTAAGAAATTCAACTGCTAATGAAAAAAATCAAGTAACGAACGGATCAAAGGATGCCAAGAAACAAGAGGAAAAAGTCAATCGAATCAGCAAAAACAACGGGAAGCTAGGAAATTGGCTTTGCAATCAGATAAGGCCATAACCACTTGATCAAAAATCAAGTGSCATGATCAATAGAATAGCCGATTGAGATCGACATGGCCCGAGGAAGTAGCATGGAAGAAGGAGAAATGACTTAAAAGTAGTCAACTTTTTCGACTACTAGCCTGCAAGAGAACATTGCTCAAGAGGAGTAGAAATAAGAAGAGAGAAAGCATAAACAACCCCAAACAATCAACTCAAAAATCAAGAAATTTATCTTCACTTCTATGTCTTTGTTCATTAAATAGCTAGTTTTATTAGCTTTTCTAATGTTAATTGATTTCATTGACTTTATTAGGATAGATTTATAACCTTTTTTCATGTTATTTGCTTTCTTAGATGATATCATATCCAGCCTTAATAGCATAGTGAGTTAGCTTATTCCATTTCTTTGCTTTCTTTACTGCTTCCTTTATTKCTTTCTTTACCGCTTTTTAGCTTATGTAGGATTACTTAGCTTGTTTCACCTTATTAACTGCATCACTTGCTTAATCAGCATAATCACTAGTTTAGTTCAATCTAACTTTGTGGTATCATTCTGCTGCTTAGCATCCTCCAACACAATCACTTATTTAGCCTAAAGATGACTAAGTTGTATCTTTCTGTTGTTTGGTACCTGTCAGTATAATCACTCAACAAGCTTCAGCTATCTTTGTTGTATCTTTCTACTGTGTGACTTTTTGCAGTTTGTGTTTGTTTGTTCTTTGATCGGCTAGAAGATTCACTTTGTTGTTTTCTTAGCAGTAACTGATATATACACACATACCATAAGTTTCCTGGTTATTACGTTTCATTTACACACTTAGTGAAGACTTATTAAAGCTAACCTAAAAACCTCACATATAAAAATAGAGGTTGCTATGGATCCAGTAAGCCAATTACATGACTAGCTAACTAGAACTCAGGTCTTGTGGTGTTGAAAAGCTTAGTACGCCACAACCAAGAAAGTARAGTCGGCTAGGAGATTTTTGCACACCAACATGATTGGCACGTCCAGTAGGACCTGTTAAGTGTGCATGAAACTTTGTTCTGACCAAGAAATCATGGCTGAAAATCAGAACAATCAAACTTATATCCAAGACACACTCACTACAAATATGCCGGAGCTCAGCTGGGTGAGCGCTGCCCAGCAAAATCTAGAAAAGCAGGTTTTTTTCCCATAAATGGTTCCTAACGATAGAGATCCATCGACATTAACTAATGAATTAATAGCTTCGACATCCTTGTGAAGTATCCGATTCACTATGGAGCAATGCACATGTGAGTTAATCAAAATCTAATTCAGTAGTTAACTACTRTTTTCAGGCCTATGTTGCAGAAYGAGATTCAAGGTTTAGTGCAGCATGAAATCCCAACATACACTATAATGAATAATCACCCTTTGGAAAGTCTGGAAGCAAACATGAGCTCCATCTATGCCCCAGCTCTTCCAAGACCTRATTACAATGGCTCAAAGAAATGCCTCCYAGTTGGTTGGCTATACCTCATCTAGAGGGCAACCTCACATAGCATGGTCACCATAGCTCGGGTGATAGCCGATACCCTACGACTCTCAGGAAGTCTCTAAACCTTTCTTACCATAAGTTTTGAATTTTTCTTATATACCAAGGCAGTATATCCAATAGGCTACTAGCGACAAGATTATGCTACCCATTTTTCTTCTAGCCAAACCCAAGGTTTCAATATGCGGCTGGGAACGCAAAAGTGCAAGAACCAGCTGCAAGGCTAAAGCAACCTACGCAGCAAGCAAAGAAAAGGACTAGAAGTTCAAACATTTGGAAAAGGGCAAAGAATAGTAGTCCAAAAGATGAGAAGGAAATCCTCTAAGTATTGTTGATAAAGAGYTGGAAACTCTCTTGATCAGAATGAGAACTGAAGAAGTACCTCTCCGGTGCCACCATCCAGCATAGCTATCATTTCATATGCATTGTAAGAACTAATGCAAATGAAAGTGCAGTCATAGCTCAATCTATTGATGCAAGTGTGAGTGCTATTCCTACTACAGCAAATGAAGATCCTCCTACTTAAGCTGAATCAAAAGAGGATTAGTATTTCTTTTCATTTGTTCTTTTGCTTTACCACTTGATGTATCTAGTATTTATAATATACTGCAATGTTTATACTTTATGAATACAAGTATTTGGTTTTTAACTAAGGTCACACTTCAATGATTGGATAAGATTCATAGATGAGGGTGTGTGCACCTTACAAAATGCCTTTCARTGATCCTTAACTCTTTTTGATAATTCCAAAGGGGGAGAAAAATATAGGCATTGTGGCAGGTTAAGTGAGTTAAGTATGAATGTGCTTATGTGGATATGCTTATCCCATGTTAATCTTATACTTATGCTTAACTCTCTTTTGGTAAGGTGATAGATATATATGCTCCAATGATAATGGTATTGTTGCCTTGATTATATATTTATCATCCATGAAAATTGCATATATGCTTAAAATGCTTATCTTGGAGTATGCAATCACAAAAACCTCTTAAAATATGTTGCTTATAGTAAGGGGAAGCCTTACTTAACTGATTGAGGTTATTTTATTGGGATTTTGTTATGATTTGTGGCATTTTATGGTTGGAAAACGTTCAAAATATAGAAGAAACTCCATCAAAAATTTTCAAATCATATGGTTTAATATGCTTAAATGTTACTTCTTCTATGCTTTAAACCATGTCATAGGTCTCTATACTTATTTTTTATATCATTTGATAGACCTATATATTGTTGAAATACAGCTTTGATATATATATGAATCCTTTATATATGCCTCTCAATGATTGTATTCTTGTTTCATATAATAATATTCAATGCCTTTATATGTTTCTCATTTCAAAAAGGGAGAGATTGTAAATCTCATATTTCAATTTCTATAATTCTATTATGGCTTTGATAATGACTTATACTTACAATGCATATTAATGCTTATAGGAAGACAAATTCAAACCTAATGGACTTCAGGATCTCAATGCACTCAAAGTAAAGTGGTTCAACTTACTCAAGAAGAGATCTATTTTGTATAGGCTTTTCCCTGAATACATAGGATTATCTTTCTGATTTGTAATTATACTTAGGTTTAGGTTTGATTATCCTTACTTTGTCTCTTTGATCCTTGCATAAAAATATTTTTCGAATGTTTTCAAATGATTTATTTTTTGAAAAACATAGCATTAGGCTTACAATAGTATTTAAGACTTTAGAAGTTTCTCTCAAAATGAATCCAAAAGTGTACATATACTTTGGACGCAGGACCTTGATACTTCGAACATGCTAAGTACAAAAATTGTAAATCCAAAGTCCTTTTGTGCTTGGACTCAAGATTTTTGTTTGCCTTGGCTGTCTCATGCTAGTTTATATTAGGTCTGAATACCTTCTAGTGAGGCTTCGAACGATATCATATTTGACAATGGACGTCCAAGTGCCTCCTGATTAACTGCCACAATGAGAGTTCGAACACTCCCTTTGTAAGTTCGAATATTCCTTAGACTGAGTCTAATATCTCTCCAGTGAATGTTTGAATGGTCATTCAGATGCTTCCCTGTTCCGGATCGAACATCCTAGACGCGCATCATTTTAGAACTATTCTTTTTTTTTTTTTAACCATTACTTGACGGAGTATTTAAGAACTTTTAGGGTTTCTTTATTACCAAGAACTGTATGATTCAAGACTATCAATTTGAGAGAACATCTTCAAAAGCTTACATTGATTATTCTATTCCAAAAAGTGCAAGGAATCTCTTAGCAAGTCTTTGTGAAATGAAATTCTAAGATCTTCATTTTCTTCTCCTCACTCTTAAGAGCAAAAAAGTGTATCAAAACTTTACATCCTTTTGAGAGAATATTCCAAGTTGTCTAGGACTTAAAATTTTTGTTGAAAGGTGAATCTTGAGGTTGTAAAAGTGTTATTACATGTAAACTCATTTGTTGGGTGAGCCCTTCCTGTAAATCTTTGTGACTTTTGTTTAGTGGATTTGAAAATCCTAAGCCTCATTTTGACTGTCAAGGATTATGCATTGGAAAAGTAATTTGATTCCTCGTTATTAAATTTCGACGTTKGGAGAATTACTTTAGTATTTGAAAAGGAATTAGATTCCTGAAGTTTAGGAAAATAACTACTAGGGAATTACTTTGGTATTTGAAAAGGAAACAGATTCAAGTTCAGAAAATAACTGCAAAATCTCCGGAAGAAGAATACCTGCAAGGAGATGGTATTTTGATTACTTTTCTTAGGATTTTAAACAAAAATACACATAATAAGCGTTTTTTTCCTCTCCTTCTTCCTCTCATTCTTCTAACTCTTCTCTAAGAAACCCTAACATTTCCGCCAAAGAAACTTTAACTCTTTTCTAAAAGATTTTTTTCTCCTATATATTATAAGCAAATTCAGGATTTAGTTTCGTTTATTTTTTAAATTAAGATATTAATTATCTGATATATGATTTTAATTTTTATATTAATCCTAATATTTTGAACTAAAAAAAATTATCTTCGTTTCTCTACAAGTTCATATTTTTTTTAAAAATAATTTCCTTATTGTCTAGCAAAACTATAATATAAATTACATGGTTAATGAAAATAAATATCTATTTAATTCATCCATTTTAAAATAATTTATTAATATTTAATATTTCAAATTATTATATATACTCATGAGGCTAACTCAGACAATTTGATACAAATAATTCTCTCTCCATTTACATTCAATTGTCTTCCAAGCAAGATAAATGAATCTGTAAGGATTTTAATTTCTTAGATTTTGATTCCAATAAATTACAATCCGATGATAACTTTACTTTCCAGTCAATTAAACGAGGCCTAAGGTTGTAACTGTGACTTTATCTCTTTAATTTACATGTGATTTCAAATTGGTGTTGCTTTTATTTTTCATTAAATACAATTAGCATTTATTGCAACCTACCAAGTGATTGAAATTTATATGAAAATGGTGAAAACTTTATATTTGTCTTGAGTGCATTTAAAAATCGAGTTATGAACTTTAGCAATCTTGTTTAAGTGTGCCTTACAACACCTTTTGTGTCATGGAAATTCCCAGTGATCCTTTATACAATTGATATATATATATATAATTTTGATGAGACCATCCATCGTTGTTTTATGAAATTAATTTGGACTCAATACGAGTCGTGTTCCGAGGAGTACGACTCTTATTTTTATTTAAAGAAAGGCTTGATGTAGAGCTTTTCTAAGCTTGCATTACAAATAAAGGTCAAACTTGAGATGATTTAGCAATTGGGTAAATTTTTTATTTATAAATTTAAATCATTCGATCGGGTGAAAAAGGATTATATTCAATTGATATTYCAAAACATGCCTTCTTTTTCCAAATTGCAAACTCATTCTCTTTGTYTGGATGTCGTGATCGTTAGAAACAAATTATTTATGAGTTCTTAAGCAGAATCAAAAAAAAAATTATTCTACAAATAGAATAATTGAAGGATAGTAATGAAGAATTTCTACTATTAGACAAGAAAAAGAAAAAAGAATAGAAAAAAAAAAGAAAAAGAAAAGAGGAGGGAGGAGAGAAGGACGCAGGAGGGGGCGGGAGYGTTACATAGTTTAATACCCGCTGGGTAGTACGATTTAAGGAAACAGTCACCCTCGAGATCCCCTCAGATTCGTTGGACGGTGACCGTGGCGGAAGGTGGAAGGCGCGTCCTCCTCCACACAGTAAGCAAATACGCGTTTTAACGTTTACTGAGGTTGACTGTTGACCATTCAAGAAACAGATCCAAACAAAAGTTTCCAGGAAGGAACCAAGTCTATCTAATCTAAGTCAGCTTTAATGGGTTAATTAAATCTGGGAAAGAGAAGAAAAAAAAGAGCAAGGGATTCACCGAACCTGTCAGTATTGACATTCATTACAACGTTTTAGAAATTGACCTGAAAACGTTGAACTGACTTCCTTCAAGTGTTGAAGAGGTTTTGATAAAAGGTATCATTGCCTATGATTTTACAGCAAATTCACTTTCATGAAATAACTGTATATTGATAGAATAATGTCAGCTGTCAAAATGACCTCTAAGCCTGGAATTTGAGAATGAAAGATATGATTACGGCAGTGARGAATTTTATGGCGGGCTTGCCGCCATTGTTGTCCTCTCTGTTAAGAAAATTCTGAGGTCAAAGCAGACAAAGAACAGGGAAACCCCTTCACTTCACCCCTTGGTAAGATAGACACGTGTTTAAATTCCTCAAGGGATCGGAAGGTCTGCACTTCGCTTGATGGATCACTTGATCTTTGAACTTTTTGTCCTTTGTTAGAAATTTAATTTCCATTTTGGTGTTCTTCTTAYATTGGGTTCTTGAGAAGATTGACTTTTGGAAACCGTTTTACACCAAAGAGCCAGTCTTTTCAATTTTAGTTTGTTCTCTTAGGGCGCCGATAATGACATATCCAAACAGACCATTAAGGGCTGCCGTCTGCAACTTTGCCTTTGTCCTCAACCGAGTAATTGCCATGGCTTACCATCCTATGATGATGAGCCCTAATTGGAAGTCCACGTCACCTTTCCATCTTAAATAAAATAAATTAATCATGTCTTCCCGTGAAATCGACAAACATTATATATTTTTTATTTAGAAAAATAAAATAAATAATAAGAATAGGACCAGAGACATGAGCTCATGATTATAAGAAACTTCCATATTTGTTTCTATTTACTTTATGGCCAATAACAATGGATTTTACGCTTAATTTACTCTTAACTATAATTACGTTTTTCCTTTTGCTTAAGATTCCACTTTATAATTAGGTTTTTTTATAATTTTTTTGGATAAGATTTACTTACCTAGTTAACCGATAAACTTAACTCACTATGTATTTGACTAGCAAGGTATTTATACAAGGAGAACTTGTAATCTTTTCTTTTTTTTTTTCTTTTTTCAAAATCGGAAACTTGTAATCTTAATCAAATATATAAGATTTTTTTATTAATTAAAACATGACGTGTATATATTCTTAGTCTAAACATCTCTTTCCCTTTATTTTAAGAATTAAAATATGTAGTGTTAGATTTTGATATTAATATAATATGAAAATATATTAAAGAATTCAAAGCTATTAAGTGAGTGAGATTGAGGTTCTAATCCAACCATACACGCACCGGAAAACGCCAATGCCTTTCCAGAAAAGTAGGCCAATTTTGTCATTGTTCATTTGAAGACTCCTCCAATTTGAAATTATTTATGGAACTCCCCCAACTATAACGCTTTACATGTTGCTGTCATGATAATAGCAGCACAATAATTAAGGATTTTTGTCGCAACTAATACATACTAGGGGATGCGACATATGTACAAACCATTAATATATTTCTATTTTTTTACTCATATCCTTATTTTGAGTTTTATTCAGAGTTATTTTTATAAAATTTAAATCATACTCTAAGAAATGTTTAAGGCATAGCTCTTATGGCATTTCGCATGGAGCCAAGAGTAAAGATCTAACATGCGACATGGCTTTCGCTTAACATTCTACCTACCAACTCTTTCATACGGTTGAGTTATAAAGAATAATAATACAAAATGCGTCGACAATATTTTTTAGTGTAAGTAATTATTGACACTCGAAAATAGTCGATTAAAATGGCTGAACAAAGAAAAGTAAGGCGATCAATTGAGTCTCGAAATAGCCGTTGGCACCCTGTCGATTAGAGAGCAATAAGCTATAATTGAAAAGATTTTTGATTAGTAGACATGTGAAATTTCAAGAAGGTACCACAATAGCCATCGATCAACATGAAATAAGTTAATGGAAGCCAGTCAACTAAACAAGCAAAAGCTACGAGATTGAACCACTTAGTCGAGATTCTAGGCCACGACTTACCAGTTGGACAAGAAATTAGGACATGGGTTGATAGTGGAGAATACGACCAAGAAATGGGCGAAGTGACTTATGCTTACTTCACATGCAAGCAACAAAATCCATCTCGGCTGAGTATAAAAGGAAGAAATAAAGTATAATAAACCCCGATTCAAATTCACATCAAATTAGACAAATTAAGTCTATTATTAATTTATTCAATTTCAGCATTATGGATCTTATTTTCATTATTATACAACTTTTAGCTTAGTCTAATGCATTACACTTCCAGCTCTTTAGCTAATGTTTTACATAGCTTTCTTTAGCTAATGTCACACAACTTTTCTTAACTAGTTTATATACCTTCCTTTAGCTAATGTTATGTARCTTTCCTTAGCCAATTTTACATAGCCCTATTTTGCTCGTTAATCGGTTTTATGTGCTTTTACCTAGTTGACGATTCACTTTGCAGCTCTGTTTATTAGCTTTTGTGCACTATTTCCCGCATTTCGATCAAATAGTTCAATATTGCTTAGCTTGTTTCAACAATCATCTTGTTTGCTTATTATCTCTACTTGCTTTTACCTTAAAACTAGTTTTCTTTACGCTAGTTATCTTGGTCTTTTGCATTCATAATTTGCTTAGTCAATCGCTTACAATTTACTTAAGACTTCTTTTAATTAACTCAAGAACCCACTATTTAATAAAAGAGGAGCTATGAATTTGACAAATCGCATAAAACAACGAGCTAGTTAGAACACAGGTCTCATCGTGTTGAAAACCAAACCCATCACGATCGAATCAGGCGATAGTCCGACCAGCAAATCTATATATATCCACACCTAGCTTACTTGATGGATGTTAGCCTCCACGAGCTAGCTAGAGCATTTTCTGCACACCAATAATAAAAAAAATATTTCCTTCTTCATATACCATTTGTTTTATATATTTGACTCTTTTTTTTTTTTTTTTTACTTATTCTTCGAATTCATTTATTTTATAATTCAAACTAAGAATTCAATTCCAAACATAACAAACTTTCATACAAGTGTATAGTGATTCTTGTCCAGTAATACTTTATTAATTGATTATTAAATATTGAATGATCGATTACTCAWGCTAAATGTAAAATTGAAAAGTGGAATAATTTGTTCACAAAATTATGAATAAATGGATTATTCATTGCGCAAGTTATGAAACTCAATTCAAAATTAAGATGGAATTATGCAGAACTTCAACAATAACAAAGGAAGTATAAAAATATTGAAATTCTGAGTTTTTTTAGTTTAAAGAGATGAAAAAATCTTCACATATTGATTTTGTAAAAATTAAAAAATTTAAAATAATTATTAAAAAGAACAGAGTAAAAGTTATTTATAAGAGAAGAAATATACGATTGTTGTTAGGAGGGTTAGCAGCTAAAGCCTGAAGGGTAAATTAGAGGAGATATTGTRAGTCCTGAGGATGTGGTCTGAAAATARAAAGGCAATGAGATGAGGTTTCTTATTRTAACAAATATCCTTTGGTCAAARCACCTCACAGCCATSCGGCATGAGSCACCACCCTTCATCTTTCCGGGACTGACTCTTTCAAATCAATATATATACAAGTTGAATGAAATGGTTGGCCTTATTCTTCTTCACCAACGAAGAAAACTATGAGGGAATAAAATAGAACGCAACCGTTGAAACAATCGCTCAGAGTTTCCAGACCTCCATGACACTTATATTCTATCTTCTCTCATAAGAAAATTCATACTTCTCCCTTTTTTGTGTTTATAACGTTGCCAAACTTGTTYATCATCCACCTTTGCTGAAGTTTATTCGTTCAACCATCTTTCTTGTGAGGATATTGCTTTTCAACAAGTTTTGATAGTTGTTAGCACAGTATGCAAAGCTCGGAGAATCATCAGCACCASCACCACCACCATCACCATTCTGATACAGAGGTTGTTGGGAATGATAGAACGACCTATAGTGGTCCTCTCAGTGGGCCTCTAAACAAGCGAGGTGGAAGGAAGAGTGCCAGATTTAGCCTCCCTGATTCCTCCAGTAATGGCGGTTCTGCCGGTGGAAACACTAGTGATGATGCATATGTTGAGATCACCCTCGACGTTCGTGATGATTCCGTCGCTGTTCACAGCGTCAAAACTGCCGGTGGAGGTGATATGGAAGACCCGGAGTTGGCATTGTTGGCCAAAGGTCTGGAGAAGAAATCTTCCTTTGGCTCCTCAGTGGTGCGAAATGCTTCTTCCAGGATTAGACAGGTTTCGCAAGAGCTCAAGCGTTTGGCCTCGTTAACTAAGAGGCCTCAACCGGGGAAATTCGACAGGACTAAGTCAGCTGCAGCTCAAGCTCTTAAGGGCCTTAAATTCATCAGCAAGACTGACGGCGGTGTTGGATGGGCCGCCGTGGAGAAGCGGTTCGATGGCCTCACTGAAAGCACTAATGGGTTGCTTCCACGTCCGCTTTTTGGTGAATGCATAGGTAACTAAGCTTATAATCTTAACTACAAGCAAGTTTCTTGTCCTTCACAGTTTCGATTACTTGTAGAATTTTGGTCAGTTCGAGTAAAATTTTGTGGTTTGCAATGTTAGGTATGAACAAGGATTCCAAGGAATTTGCCTTAGAGCTATTTGATGCGCTTGCTCGAAGAAGGAATATTATAGGTGATTCCATCAACAAAACCCAGCTCAAAGAGTTCTGGGACCAAATTGCTGACCAGAGTTTTGATTCTCGGCTTCAAACTTTCTTTGACATGTAACTCATCAAATCTTTTATGCAAAATGAATCGTTTCTCGTATACTCAATTTCTGAAGTCTAACTCTATGATGAATTTGATGCAGGGTTGACAAAGATGCAGATGGCAGAATTACAGAAGATGAAGTCAGAGAGGTAAACATTTTTTCTTTGTGGGGATATTAATGATCTTTGCTGCAATAGAGGCATTGGCAGCTGAAATGACCAGCTGGTGATATCTCAGATAAGCTTAAGTAAAAATTTGACTAGATATTTTCTGAGATTTGAAGCATCAAATGTTGTTAAGCTAGATATAAAATCATCACTGATCACGAATGTGGAAATTGTCACACATGCAGATTATTAGTCTCAGTGCTTCAGCCAACAAGCTTTCGAATATCCAGAAACAGGCTGACGAATATGCAGCATTGATCATGGAAGAATTAGACCCCAACAACAAAGGATATATTCTGGTAATTCAATTTGGCTTTCTTGAAGTAGCCAAACATCACCATGTAGAATGTCGGATAATGTTCGTTCCAGGATGGTAATTAATCTCTTTAATTAATTTGATCAGATTGAAAACTTGGAGATGCTTCTTTTACAAGCTCCAAACCAGGCGGTAAGAGGTGGTGAAAGCCGAAACTTGAGCCAAATGCTAAGCCAGAAACTTAAGCCTACTCTGGACCACAATCCCATAAGCAGATGGTATCAAGATTTCAAGTACTTCTTACTAGATAACTGGCAGAGAGTATGGGTGATACTACTGTGGATTGGAGTCATGGCTGGCCTATTTGCTTATAAGTATGTGCAATATAAAAGAAGAGCTGTCTACGATGTTATGGGTCCTTGCGTGTGCATGGCCAAAGGTGCCGCTGAGACATTAAAATTGAACATGGCACTGATTTTACTTCCAGTTTGCAGAAACACCATCACTTGGCTCAGAAACAAGACTAAATTGGGTGCTGCTGTTCCATTTGATGACAACCTCAATTTCCACAAAGTAAGCCGAAAGATTGAAACATTTCTAGTTTTCAGATATGCATAAAACTTATTTTCTCTCGTTTAATATTGGACTAAACTTGGTTCGGTTGTTAAATATTTCTTATAGGTGATAGCTGTTGCAATTGCAATCGGTGTTGGAATACATGGAATTTCTCACTTGGCCTGTGATTTTCCTCGTCTTCTCAATGCTAGCCCTGAAAAATATGAGCCAATGATACAGTTCTTTGGTAAACAGCCTAAGAGCTATTGGCACTTTGTCAAGAGTTGGGAAGGGATAACTGGGATCGTAATGGTGGTGTTAATGGCAATAGCCTTCACCCTGGCAACCCCTTGGTTCAGGCGAAACAGAGTGAACCTACCAAAACCCTTCAATAAATTAACTGGTTTCAATGCCTTCTGGTACTCTCATCACCTGTTTGTCATCGTTTACACTCTCCTCATCATTCATGGTATCAAGCTCTATTTGACACACAAATGGTACAAGAAAACGGTGAGTCCCTGTTCAACTTTCATTCTTTCTCAATTACATGCTCAATTATTCTTTGAAATAATCGTAAAATATCCTTTCTTTTTATTGCGCTGCAGACATGGATGTACCTGGCCATTCCAATCATAATCTATGCGTGTGAGAGATTGACTAGAGCACTGCGGTCAAGCATTAAGCCTGTGAAAATTCTAAAGGTACAAAAATGGATGCATGTCCTGACTTGAGCATCTAGAAACGTGATAAAGAATCAGCAATACTAATATTTTCTCTACATTGATGGAATTTGGTTAGGTGGCCATTTATCCTGGAAATGTCTTGGCTCTTCACATGTCCAAGCCTCAGGGCTTCAAATATAAAAGTGGCCAATATATGTTTGTCAACTGCGCAGCAGTCTCCCCATTTGAATGGTAGGTGAAGCTACCCCATGAATCATTTTCACGTTTCTTGAAAATTGATGATCCACTATATTGTCGTTTGACTCTTTCCTGTTGTAGGACATAGAATGCTTCCTCTATGATATAGCATCTCTTCGTCATCTTTTGCTCACTTTTTGGTGGTCGACATATTTTTAGGCATCCATTTTCTATAACATCGGCCCCTGGAGACGACTACTTGAGCGTCCATATCAGGACACTTGGGGATTGGACAAGACAACTTAGAACTGTTTTCTCTGAGGTGAGACTTCTGAGACATATTTGGTCTGTGTGGTTTGTCATGCATATCTGAGATTACTCTCTGCTRGCCCAAGCAATTGTTACTAGGTTACAGAAMCTCCCATCAAGGATGAAAACTATCAAATTTTCAACATAGAGCCTCCTGTCTTGAGAAATATGTTTATAAATCTTTAGAATTTGTTTGGAATCATTTTATCCCAAAGATTCAGAGGAAGGTATGACCAAGACAAGAATGATGCAAAATTGGAATCTCGTATGCTGGCAAGTTGGTTGAGATTTATATACATGGAGCCTACAAACGTGCATAATCTGACAACTGAATGTCACCCTATGAACCAAACAAACTACTAGCGCTATGGATCCCATCTTCTTAATACAAGTTTATTGTTTGATTAATTTTGACTAATCTTGCAATTTTTCTACCTTGGTCTTTGTTAGGTCTGTCAACCACCACCTACTGGGAAAAGCGGACTCCTCAGAGCCGACTATTTGCAAGGAGAGAACAATCCAAAGTAAGCCATTTCAAACTTGTGAATACATCTGCGGAAATAACCAAATAGAAAGATAAGAAATTTTGTGGGGCTACTTGTTTCACCTTTATACGTGTCTTCTTTCCAAATTTGATGTCTTTCTCTTTTCTTTAATTTTTATATTCTCCCTTCACTTCCATAAGACAAGGTAGAAAATTTCCACCCGTCAAAACTCTCTCTTACCATTTCCAAGAGGACAAAAACAAAGAAAACAGAAAGAAATGTGTGAAGACCGATCCCATATCCAAAAGGCCCCCTTTGCTTCTATTTGTATACATTTGAAGATGTCCTTTCTTGTTAAGTTTGCATGCATCTGGAGAATCAATATCGTAAGCATCAACCAAATTTTCAGAATACAATCTCGGACTACAAGCCACATTAGCCGTATCCTAGATAAGGACATTTAACAAACATATGAAACTTCATACTAAATCTTGGTTCACCTAGATTTCTGGACCAATGTTATATAGGCTGATTTCATGCCAAAATAAATCATGATATTTAATTCGAGGATATGACACATAATTAAGCGTGATCATAGCTTCAGTTCTTAATATAATGTAAAGGAGAAAAAGATAAACTGTGATCAGAAAACTAATCTTATGTTGTGTTTGATTATGATGGGCAGTTTCCCGAGGGTGTTGATTGATGGTCCATATGGAGCACCAGCACAAGACTACAAGAAGTACGAGGTGGTATTGTTGGTTGGTCTAGGCATAGGAGCAACACCAATGATCAGCATCGTGAAAGACATTGTGAACAACATGAAAGCCATCGAAGAAGAAGAAAACTCCTTAGAGAACGGAAGCAGGAGTCCATTGCCTGCAAGTGCTAGTCCTTTAACACAGAAGAAAAAATCAGGGTCTGGCAATGGAGGAAACTTCAAGACGAAAAGGGCATATTTCTATTGGGTTACTCGAGAACAAGGGTCGTTTGATTGGTTCAAAGGAATAATGAATGAAGCTGCAGAAATGGATCACAAAGGAGTGATAGAAATGCACAATTACTGCACCAGTGTCTATGAAGAAGGTGATGCTCGGTCTGCTCTTATTACTATGCTTCAGTCACTCAACCATGCTAAAAATGGAGTCGACATTGTCTCCGGAACCCGTGTTAAGTCTCACTTTGCTAAGCCGAATTGGCGAAATGTCTACAAACGTATTGCTCTCAACCACAGTAATGGAAGAGTTGGTAAGTCTTCTAATCTTGATTTCTTTTCAAAACTTCATTTTCTTGATTGACTATAATCATAATTGAACTGGGTAAGACATTGATAAAGGAAAAGTTGCAAAAATAACAAGGACAAAACGTCGTCAGCCACTAGGAATCCTAATTGCAAGGTCACTCATGTTATTAGTGTATTCTCTTTTTCGAAGATATAAGAGATCCCAGTTTGGAGATAGCATCCATATCTATGTCGCGGTCTCTCTTTGCTGATTAAGATGAAGACTTCCATGTCTGACATCATTTTCATGCACGAAAGCATAAGATAATAGTGGTTGTGCTTTTCGGTTGATGAAGATGGGCATAGCCCAGATTCTAATGTTATGCTTGTAATTATCTTGACTAACTAGAATTTCTTTTGTTATCAAATTCAGGAGTGTTTTACTGTGGGGCACCAGCCCTTACTAAAGAGTTAAAACAGCTAGCCTTGGATTTCTCTCGCAAGACCTCCACCAAGTTCGACTTCCACAAAGAAAACTTTTAATCAATGATGATGGTGGAAGCTTGAAGGTTTTTCAAGATCTAACGGCTAAGACAAGTTCCTTCCACGTTCTCTCCTCCTCCCATGTACAGAGTTTCTTGAATATATAAGCTGATTTTTGTTTTTGTGTTTTTAAATTTATAAATGTGTGGGGTATGAGAAATCGGAACTACAACTAAAAGAAAGGGCAATCAAAGTTAGTGGAAGAAGTGTCCTGGTTGGATGATGGGGACCATTCACCACTAGATGATGATGATTTTATTGTTGATTTATTTTTACTTTAAAAAATAAGTAGAGCATCATTTTTACGTCACGGAAGTAGTTATCTTCCTATTCTTTTGTCGGGTAGTATTAGGAGGCAGATGATTAATGGAGAAAGTWATCAATGAGGRTGGTGGTGACRTTGAACAATACCTCCCACCCCCAKCACATTGTTGACTCGCTAATGTATGTCTTTCTTTTTATGTTATTATTCTACTTGAYATAATTATTACTTATTTTGGATTTATTTTACTTTTATAAAAGGTTCATATTACGCGAGTTTCACATTTCTTGATATATGGAAAGAGGAAATAAAATATTTGACCATCTAAACATTATTACCACTTTATTACCAAAAGGAAAAGATAGAAATTTATGGGAAGTAGCTGTGAAACGAAAGGAGACAAGCATGTAAAGATTGACAACGGACAAGATTAATTCGAGTAATTGTGCCTACAACGAAATTAGTCCTGCACAAACTGGCGAGTACACGTGTCACACTTTTATAGATTAGTTAGTTGAGATTTAGTCACATCAGATCTATTCGACTATGATAGGAGGTTAAAATTCTCTACTAATTTTATCACCCTCTCATAATATAAATTATTTTTAAAAAAATTTCTTCACTATAAAATTAATAGACAATATTTTAATTTTATCCCATTTATATGCCTTGAAAACTATGAATTAAAAATTTATTTAAAAATAAGACAGACAGAAAGAAAAAATAATAACAATTTGATCTCGAATTCAAAAAAAAAGAAAGAAAATAGAAAAAATATATATTGAAAATATTAAATAAAAGACATCTTTATATTCAACAATATTGATTTATCGCACGGACCTAACCTATGAAACGAAGAGAGTAGTATATATTATTTTTAAATTATCTAATAATATAGTGATTCTCACATGTTAGGTCATATAACTAAAAACCTAAAATCATATATTTTATACATAAAAGCGTTTAATCTAGATCCCAAATTGTACCATAAAATTTGGACATATATAATTTAAATTATTATACCAGAATCCGTTTACATCACAAGGTGTGAAATGAGGCGGCGTGATTATAGGCATAAATTTTAATTTCACAACTCGGTTGAATTCCAGCAAAATCCATAATAGAATATTTAGTGGTATATTCAACTCTAGCAACACGGATTTTGAAGAAGAAGTAACCTCATAAAAAAAGTAAGCATATTTGTCCCTATGTATAAAGAAAATMTCAATCCAAGAAAAGCATAGCTCAAAAGAAGAAAGATGTTTCTCAAACAAAAAAAAGAAGATTGTAAGAATCTATTTCCATTGAAAACTGAAGAACACGTTCCAGTTGAAATGAGTACTCTTTGATTGGAATCAGCAACCCAAGAGGGATCACCGTGGATGCATCAATCATCACACAAGAACCACTGCTTCTTTACCAGAAATTTTACTTTATCCATATAGTTCTAGGGGCTGTCACAGTATTGGACCAAATCAGATCAATAATGCTGCAACGATCAACTCAACAGTCAGATTTCGAGCTTTTCTGCTGGCCACTTCTGGAAAGCTGSACAGATCTGATACCTGTATTTTCACCAGAAAAAARAGGGAAAGAAGAAACAAACTAATATCTAGTACAGTTTAAGAATTTTCAATATTTATTCATCTTCTCTTCAAAATCTGTCTATATTATCCATCAGAAATGAATCCATCCGCATGTTTTTCTTAGCTTATATAATTCCAGTTGCACAGATGTCCAAGATTCACCAATATGAATCACGGGTAAAGACAAATAGCTATGGTTATGTGAAGAATACAAAAAGTTAACGGGGTAGGGAAGAGGTGTCTATTTGGTTATCTAAAGCATAAGAAGGAAGGTTTTCTTAGCTCCGCAGACTCTCGTAAGTTAGGATGATTATTTCGCTTGGACTGATAATTCGACCTTGCCTTACTTTAAGTTTTCAAGAAGAATACACGAATATGCAAGATCAAGTCTTTACTACTGGTCATATGCTCTCCTATAGTTTGACAACTCAAAATAAGAGGGATAAGCCTACGAGTCCAAATTCCAAAAATTAAGTGGAGGCAACCTCATAGCTATGTTTTTACGAGTCTCACTTTGATGAGTTAGCTACTACAGCTAGGACATTTAGAGCCTTTAGAAGTAGAATCATTTTTCATTAGAAGATGTTAAAATCAAATTGGAGGGCCCAATATTGGCAGATCTGGCTAGCCAAGTTTTTTTGGGGTAATATTGGTGGATTTTGATAGCCGGTGTGCTGGGTTGGCTAATTGTTCATGGCAGAACCTAATAATAGAACCTCATATAGTCACAACTCAACTTCCCGCATTATGCATGTGCATATTAAAAGGTTAAGGCCTCATATATACTCAGTTGTGCCTATCAGAAACACAGCCTGGGAGAGAKAGCAAAACATGAAGCAGAAGACCGACCTTGTGGGCATTTTGGTGAAGAAAAACTTTGGACTCTGGACTCTGGACAAAGACATGCTCTAGTTATCTTTTCCGTTTCACCCACTGGAAACTGGGTATTATTGGCTTGCTTAGTTTTATGCCCTGATCAGCAGCATGATTAGGCCCGTATGGGATAAGAGGCTTCTTTGTCAGCAAACATGCATCAGAAGTACCAATTTTTAAGTTTTTGGGTGACATTGATTTTCTCTTTAGCTGCCTTGGAATCTCCAGCCTCTCTAGAATTCTTGAAGTTTTCTCGTCCAGAGGCCTGTTTTTTTCCAGTGGTGATATAACTGGGTTGTCCAGCTTTGGGTTGGAGATTTGTGCGGGAGAATGTATCTTGGGAAGTTCAGTGACAAGCAATTTTTCCCATTCTTCTGCAATGCATGCAGAACTCACGTCTTCTCCAACTTCATCTAATTCTGGAATATTCCCTTCAGTGGCTCCCTGGATTAGTTGCGCAACTGCCTCAGAATCTTGCAAGATTAAGTTAGACCCCGCTCCAATCTTCAAAGGCATTGCCCTGATACAGTCTAACTGTAAGTCATACCTTATAGGTCAATTATTATGCTTACTGCAGTAAATGCTAAAAGTAAACTAACTTGGCATTAGGTTATATATAATTGCACCACATAGGCAACTTCAATTGGTGAGAAGAAATATCAAGTATTTTTCCATTAACAAATATAAACTAGAAAATAATACAACACCGGCTGAATTTCGCAAGCCTAGAGGCTTGCAAAATCAGAGTCCCTTGTCGTTATCTAAAAGCCCTGATCAACTTAAGTAATGTATTTGTATATGTAAAAAGAAGAAAAAAAACAAGTTTCTGTACAATGCTCGAGGGGAACACAGAAGATGATTACCCAAATTGTAGGCTTTCTTTCACCAGCAAGTTTAGCTTYTGATGGAAGCCTCTCTCGTGCTGGAGTGGACTATAATCACTTGCTTCTATCTGAGAATAGTAATGTGCAAGAGATTTTAGTCCTATTAATGCAAAAAGGAAAGAGCGCCCCACCCCTCAACAACACACGAAAAAGGATGAGTTCAATATCTGTTTTATCTTAGATAAACAAAGCATAATTGTGTTTCTTATTTCCATATTCATTTTATAAAAGTAATTGCTTGTCCAGAAGCTAAAGGGCAGCAAAGGAGCTTAAACTTCACAATAGCCAATCTTTGGGTGTCAGAAAGTAAAATTAGCTCACTCTTTTAAGATAAACCACCATATTTGTGAGATCACCTACAACATACCCAAAAGGTAAGGAAAAGAGGGGTGGGGGGGGGGGGGGAGCGGGGGTTAGAAAACTTAGGAACTAACATGTAGAATAGGCTCCCCAACTCAATCTTTAATTTCATAGAGTTTTTCTAATGCAGGTGCAAATAGTATGCAAAAGAGTGAGAGAATTCAAACCTTCAGCAAAGAGGCCTGAACTGAGTTCTCCATTTCCTTGGCCATTTTAGGGCAAATAAATTCACTGTCGTCAGGAATAGGCAAGATTTCCTCTGCTGCTACAAGGCGCTGAAGAGTTCAAAATGCATGGATATTGAAAATAAGAACATCGAAAAAGTATGTATTTATCAAGACTGTGTACTTGCCACAACAAAGGAAAAATAAGAATCAAAGATAGTTTAGAAATGACATGATTGACTCTCAAAAGTGGAGGAAAATGTATGAGAAACTTAAGTTAAACCAATTAGATGGAAAGGAAATCTATCGAGTCTATGTTCCAAATTGACAGTTGAGTGAAAGACATTATTTATATTAACATCTGTATTTCCCCTCACGACATGAGCCACTTGCAGTTTCTTTCTTCACTTAACGATGACGCAAGGAAACATCCAATCAGGCATGCACAATATATGACTAAAATTGAAAGTCAATCAGGAACGAAGAAATATTTCGTAACCTAAAAACTTCTGGTAATGCTTGGCAAGATCGAATGGGGATCAAATGAGAACAATAACAGATTTAGTGAACAGAGTAAGCTTGTTTTGTCATTAGGAGAGGGGAAATGAGAAAATTATCCACAATGACATTAGGATAAGAAGTTACCCTGAGAAGCATCAATCTTTTGCCCGAAGGCAGTATAACATAAAAGCAGCGAAAAGAAGTCTCTCTCATAGTTTCTACATTMCAATTTGAAGAGCAAAGCAAACCCTGGTCAAGGGAATTGAGCACACGACAAAGYACTTCAAAAACTGCACATTTGACAATGCAAAAGAAGAATGTGAATTCCAGGAAAAGTCAATGCAGAAACAGATTCTAAAATGAAATACCTAACAAATAAATATAAATAAAAACCAAGAGGGAATATCAGCAAGTGATCAGAACACAATACATACGTTGATTATTTTGCTCTATCTTGCCAATATCATCTAGCTCATGATAAGTTGATGGAGCAACAACATAAGAAGCACCAAAAATAACCCCTGGTCGTAAAGCATGGTCAACAAATTGACACTCAGCAAATGACGAAAACATTTATTCAGTGAAACTGAGAAAAAATTTGTGTGCATTGTTTATATTGAAAGAAGAAAACAGTAGATAAATTGCATGGTAACAGCTTCCTTTTACTGCCTAAAACAACTAAAAAAGGAAGCTACAATGGAAGGTCCTTGATGCTAAGGTGTTCTTAATATAATGGAAAGCAAGATCTGGAAAGAAAATATTTTCAAGGAAGGGACTATAAGTGCTGGAATGCCATTTCAAGCCTTTGTAGCAGATGATACAAATAATTGAAATAAATTAATAGCCTTCTTATCTTCAGAAATTCAATGAGCTCAAGACACTGATTTTTATTTTTGAAATAGGAAGAAACTGAGAATTTTTTCAGGAATACCTTCACTTAGTGACCGCAAATTAATTCTTTCAACAACATTGAAGTCAATAGGTGAATTGATTTGCAGTAACTTCTGACAGCACTGGAAAGAAGGCATAAACAAGATTGTCTTTTCTCCAACTTTTACAGAGTTTTCAATCAAGCCAAATTCTCCAAGACAATGTCCCATTACTGGACAAGTCAAAGGACTGTTATTTAAATCCTCATTTGATTTGTCCAGTGGAATGCCATGGCACCCGCATGTCTGTTTTTACAAAATTACAAGAATTATAGTTAAATAGATAAAGCTAATAGGAAATAAGATTTGCTACTTTTACTTGAATGGCAGACATTCTAAAACTAAGAAACCTGAAGAACACAATCACGAATTTGCTGTATATACAAGGTAAAGATTTATTTTAAATATTCTTGATCGAAAAGAGAAGATAATGTCCATCAGTTTGCTCCAAACCCACACTCTTGGATATAGCTGTTTTATTGCAATACAATTGCATTTTCATAATTGACCATCCAAAAACTTGCGTTCATGCCTCATGCAGAAGCATTTTCTTCAACCCACTAGCTACTAAAATAACCTACTACTATATATCTTATTCAAGATATTGGTAGACAGCTTCAACTGTTTCACATTACTCAAGAGTACATAAGTTATAGCCCAAACTAAGTAACAGTAGTTACAGCATAGAATATCTAATACCTGACAAGAAATGAATCCATCAATTATGGGATTCAAAGATCTATACAAGTTGCAGCATATCTGGTTCACTTGGTCTACCAGATTGGTCTTGAACATAAGTCGGCACTGTAAGAGTCCTTCCATGCCATCTTTCAGTTCCTGGAACCATCGTTTCACCAGGCCAGAAATTACATGCTCATCTGTAAATCATTCTCTGTTAGTATAAAAGAACACAGCATGCGTCCTCATACTATAACTATAACTATTCAGCCTAAATAATGAGAATGTCAGTACATGTTTTACTTCTAAGGCACAAAGGTTTTTCCAATCCATGCCAAGTCCAGTACAGCTTTTATGGTGCATTTACTGCCAACATAGTGGAAGAACTTGGCAAGTTGTGGACAGAGAAGAAAAGGTTCTTCAACTTTCTCATATTATAGGGAAACGCTTTATTTCTTTCTCAATCTCCACAAGTTCTTAATCATACTTCCTGACAGTGGTGGAGATGGAGGAGATTTGAACAGTTTAACCTTAGGATTTTTGGGGCAATATCTTTCGCTGATATATTTAGAAGCTAATTTCTAACGCATCTGCATCTGTAACCCGCCAATTTCATTGAGTTGAAAGATCAGTAGACAAAGAAAAGGATGGAGAGTTCAGAACTTCTTGAATCGAGCCTTATTTAAATGCTTATCCAAGAGGCAAAATTTTGGAACTTAGATGGTGTCTTCTAAAAACAAATTCGTTGTATCACACAGACAAATGACAATATGCTCTTGGATCCAGTTCCTTGATATATTAAGAACAGGAGTTTTTTTTAGCATTTAACTGTAAAGAAGAAAACCTTTTCAATTGAAGAGTTTATAGTTTCGTTCAATCACTTAAGGAAGGCATGCATTAAGGAGAGTGTAACCTGAAAGATAGGACCGGAATGAGCAATTTTCTAGATCACCAATTTGCTTTTTGAAGTTGGTAATGTTCTCAGCGATATCACCAAGATGGGTTGATTTTTGTTCGAAGAACACAAACTCCACAGAGACACACTTGTCTGCTGCATCCTGTTCAGGGAGGCCACCAAAGCTAAATTTAGGACTCCAAGAGCTTATCCAGTTGTATTGTAATTAAATAAGAAATCATTTGGTAACTTTTGCCTCACCATGAGAATCGTTTTGGTCTCATGGTCCAGACTTCGAACTATAGAACAACTAATTAGAAATACTTTTCTCGTAATATCTTTATCATTATCCCTCCAAGAGTATATAACCTTTTCATTTAGAACACTTGAAATTTTCATATCTGTTGCAGTACCAAAAGAAACAATAGATTAAGTAGTATTTGATTAATGAAATTAATTAGATACGTATGAAAAAGTTGTATAAAATACCCTTGCTTTTTTGTAATATCATTTCAAGGAATATACTAATGACTGATTAGCATTACCACTACAAGAAAGGATTCCAGAATTGTTAAACTCCGGACAAAAAGCATCAGTMGGCAAATTATCCACAGAATGGTGAAAATCACGAAGACTGAAGTCCCCTTTTGGACTGTATGCAACCTTCAGCTGCAATCATGTAGCGTGTCACAATTTTTACCAATAGAAAGCATTATTTTCATACTCTTAGCCTTTCCCAAAAAATAAAATAATAAAAATAAAATAATACTAGTTGGAGACATGACAATGTCATTCTCAAGGTTACATCTTTGTAATTTTTATTGCTAAAAACACGTTACTTAATCGCACAAGAGTAAGTGACAACAAGTACCTTCTCAATTTATTTGTTGAAAACCCTAAGTATACTGTGAACTTAACCACGCCTCAGTTTTACTCATCGAAAATTTGAGGCAAAATATATTTTAGAAAACAAATAGAAATATCGCGGTTATGAAAGCACAAAGGAGGCATATATTAACGAAAAAGGAACGTACTTCGGCTTCACAAGATTTGCGATTCGCGAAGACATAGCAAAGTCCGATACGATCAAGCAGTGCCTCCGATTGTTTTCCAACACTGCTACTGTTTGGAGAGTAGATTGCATAGTAATTTGCCAGCTGCAACAATGACTGGAAACACATAAATTGGAATTTGATTTCAGAAAAGAATACGATTACAATATATTCAATCTACCTGCTTCAATCCTCGAAGTAGTGGAGGCGAAAGGCTTCGCAAATCCAAGACGAAGCAGAGCATCACCATCTCTCTCACTCTCTCTCTCAGAAGCACTCGCTCCAACCTGAAGGGTTTGTTTACGTGATTGGTTATATTGTATTGGGCGAATTTTGGCGCGTAAACCGTTCGGAGATAAGCTGGATAAATCGGAAAAAGTTAAAAGTAATTGCAGGTTTATTGCAATTTTTTAATTACATTATGCAAGGTAAAAGAGCTCGCTATTTTGTATAACTAGCTAGTCCCAGCTTGGTTTGTGTTGAATGGCCGAGATTGCCTACTTCAAAATATCAACATCGTTCGAGCGTAGCATATTTGATATAATTGTTAAATTAACATCTCATCAGTCATTGTATGAGTAATTGTCTAAAGTTACCCATGCAAAGTAATCGAATTCGATATTTTTTTTGGTTTAGTCTCCCTTACCTCGTTAATGCTATATTGTATTTGTTGAAATGTCGATTTTGAAAGAATCTACAAAGTGATAATATTGTATGATAAGTAATTATTAGGAAAAATAATGATTTTTATCACTCGACTATTATACATTCTTTATAATAATTCCTCAATTTTATTTTTTTATTTGTGTCCTTCATTTATTTATGAGCTAATGCTTCTGCCCTAATACGGCCAACTCTGGTGGGGGGGAGCTATGAGCCGCACGTTCAAGATTAAAATAGTCAGATAACAAAGGAGTCAAGTTTAAAATAAGTAAAATTTTGAGTCGTTTTGTCAAATTCTTTTTTCTTTTTTCTTTCCTTTTCTCTTCTTCCTTCTCCCTTCTTCCTCCTCAATTCCCATGCCACCACAACCACCTCCTCTGGCTGCCGCTACCGCCTCAGATCCTTTTTTTCTTTTCATTTTTCCTTCTTTCTTCTCCTTCCAACTTCACCTTCATTTTCACATCCTTTTCTCTTTTGTTTGCCTTTTTCCTTCATCCTCCTCTAGTTTCTGCTTCCGCCGCTATCGAGAAATGCAGTTTGGCAAATATGAACCTGAAGCCACTCGCAAAAATCCCTGTTTTGTCGAACTAAAATAATAAATGGCAGCGTCTACTTGCTTTCCTTCCATGGAAGTTCGATTCTATATTATGGGTTTTTCCCCCTACCTAGACTCCCTTTGGGAGCGATCTCTGCCTTTGGACGGGTTTCTTAAACCCTAAAATAAATGGATAGACCATTTAGAGAATGCGTTAGGTCAAAAAAATCATCACATTTGCTAAATGCAATTGGTCCTTGCATCGACTTCGAGGCAATTTACCTTTGCATTCAACATATGCAATTGATTTCAAACTATTGCATGCAGTAAATGCGATTGTTCTTTGAGCCATCGCATGTCCTAAATGTGACTGTTTGTGAAACTTAAAAAAATAAAACCTTCAACTTTACCCTTTCATGGTAATCATTTTGTCCTTTTTTACTCTTTCTTCTTCACCTCCACTGTAATTCCTTTTTACTTCTTCTTCACCTCATTTCAATTGCCGTTGCCGTCGTCATCGTCATCACGACAATCGCCGGTTTCTTTTCACATTTACTATCGCCCCATTGCCGTTGGTTCTTTCTTTCAATCTCGGGTAAGTTTGGTTCTTAGGTTGTAAAACCTAGGCTACATCAGGCATTGGTTTGATATTATTTAGAATATCACATCACGGAATTTAGTAGTATTTAGAATGTTCTTGCCTAATTCCATGGATTCTGCTATTGAACATGTGGGTCTAATTTCTGAAGGAGTTTATCTTGTTGATTTTCACTTATCATTCTAGCTATCAATCCTAAATGATCTTTCATCAATGATCTACCTTTGAACTGTAAGATAAATTCTACCTTTGACCATTCTAGAAATTTCCATGAGATTTTGACAAAATATAGGTTAGCAAGTGAACTGATGATGTAAGTAACTTCAACAAGGATCTAGTTTCACCTCCCTAAACCATAATCTTGTCATTTAATACTACTACTAGCAACGTCACTTGACCATTAGTCTAGGAAGGTTATTGACACAGAACATATTTGGGTAAAATGTAATGAAGGTATAGATTAATTAACCCTTAGGATATTTGTAGAACCTACTGCAATACATGTTTATATTCTCTAGCAGCTTCACACTTATAACAAAGTGGGTAATCTACAAAGATTTTCCTTACTTGCATCAGGCTATTGATTGAAAACTTGAAACTGTACTCCACTTGCATATATCATATTAAAAGTCTGAAACTGCCCAACTGTAATATCCGAAAATTTTCCTTTATTAATTTTGTTTGATTTTGTGTGAAACTGTGCATGTTTAATAAGTACAAAAATATTATCCGTATCGAATAAAAGTTATCGTTTGGTTAAAGGCTCGACTCGTGGGCCTATTTATTTGTTAGTCAAAAGTTGGGCTTTTTATCGAAAGAAAGCCCGTCATATTAAATTTATGAATTTTGGATTAAATTTGGATGGGAAGGCCTGAAGGGCTCGGTTTATGGCCCAAAATATTTAAAAAAAAGGATAAAGAAGAAAATATATAAGAAAATAAAAAGAAAGAAAAGAAAAGAAAAGAAAAGGAAAAACCCTAAAGGAACCCTTCATTTTCTTTCTCCCGTATACCGCCACCGCCATTTCCCCTTTGCCTACCTGACGCCGCTTGTCGCGGCCCTTCCCTTGCTTCTCCTTCTCTCTTCCCTTCCTCCACTGCCGACGCTTGAAGTGGCCACTGTTTGCCACGATTTGCGATCAGCAGCCGCAGCAGACTACGCCGCTGCTCGAAGGCCGCTCGCAGCGGGTGTCGTTGAGGCTTATCATCTACTCAAGTTGCTGTGAGGCGCATGCCTAGAGACCGCCCGTTCCTCCCCGGGTCTCTTCTCCGACTTCCCTCTCTTGTTCTCAGACTCGGATTGACGATCTAAAGTTCACACCAGCGCCGACCAAACCGGAAGCGGTCCGCCTCCAGATCCGATAAGCTATCTTTTTCTTCTTCTCGGCGCGACTGAATTTGCGTGACACCAATTGCCAGATCTGTACCGTCTTCCTTCCTTCTCTGCGCAATCAGATCTGCGCGACTCAGATACACTAGATCTGCTGTCGCTATCTTCTTCTCCTTCTCTGCTCAACATTTTTCCTCTTCGACAGAAGCCAGATCCTTTGCTGCTGGCCGTCACTTTGCCCTCTTCCTTGCTGTTCGCACCTCCGAACGAGTCCCACTGTCTGCGATCGAAATCACGACCCACTAATTTGCGACGTGGTCGTTCAACAAGGGCAGTAATAGGTGCAGCGCCAGCAGGTGCTTTGGTCGTGCGGTTTCTCCCCAACTCGCCCGTTTCAGAGTCGCCGGAAGTTGACCAAAAACACTGCCGGTCAGCTGAGCTTGTTTGGCCAAGAACAAGGCCCGGCACTCAGTAGTGCCAGATCCAGCCATGCCCAGTAGCACTATGTGCGCGCCCAGCAAGCGCCTAGGAGCCCAATGCCCAGTGCCCAGGCACCCGACGCCCCGACGCCCCAACGCCCGACGCCCAGGTGCACTGACGCCCAAAAGCCCAGGCACCCAGACACTATTGTGCGTGCCGCGTGAGCGCACGCCTAGGAACCCAATACAGCTCCCGCAACATTTGGATATCGTGAATTTTAAGGTGAAGACGCTAACACTTAATATTGAAATTGTATAACTTGTACATAATTATGCCCTGAAGTGAATTAATGGGAAAATATAGATTAGATTTATACCCGAGCTAAAGAGTTGAATTATAACCTTAAAAATGTGATATTCGATAATATGAGAACTAAATATGAATTTATAAATTAATAAAGGACATTTTTAGATTAAACACATAATACCTAAGTTGGGACGATTGATCTAAGTAGACCCTCTTTCTGTAATCAACTAGGTCATTTCGAGGGCTTACGTTAAGATCGGTTGAAGGAATTCACTTCACAACTTAAGTAMGAACCCATTAACGTAGAGGACTCTGGGTAAGTAATCCTCCCATCTCATTAACGTTATAAATAAATGTAATTGAACTCTTTTAATTGCTCTAATATGTTGTTTATGAGATTGTATGTTAATGTGTGTAATTGTGTGAAATGTTAATGCGTTCATATCCTGTATCACTTTTATGTCAAATGATATGTTATCATGTTTCATATCTTGTACTAATTGTCGAATGTTATGTTATATAAGGTTGTACGCATTTCATGTCATGAGCATGTAGTTAGAATTCTACATTACATTTGGCATGAGCCATTCACACACTTAGAAGGTAAATGGTCTAGGAAATGAAATTTTAAAGGAAAATGTAAAGTTTTGAAAATGCTAAAGTTTGCAGAAAGGAGTGTAAACCTAGCCACAAAAGATGTGAGTGGGAAATGGGGCGTGGGGGACTGGCGCACCCGACCCTACCCTCTTGGAGGGTAGGTAAGAATGGAATGTTCACCTCCTTGGAGGTGAAAGTATGGAAAGAAAATCCTTTTTTTGAGTGTTAATCGCTTTACGATTCTACCGGTAGGAATGGAATCGGGTTCCAAATAACTATGGCCCACTGCAGAGCTTAGTGACTAGACGTTACACTCTAGTGAGCTCACGAATGAAAGGAAATGGAATGTTTTACTGTAAGTGAATTTTGAAGGAAATGTTTTGTAATGAGATTTTGAAAATGGAATGTTTGGAAAGTAGATTTTATTTAAGGGCGAAATTTTAAAATTTCATGACATGTAGGACAGGTTGATGCACTCATGCATTGAGGTTACTTACTAGGCTTTTTAGCTCATTTCTTTTCTTATGTGTCATTTCAGATGATATGTAACCAGATGGGGCGAGGAGGTCGCTTGTGGGCGAGCTATGATACCCGAGAACTTGTTTCAAACTTATCTTATGTAATAAGATAATTATATTATTTTTGAATGGTTTAAATTCTTGAGGCTTCCGCTATTTTTATTTTGAATAAATGTTGAGTTTTAAATGATAGTTGATTATTTGCGAGTGAAATGATGTAACATTCTCAGCTTAGGGTAGTTCCTAATCTGGGGGTGTTATACAAACAGAGAATGAAACTCGTCTTTCTTAGTACCATTGAGGTTTAAGAGGGAATAAGCCATCGCACTATCACTAGGTCRAAAAACTTTTTTCTTTGCACCGTAAAGCTCAGATTCAACTACTAGAACATCTAAAGCATACCCGATAGTGAACTTGGTGTGTAAAGAAATAGGATTGGTGATAAGGTTAAAAATATTAAAGAACTGATCAAAAGATACCGAATAACTTATGAAGGGTAATCGTCCCGGACGGAAGAGTACTACAAGAATATGTGGAGAAATGGATTTATGCAGCTTCTACTCTTCCCCAAGATGTTCAAAATGTCATCAACTCGGTTATAATAGATGAAATTGTGAGAATAATAGATTACAAGGAGCATCATCCTCGAGATAGAGATAGTTGATGAGTTGCTRTAATGGATATGAACTTTTATATAGTGTCTTCACTTCAAATATTTTTATATATAGCATTATCTCTTGATCTTTGTTTAGGTCAAAGTCTTTTTCCCTCTTGATTATAGTTTGAATTTGGCAATGATTGATGATATTGTGATTTGTATGAAAATTATGATGGAAAGTTTATATGTTTTGTAATTATCATTGTAGATATGGAAATTTTACTAGATTAAATTTTCATAATCTAATTATCTAATTAAAACTAATTTTGAATATTCCCATTAAATTGGGAAGTATGTGGCATGTCAACCAATGAAAGGTTGACATGTGTCAGTGATGACAAASTCCTACCAATGGGAATCAAGGAAAGCTTGACAAATCAGGTGATGCCACGTCACTCGTAAGTGTCACCTCGACCAATCAAATTAATTCTCTTTGCCTATCAATAAGCAAAGTATAAGAGAAAGGGGTCCAAAGTTTCATATCAAAGTCTAGAAATTCACATCGAAGACCAAAAGTTCAAGTTGAGAAAGGCTAAATTTCTCTTCAAATCTCGAGATCAAGCTGCGAAGCCCTCAGAAGATTCCAAAGAGTCCAAATCCTGAGATCAAGATGCGAATTTCTCAGGAACTCCCATAGAGTCCAAATCTCGAGATTAAACTGCGAAACCCTYGGAAACTCTTAAAGAGTTTAGATCCTGAGATCAAGCTACGAAGCCCTTGGAAAACTCCAAAGAGTCCAAATCTTGAGATCAAGCTGCGAAGCCCTCGAAAATCTCCAAAGAATTAAGATCCCGAGATTAAGATGCGAAGCCCTCGAAAAATTTCAATGAGAAGAATCAACGGATTAAGTATTCACCACGAGAACGTTTCAGAAATTGTAACATGTATCTTATCAAATTTATAAGATTAATACATTATTTCACATTTCTCTTGTTTCTTATATTCTTGTGCAGATGAGAGTTTCGTGTAAACAAATTTTAGCACTCCCAGTGGGACAATTTCTGTCATTCATCTTTTCTCTTCCAAACGAATCAAGTCAAATTCATCAAGGGACACAAGAAGAACATCTCAAAGGCTACCTCTTCCAGATCTGCAACACGTGGTGCTGTCGCCAAGTCAACCATGCCAACCATATATGCAGGACCTGTGACGCAGAACAGGGCTCCATTTGATGCTGGGAAAGAAGTKGAGTACTTCTCGATGATCAGATCTACAAATACTCCAACCCCATGTTCAATGACGTTCTTCCTCCAAAAGCGGGAGTTAGATATGCTATCAGAACGACTCTGTGCTTGTTGAATGAAGGAAACATACCCCAGAAGTCCATACATGCTGACGACAGATATATTTCAGGTTCAACGCCAGCCACTCCTCAAGAGGATCTGAAGCTCTATATGATGGCTCATGAAGATCCAACCACAAATTCGTTTGCTATGCCTGTTATGATGGTAGACATCTCAATCGTTGAAGAACAGATCTCAAATCTGAAGAAGTTCATGGAATATCTTGCAAAACACACTCAACAAAAAGATCTCACAATTGCCCAACTTCTGAACCGACTTGACAATGCTCGAGAAAAAGTCAATCTGCTTTATAACATCTCGAGCCTTCGAATATGTCAGGATTTGCAAGAGTTTTGGGCAAGCAACCTCAAGTCGAATTCGAGACTGAAAACATGATAGAAGCGGGACCTTCAGAAGAAGCCACAACAATTCAAGTCTAATCAGATGGACTAATCCATGTTTACCAATTAAAAGATTTCATCATGGATGCCATCAAGGACAAAAATGAAAGGAGTATTAAAGCTTCCTCCGCATATACTAAACCATGTACCAAGAGGATTGATAAGTTGARGATGCCCATAGGCTATCAACCTCCAAAATTTCAGCAATTTAATGGTAAGGGAAATACTAAACAACATGTTGCACATTTCTCGAAACTCGCAATAATGCTGGCACATATGGTAACTACCTTGTTAAGCAATTTGTTCGATCTCTCAAAGGAAACGCATTCGACTGGTACATTAACCTCACAGTTGGATCGATTGACAGTTGGGATGAACTGGAGCATGAATTCTTCAATCACTTCTACAGTACTCATCGAATGATAAGTATATTAAAACTCAGCTATACCAAGCAATGGAAAGATGAACACGTCATTGATTATATTAATCAATGGAGGAGTCTGAGCCTGGATTGTAGAGATCGCCTCCTTGAACAATCTGCAATCGAGATATRCATCAATGGTATGCATTAACTCGTAAAGGACGCATTTTGTTGGAAGAAGAAAGAGTGGCTACTAATCAAATAAGTATCATATCAGACACGTTCTCATCCAGATCTACTAATACAAATGCTATGGATGTCTCACGATCTCTTGAATGCTTTGTTGAGATCAAATTTGGGCAGTTCGACGTGATGAAGTTCGACGCAAAGCTCTCACCTAGATTTTTTTGTAAATTAGTCAAGCAAGTGACAGACATGGTTGTAAAGCCATCTGAAAACATCAAAAATAKCAAAATTGATCATTCTGATTCCAAAGGCTAGATAGTCGTAAAACGTTGAAAGAATCATGAAAAGAAATTTGTAAAAAGGAAATTCATTTAGCAAACCAAAACAATAAAAAGTAATGTACCTAAGCCAAAAAAGGTCATTCCTAAAATGGTTGCCAACAAATCGAAGGGGTCATAWATATCTAAGTATCGATAATCGATTACATTAGGATAGTTCTTTCCAAGAACATTCACTTACAGTCTTGAAGTTGTCTCATGTGTTGTCACAGATATGACAGAAGTAAATAACTCCGGCCCTTCCTCTCTAAAAGATTTAGTTCAAGAGGATTGCCTTGTGCAAGCCAAGGGATGCTCCTCAAATTCAATCACATGTATGATGGCCATAGTTTTCAACAATGATGATTTGTTGCTTGGCTAAAAACCCCATAACAGAAATCTATTTGTATCAGCATATGCACAAGAAAAGAAGATAAATCGGATATTGTTGGATGAGGGTTCAACACTCAACATCCTTCCTGTGCTCATGCTAAAAGAACTTGGAATTGCCTCTCAAGAACTTTCTCAAAGTCACCTCATGATCCAGGAATTTAATCAAGGAGGTCAAAGAGCATTGGGCACCATTCGATTAGACTTACTAATTGATGAGATGTCGTTGAGCGTTCTAGTCCATGTGATCGATTCCAAAACCTCCTACAATATGTTGCTGGAAAGACCTTAGCTTCATGACAATGGGGTTGTACCCTCAACACTCCAGCGATATTTCAAATCCATCAATAATGGTGCGTATAGAAGGTAATCACTGATGACAAACCCTTCATGGAGGCATAAACATGTCTTGTAGATGCTAAATTTTATCTTGGTGAGAAAAACATATCGTTTGGTGAACATCAGATAGCCCCAGAGAAAACAATTCAAGGTAAGTGTGATGTCATTCCCAAATTTCAAACCTTTAGTAAGGAAGAACTTCATTATCCTRCAAAATTCATTGGCAATGCARAAAGCAATAAGTCAAAAATACAACATATTCAAGCACTTATTGTCCTCCGTTATACTCCGACAKTAATGAGGAAGGAAGGCCTATCCCCTTTTTATGAAGTCAAATCTTTACAAGGATTTACCGTGCCCTTGATCGAGATTGAAGTGTTGAAGTAATCGAAGCCTATTTTAAAGGGTTTTGCACAACTTGAGGCAAGGCCAATTTGCACAACTTGAAGCAGGGCTAATAGTGGAGCATGGTTTATTACCATCCAAAAAAACTGAAGAGGACTTTCATCCTAATGCATACAAACTCCTAACTAAAGCTGGATATGACCCACGAAGTTAGAATACATTAGGAAAGCTTATTCCCGAATCAAAGGGTCATGGCCTAAATAAGACACAGAAGATGAGTATTTTGTGGAAAGTTTGTGTGCCAGCATTGAATTCAAGCAACCTGCACATGTGGCATAGCAATAAAGCGAGTAAACAATGGCTATACCTCAGTAGAAAATAAATGTTTGATGGTGGGTCACAAGTTAATCTTCAAACGATTAGGGGAAGTAAACTCTCATGCCTCAGTTTTTGAGCGATTGGGACCCCAAGGAAGAAGATTAAACAGAAATTTCGCCTTCAAAAGACTGAGAATAAACAAAGAATTTAGGATAATTCAGAAGGTTGAAAAGCTGTCATATGCAGAGATCGATGCAAATGAATGTAAAAGCAGAATACCTTCTCAGATGAGGAGGAAAAGTATATTTCTTGTGAACTGTGGCAACACTCTCAAGGCTAAACTAAAAATCGTAATTCATACAATTCCAAAGGAGGAAGATGAAAAAAKTGTTGGCTCTTCTTACCATATTAGCATTATTGATGAACATAATGAACAAGAAGACGCCGAAGAAGCACCTCCTGAACTTGAGAAAGGCACGAAAGCCATTATAGACGAGTTGAAAGAAATCAATTTGGGCATAAAGAAGATTGACGCCCAATCTACATAAGTGCTCTTTTATCTYCGAAAGAGAGTGAAGTGTATACCTATTTCCTGTAGGAATTCAAGGATGTCTTCACTTGGATGCATAAAGAACTGCCAAGTTTAGACCCAAAGATTACAGTTCACTATCTAGCCATTAAACGAGGGGCTAGATCAGTAAAACAAGGACAAAGGCATTTTTGTCCTGACTTGATCCTTTCAATTGAGGTAGAAGTAAACAAGCTTATTGAGGCAGTATTCATCCGAGAGGTCAAATATCCCGCGTGCATCTCAAGCATTGTGCCTGTAAGAAAGAAGAATGGTCAAATTTGAGTATGCATTGACTTCAGAGATCTAAACGATACATGTCCTTAAAGATGATTTTTCCCTCCTTATCACTGAACTTATGGTCGATGCAACCATTAAACACGAGGCACTGTCTTTCATGGATGGGTCATCAGGCTATAATCAAATAAGAATGGCGCCAAGAAATGGAGAAATGACTGCTTTCAGCACTCCCAAAGGTATGTATTGCTAAAAAGTGATATYGTTTTGTCTAAAAAATGCAGGAGCGACATAACAACGAGCAATGCATAAAATCTTCGATGACATACTCTGCAAATATGTTGAATGTTATGTGGACGATCTAGTCGTGAAGTCACAAAAATGGGATGACCACTTAGAAGATTCGAGAAAAGTTTTTGAACGACTACGCCGTCATCAACTGAAAATAAATCCTTTGAAATGGATATTTGGAGTCGCTTCAAGAAAATTTMTGGGATTCATTATAYGCCAATGTGGCATTGAGATTGATCAAGCTAAAGTGGATGCCATATTGAATGCCAGAGCCTCGGAACGTGCATGACATCCCAAGGTTACAAGGGAAGTTGGCTTATCTGAGAAGATTCATCTCAAATCTTGCTGATAGATGTCAACTAGTCACTCAATTGATGTGAAAAGAAGTACCTTTTGAATGGGATGAAGCTTGTAGTAATGCATTCAAAAGTATAAAAGCATACTTGGTGAAATCTCCCATCCTTGCTGTGCCGATACAAGGGAAACCTTTGTTGCTCTATATCTCCGCCCAAGAAAGTTCTATTGGAGCCTTGCTTGCTCAAGAAAATGAGGGAGGGAAGGAAAAGTTCTTGTATTACTTAAGCAGAATGATGACTCCAAATGAATTGAAGTATTCACCAATAGAAAAGTTGTGCTTAGCTCTCATCTTTGCAATTCAGAATCTAAAACACTACTTTCAAGCTCATATAATGCCGACTCATTTCCAAGGCAAATTCGATCAAATATGTCATGACCAAACCCATACTTTCTGATCGCTTGGCGAGATGGTACCTACAGTTGCAATAATTTAAAATAATTTATATCCCTCAAAAAGCTGTGAAAGGGCAAGTTTTAGGGGATTTCTTAACTGATCACCCCTTACCAGCTGAATGGGACTTGATGGATGGTTTGCCAGATGAAGATGTCTTGCTAGTTGAAGTTTTACCTCTATTGCARATGTATTTTGATGGAGCTGCTCATCGAAACGGAGTTGGAGTTGAAATAATCTTCATTATACTTGAAGGCGATGTCCTTCCATATTCATTCTCCTTGATCCAACAATGTTCAAACAGTGTTGCTGAATATCAGACACTCACCATTGGGTTGGAAATAGTCATGAAAATGCAAGAGCTGCAACTCAAGATTTACAGAGATTCAGAGCTGATAATCAATCAAGTCCTCAATACCTATGAAGTGAAGAAACATGAATGCCTTCTACATTGCAAGTATGCAAGACAAATAATGGAATGGTTGGGTGATGCAAGTATAGAACATATGCCAAGGAACAAAAATAAACAGGCGGATGCTTCGGCCAAATTAGCTTGTCATCTTATTGCCAGATCGCCAAAATTAAGTTTCRATMTGCCAAAGTTGGGTTGTGCCTCCTTTATCAGAAAATGAAGAAGATGATGAAGAAGAAGATGTAGGTAGCATAATCAATGTCATTTTAGCTAACGATATCGATAAAGAAGATTGGCGTCAATCACTTATTGATTATTTATGTTATGGTATCCTACCTGAAGAACCACATACAAAAAGTGATATCTGGCGACGGGCTACCAATATATCCTCTATCATTGTTCGTTTAAAGGAATCTTCTTGCATTGTCTAGGAGATGATGTGGCGATGCAAGCACTAACAGAAGTTCATTAAGGTGTATGTAGAATTCATCAATCCTGACCCAAGTTGCATTTTCAGATAAAAAAAATGGGATATTACTGACCTACAATAGTTAAGGATTGCTTGGAATATGCCCGCAAATTTTAAGCTTGTCAAATCCATGGTAATTACATCTATCAACCACCAGAACCATTGCATCTGACAGTGCATCTTGGTCATTCGATGCGTGGAGTTTGATATAGTTGGGCCGTTGCCAAAGTCATTTGCTGGACATGTGTTCATCCTAGTAGTAATGGATTACTTCTTGAAATGGGTTGAAGCTGTGGCACTAAGAGAGGTGAAAAGTAAAATGTTGTTGACTTTGTTCCCACAAACATCATATATCGCTGTGGAGTCCCAAGATACATCATCACTCATAATGGGAAGTCTTTTCCCAATAGTGCAATGACAAGATTATGTGAAAAGTTCAACTTCAAATAATACAACTCTTCGATGTATTATGCAGCTGCTAATGGATTAGCGGAAGCTTTTAACAAGACTCTTTGCAATCTGTTGAAGAAAGTTATTGACAGGTCAAAAATGGATTGACATTTGAAAATTGGAGAAGCTCTATGGGCATATTGAACAACATTTCGAACTCCAACCTAAGCTACGCCATATGCATTGGTTTATGGTGTCGAAGCAGTTCTTCCTTTTGAGCGTCAATTACCTTCGTTAAGGATAGCTATCTAAGAAGGGCTCATAGAGGGAAAAAAATGCACGTTTGCATTTTGAAGAGTTAGAAGCACTTAATTAAAGAAGGTTGGAAAAGCAACGATGTCTGGAATGTTATCAAGCTCGCATCTCTAGATGCTTCAACAAGAAAGTTCATCCTCGTTCTTATTAAGTGGGTGATATGGTGCTTGCACTTCGAAGGCGGATCATATATCCTCAAAAGATAAAAAAACTTACGACAAAGTGGGATGGTCCATAAGTTATGCAAGAAGTATATTTAAGTGGCTCATACATTGCCTGTTGACAAAGATGGATTAAACATTGGCCCAATCAATGGCAAGTATCTGAAGCACTACTATGCATAAATTACAAAACAAATTCAAGGTGCTCCTAGTGTACGAGCCTAAATTACACATGCTCCTTACCTACATGAGCTAAAACTGCGAAAAACACTCACCAAAAGTGTTGTATGTGGTGAAACTGCTAAAGCACTACAATAAGTCCAAATTAGTACAAATGGATGCTCCTCACCTGCATGAGCTAAAACTGCGAAAAACACGCACCAAAAGTGTCGTATGTAGTGAAACTGTTGAAGCACTCCAATAGGTCCAAGTTGGAAAAAATGGATATTCATGGCCCGCAAGAATTTAAACTGTATACGGCTTCCCTAAAAAAATTCTTTTACATCTTTGAACTACATTTTGACTTGATTCCTTTTAAAGAGATACATAAGCAGCTTGGAAAGCAATTTCTAAGTTTAGTCATAACATAAACGAGTAAACAATTTGTAAATAAAAAAATAGACAAAATGGAAGATGAAATGCAAATTTTATTCATTTACTACATAAAAACAAGTGTTCGAATGGGGGCAAGGGCATGAAACAAAGTCTATTCAGACATTGAATTGCAGATTAACTATCKCTTCCTTGCTAGCTTCGAGAAGCCTTTTCATATCTTCCAAGTTCTTCATGGCCTTGTAAGATTGAAAGGGGGTGTTTTCAGTGACGGAGACTTCATCTCTCTTGACAGAACAAGCAACCTCTACATTCCTCAACTCTTCCCAACTATTCTCAAGTGCAGCTTGGAGCTCATTCTTCTTCTTCTCGAAAGCATCAAGTTCCCCTCATAGTTTGTCAATCTTCATGAAGTTGTCTTGCAACTCTTCTCAGACTCYGCGAGTTGCGCCTTAACTCTATAAAGAGACTCAGAATGCGCCTCCTTAGCCATCAAGTCACATGCGGAGGATCGCAAAGAGTCATATTTCCAAAACTTTTCAAAGAGGTAAGCTAAATACTCCTCAAAAGTAGGAAGTTCAATAGGACTCATCTTGTTCATCTTTCCAAGTACTATCCACACTTCTTCTTCAATAGCAGAAATGGATTCAATTAGCGTTCGAATAAGCTTCTCAGCAACTTAGTGCCACAAAAGTTGAAGATATTGACGTTAAACATTCTTTATGATGTCAATTCCATGTAACTCAGAAATTGGGGCAGCAACAGATTACCTTTGAGAAGCCCTTGCTCTCTCGTTCCGTGAAGGAAGAGGTGGTCCATCAATCTCCAAAGTAATGCTAGTTACTGGTCGAGCAATCGCGGGAGATTGAGCAGTATCATCATCATTCTCGCATAAGTTAATTTGAGGCAGGGTACTCTCAATTTCGTCCGTAAAAAGGGGAATTTCATTCCCATGCAAAGGACCTTCAAGTGCCCCTAACTACAAAAATCAAAGAGTTAGAAGAAGTCTAAAATTAAATACATTCATGTTGAGAGTGATGTACTTACATGAAGTGCTAAAGTTTGAGGAGACATAGTTGAACTAGACACTCTCTGGAAAAAGCCAGAAAAGGTAGTAGCACCACCTAATGTCTTCTTCTTCCTCTTAAAAGGACGATTCCATGGTTGATCTTCTTCAATATCACTCACTATTCCACTCTCACTAAAAAGGTTATCGACTTGCCTGCCAATTGTAGAAGAACCCGCAACTCCAAATTGATATTTCACTCCAGGGATGTGCAATAATATTTTGTTCGTTCGGGGAATTGTAGCTTCCTTATAAGTAGAAGAAGGTCTTTAGAGGACTGGAGATTGCTGCACCCTTTCCCTTAGAAGAAATTCTACTAATACCAGTTGAGCGAGAATCCCACTAAGTATTATACTCCTTCGTAGCAAGTGGCTTTAATGTCTTTGCAAGAAGTATAACAAGGGCACGTGTCTTAAGGCATATAGATGATTTCCAAAGTTGAACAACATCCTCTAATGTGTGCGAGTAAGACTTCTCCCTTAAGTCACTAGGAATGTCTTGACAAAACCTAAATTTCCTGCAAAATCTGTGCGGACTATAAGGTTCTATCACATAAATAGAATCTTGTCGAAGGGTTAAGAAGTTGGAGCATAAACTAACGAAGTAACCAAACCAAATTGATGATAAAGTCCCATCATCTGCCAAAGATTGCTCGAAGTCACCAGTCATGTAGTTACATGTAATAGAAGAAGGATCTATGTGTCTAAAAATCGCTTGTGCAGCCAGAAGGGTGAAATATTTAGCCATCTTCTCTTCATGAAACTTGATCATCCTTGCAGTCGAAACGCAGCTATTACTCTTATGATGGGTGTCAAAGTACTTAACAATCCATGCATACACATAATGAATTGGGAATGTTGCACGACACTCCTTCAAAAATGGAGATTGGGAGACCTTGCTTAAACTATTATAGATACTCGCCAAAATTGGTATAGCTAGTCAGAAGCTCTACCCAAAAGCCATAAGACTAGCCACTTTAAAAACACCGGGAGGAATGCAATTGATCTCTCGGCCTGGAAGAACAAATTTACATAGTTAGCAAGACAAAATACAGCCAAGTTTACATCCTCTCTCAAAGACTTCGAGTACATCGAATGATTCATTTTCTCCCTCTATAATGGTCAAACAAGTCCTATCCACGATGCTTGTAGGGTTGTTCAACGTCCTTGACTTTGCAGTAGTTCGTCGATTATACAATCTTGAGAGAGGCGGTGCATACTTATTTGGCCCTTTAAACCAAAAYAGGCACCAATGATTAAATGAAACTCTTTGTGGGTCACCATTTGCCAGTCTTCGAAAGGCCAAAAAGAGAAACTTACAACTTTCAGGAAGCAAGGGGTTGCCTTCATTATTAACCTCGTAAAGCTCCTTGGYGGAAGGGATTACCTCATCATAAAATGAACCATGTATAGGGAGACCGCCAAGATTCCTCAAGTCCCAAAGTGAGATAGACAATTCACTAATCAAAGTATGTAATGTGTTCGTTGATAGACACCAAAGTTTGTAAAAAGCATGCATGATATGGCTATAGCGATCATATGTAAACAAGGAAGCATAGATGGCTTCGTATATTTTCATCTTACGAAGAATCTCCTTATGTTTTACGTGAATAGTTTCCAGCCGCTCCTAGTAATTTCATATGAAACTAATCTCGCCAAAGTTTGATATGCGGGCACTCCAAGAAGTCTTGTCGAGATTATAATCGACAAAAAAGAAGATAGAAACTTCTAAAGCTTTTGTTGGCATCATGAGTTGAAGACAACAACAGCAAAACTTCTCGGGTTGATGGGATGGAGGACGAGTCGACTATCTCCTTGGAGCATGTTGACGACTATTTATCAATGTAAAAATTTGCATCGTTGGAAGATTGGTTCGCGTTTAGGTATCTTGATGCTGCCAGAAGGACGTTCAAAGTCCTAGGTTTAAAGTAAGATCCCTTTTGATTATCTGAGATGAAGATATGTGACTTTGGCTTCTCAAAATCCTTGATCTCTATTTTGCTAGAAATTTTGAGTGGCGCAACCTTCAAAATTTGCCCCAAAAAAGAAATAAAGGTGAGAATGTTGAGCCTTCAAAAAAAAAAAAAAAAAGAAATGTGCCCAAAAAAGTTCCAAAAAAAATGCGAAAATAAAGAGATGCAAAAACAAAGGAAAACCCAAAAAAAAAAAAAAAAAAAAGAGGGAAGATTGCACCAAAAAAAAAGAAATTAAAAATGAAAGAAGAAAGGCCTGCTTGATCGCTGTCGCCCATGTTTCTGGCCTCTATCTTCTCTTTAAGACGCGGCGAAGCTTCTTCACGGAATTTGTTCTCTGTCACCGCTGGTCGAAGACGCCCAAGTCATCGTCCCTGTCACTGCTCGACGCTGCAACCAGGAGCCATTGCCGGAGTTCACCAGAGTCGGGAGGTGAGCATGCGCTGAGACCTCACCAGATCGGGTGGAACAGGACTAGATCAGGCGGAAATACGCTGAGATCTTGCCGCTCGACGTCGCCGCTTGGAACTTCCGCCATGGCCTTCGCGGAGGAAGGAAGTCCGAAACCTTCGCCGCTGCACTCGGACTGCCTTCGCTCGGAGATCAGGAAGTGAAAGCGTTGCTGGTTCGAAATCGGTGACCATCGCTGCAGCTTAAAGATGACGCGCGGATCGACGGCGTCGGAGAGGACTGRCGAGACGAAGCGGGTCTGAATCGGGTCGGATGCCGCGTGTGGGTCCGCGGCTGGGCTGACCTCGGGCCACTCTCTCCTGGCCCATGAAGCAAGGGGGCTGAAAGGATGGGCCGCCTTCTTGGCCCACGAATCAAGCCGGCTGAGAGCATTGGGGTTTCAATCTGGGCCGGATGATCTAGATGCCAGATTCGGGTCGTGTCTTGAGCCGCTTTATTGGCCCATGAGTCACGGGTCTGGATATTGAAGGATGGGCCATTGGTCTTGGGCTTCTTCTCTTGGCCCACGATGGAGATAGGCTGCAAAGGCGCTGTAGAATGGGCCGGATGATCTGGGCCGATTCTGGGTCTGGGCTGGGCTGGATTGAGTCTGAGTCTGGGCCTACTTTGGGTTGTCTTTACTTGGGCCCGAGAAGTATAAGAACATGAAGGACGGGACAAATGATCTGGATGGTCTGGACTGACTTTGCGCTGTCTTTACTTGGGTCGAAAAGTAGAAGGACACGGAGGATGGGCCATCAGGGTAGTCAGGGTCGCCTTGGGCCATCTTCACTTGGGCTGGTTGTCCATCTAGGCCGCAAAATAAAACTAGAAAAATGTAGGAAAATCGACCTGGGCCGCAGTCCGTCAGGCCCACACAAATATAGGGATGCAGAAAATAAGCAAAAGATGGGGCCACAATTTATGGGTCAGCCAAAAAAAAAAAAAACAAAAAAGAAGGAAAAAAATATACGGATTGACAAAAAGGAAAAAAAAGAGAAAGACAGCCAAAAAAAAAAAAAAATCGTGTAAAAAAAAAGGATAGCAAGGGAAAAACAAAAAAAGAAATCATGTCTTGCAAACGAAAATATATAATAAGCAAAAAAGTGCACATAAAAAAAAACAAAAAAAGGGGTGTTCATAATGTAGAAAAGGATAGGAATTTACATTTTGTTATCTTTTTCTCTCTACAACTCTTGTTAAAGTCCCTATCAAAATTCTTTAAGCACAACTCGAGAGACAACTTGCCARAAATTTTCTATGGAGAATTTCAAGAAATGTCAAATGCCTCTCAAATATGTTCAGTTGTCACTGGAACATTACCCTAAGACTTCTGGTGAGGTGGAATACATGAAGTGGGTTCCTTATGCTTCGATTGTAGGAAGCCTTATATATGTTATGCTCTACACTTGTCCAGACATCTGTTATGCTATTAGGATAGTTTGTAGATATCAGTCAAACCCAAGACCAGAGTACTAGATTGCTTTAAAGCATATAATCGAGTACCTTCATAGAACTCGAGGATATATGCTAGTTTACTTRGCTCCAGAGTTGGTTCCTATGGGTTAGACTGATTTTATTTTCTAGCTAATAGGGACTTTCGTAAGTTCACATCACAGTCTACGTTTTCATTGCGTGGTAGTTCCATTTTTTGGAGAAGTATCAAGCAATCTTATATTGTTGATTCCATCATGGAAGTGGAATATGTGGTAGCTTGTGAGGAAGCCAAAGAGGCAATATGGCTGATAAAATTCTTGCTAGACCTCGTGTAACGCCAGTACTTTATTAGATTTGATGGACTGGCCTCACAAACCACCACAAGTCTTTTCAACACGTTTTTGTCTTCACTTACGCGCTCACCGGGAACTTCCCAGTGGGTCACCCATCCCAGAATTACCCCAGGTCAAGCTCGTTAACACTGAAGTTCTTATGAGATGAGCTTCCGAAAAAAAATGCATCTTGATGGTATGAGTAGTACCAATCAAACCATATCACAACCAACTCTTGGGTCAGGGTCTTACAATTCCCCCCCACTTAAACACTCAATATCCTCGTTGAGCCTCAAATCCAGGATCGTACAATCAATGTGAGATTCTAAGGTGACTCCTACGGCCTCAAAAGGTGTCTCCCGTCCTCCTCGACGTAGCACTTTGCGCCGCATAGCACTTAGTTCTCACAGTTTCGAATGGCTCCACTTTGATACCTTTTGTAACGCCCCGCCCCGAAACACTGGGTCGGTACGTTATTAGATTTGATGGACTGGCCTCACAAACCACCACGAGTCTTTTCAGCACGTTTTTATCCTCACTCATGCGCTCACCGGGAACTTCCCRGTGGGTCACCCATCCCAGAATTACCCCAGGTTAAGCTCACTTAACATTGAAGTTCTTATGAGATGAGCTTCCGAAAAGAAAATGCATCTTGATGGTATGAATAGTACCAATCAAACCATATCACTTACAATCTCCCCCCACCCATTCTTGGGTCGGTGTCTTACACCTCGAGGTGGTTCCTTCTGCATCTTAGGCTATCACTTTATACTATGATAACAAAGGTGCATGGGAAACACGTTGAATTAAAGTATCATCTACTTAGAGAAACCGTTTAGGGAGGAGATGTAGTAGTGTGCAAGATTCCTTCGGCAGAGAATCTTGCTAACCTATTTAGAGCTTAACACCTAGAAGTTTTAAGGGTCATCTTGAAAGTATGGTGTATTTGACATGTCTCATTTTCTCTTGGACAAGTGGGAGATTGTTGGTTATATTATGCTCGTCGAGTAAATTAAATAAAGTATATATATTATTAATTTTGTCTGATGGATTTGTCCAGGAATTGATTCCATATTGTAAATCGAGTGTTTATTTTGTTAAACACTGAAAGGTTTGATTTATAATTAAATTTGAAATTAATAATCTAGGATCGGTAAATAAATGTGGACAATTTATTTTGATAATATCTTCTTAATTTTGTTAAAGTCTATCTTTGCTTAGGTAATAAAATGGAGAATACACATTGGATACATTAGATACATTGGATTAGACCATGTAAAGATTAATTTGTGAATTTGACTACACAAWGTAATTTTACAAGATTTATGTTAATGATATCTTAATCTTGAGTGGGTAATGAACTACTGTATCAATTTGAAGTTCGTTGAGGTGCCAATGAGTGATATTAAATTGTTGATCAATATTTCGATCTTTTGGGAATTAGAGTGAAATAAATATGAAACATGTGCTCGCAGTATGGAATTTGTCACCATTTAATAGGGATGGTCATGTCCTCATTAGTTCTTCTTGGGGACAATTCAAACCTAACTAAAGTAATTCGACACTGACTGTCATATTAAATATGTGATTTGATCACATAGTACAATTAAATAAAAGATGAGAATTAAGGATTAATAAATATTTGAACAGGGGTATTTTGATAATTTTACCTCGTTTGGAATATTTCAGTTGATTGACAGAGGTAACATGTTCGATAAATCGGAGGATGTAATTATTGRCTCCAGTAATTTCAATTAGACTAAGACTGCAGTCCCATTCTTTTAGTGGAATATAAAGTGATTAATAAATGTATTTATTGGAGCTTAGTCCACTAGGTCCAGTTAGGTCCCTTTGGTGGCTCCAATTTATGGATCAATTAAATTGCAGYAGAAATGTAAAATGGTAAAAGAATAAATGAGGGTTAAAGGACAAAAGATGGTTGTAACCACTTGCACTCATCCAGGTAACTACTCCCCTTATTTTTTTAATATGAAGGTTCATGTTACTTTTCTCAACTACTATAATTTTGTGTTTGGTCTATTGAGGAGCATTCAAAGAAGGCTTGAGGTTGCGGAGATGAATCATACATGAATGCCACAACCATCTATTGAGAAGCACGCTTCCAGTGTATGTCTCTATTTATCTTAAATCTTTTAGTAAGAGCAGCGTAGGTTTATGTGTTGATATGATGTTGAATGTGGGTCTTTAATTTGAACGATGTTATGGCCTAGTATTCATGTGATGATGTATCAGTTTATCGAGTCATGTAACAAAAGGATGGATTATGACTCCATGTTTATCTGTTGGTTTATCGCTTTACAGTAGATAGGAATTTTTTCTTAATGTATATTATTGTAACTCGTTGGTTACATAATTRAACTAGCGACMTCGCTYTCTACCCATGAAGTGTTCAACCACTTGACCAAGTTACTTGTTGTGATTAATTTTGGCTAGACTTTTATTTAAAGGGAACATGGCACATTTTGCAGAACTACAATTGAAGAATTAGGCCATTGTGTGGTAACTTGATATTCTAATTTTTTTGTAATTATTTTCATGTCTAGGATGGCCATAAGATTTGTTCCTTTTAATTATTATTATTTATTTATGCTTTAATTATGAATTAAATGTTATTCATGATAATGTGACATATAGATTACATAAACACTGCTCTATGTACTATATTGCCATGCATATGCATCTAATTAATAATTGGATCATCTTAACCTCTAAGATAGATTGAAGAACTATTAATTCAAAGAACACAACAAGTACAAAATATTTAGTGGGTGAGTTTTGAACCCATGGCCTCCCCTATTAGCTAATTAGTAAGATTTGACGTATGACTCGTGCCAATTAATTGGTCTCCCTAAAGGAGGGATGCCTTGTGTTTGTTACTAGATTGGGTCACTTACTGATAACTTTTAAAATTTACTTTTTTCATGATTATCCTATAGGTGATGTGTTTTAATTATAAATTTAAAATGTTATCAATATAGGGGTTATTCACTTAAATTAGAGATGTTGTACGGACTTCCTATAGAATATCCAAGTGATATCAGTGATGGCCAAAATATAAATGACACTAAAAGTTAATATACCATGAGGATACTGGATATATTAATTTTAGTGAGAGGGTCCTAGTCTAGCCACAAGTACTTATGTTTCCTCCTAAATAGGTTCATGTTTAAGACTTCGAGGCTTTAGATTGTCATTATTTAATAGTAGTTTTTGGGTCTACTCATGCATTGTTTCATTATCCATCATATATGGAATTTGTATGATGTAAGCTCTCATATGTATTTTATWTACTTTCACAAAATGTCTTCCAACACATTATCCTTTATTTTGACATAGAATCAATTGGTTTGAGAAAACTACATTGATTGGAATTGTAATCTTACAATTGTTCTCACCATCGAGAAGCATGACTTTGTGCTAACTGAGCCATGTTTCGATCAGCCTACTGAGGTATCCACGCCTGAACAGAAGGCTACTTATGAAAGGTGGTTACATGCTGATGTTCAGAGCTTTGGATTTTTGTGTTAGCAGAAACATCAGAATGCCGGAACCATTCTTGAAATCATGGATAGCCTTAAGCAAATGTTAGAAGGAAATCAAGGTTATCTAGTTTCTCGTAAGTAAGGTAACAGTGAGTTATCTCTTATCGAGTATTATTTAGTGGTTAATTCTACAAATACTTGGATAGTATTTTGGGAGCCGAATGATATTTGTACCCTGTCGCAGAAGTCTCAAGTAACCAGACAACTCAATGAAGAAGAGCATACTCTTAGGGTTGGCACGGGAGCGGTAATATCTGCAAAGGCTGTTGGAGAACTTTGTCTTTATTTTAATAGCAAATATTTGGTTTTAAAAGATTTTTATTATGTCCCAGACATTTATTGTAATTTATTTTTGGTGGCTTTATTATTTAGACAAAAATATTCATTGAAGTTTCATAACTTCTCAGTGGAAATATTTTTGAATAATATTTTGATTTGTCAAGTACATTTAGATAACGATCTATGTATTTAAAACCTTCTGATGCCTCGCTATATCATGCAACATATAATAAACGCATTAAGTTATCTCCTACTGATGAGACTTATCTATGACACCTTAGATTTGATTACATTAACCTTAACAGGATTCAAAGAATGGTAAAATAAGATGCTTTGAGTGACTTAAAGGTAGAAACCTTCCCAGTTTGTGGATCCTGTTTGAAAGGCAAAATGACTAAGAGGTTCTTTTTGTCGAAATAGAATAGGGCCGAAGAAGTCTTGAAATTAATACACTCTAATGTATGTGGGCCTATTAGTGTTTATGCCAGAGGTTGATATGAGTATTTCATCACCTTTACCGATGATTACTTAAGATAAAAATATGTTTACCAAATGACTCGTAAGTCTGAGGCCCTAGGTAAATTTAAAGAATTTATGGCTCAAGATGAGAAGCAATTAGGTACCAATATTAAAATACTTCAATTTGATCGAGATGGAGAGTATTTATCCCATGTCTTTCGGACATATTTGTCAAAGAATGGGATTGTTTCCCAACTAAGTGCACTAGGTACTCTACTGCGTAATGGTATCTCATAAGGAGTAATAAGACCTTATTAGAAATGGTTAGATCAATGTTAGGCTTTTTGGAGGATATGCCATATAAACTTCTATGTACCTACTTAATATGGTTCCATCTAAATCAATTCCTAAGATACCCCTGAAATTGTGGAATGGGCATAAGCCTAATTTGGTACATATTCGAATTTGGAGATGTATGTACACGTGCTAAAGGAAAAGATGGATAAGATGGAATCAAGGTATGTATGTTTGTAGGATATCCAAAAGGATAAGAGGATATTACTCTACAGTCCTCAAGATAAGAAGGTATTTGTAAGTACGAAGACAGCCTTTCTTAGATGACAAGTACATAAAAGAATATGGATCCAAGAGTAGGGTTGTTTTGGAAGAAACCAAAGGAAACTCTCTTAGACATGTAATTTCAGAARCTAATACGTAATCCTTACAGGATGGATTCATACCTGTACCACTTACTATGTCCAAACATAATGGGAGACAAATGGAGCTTACTCCTGCTATACCCACTAGCTTCTCCGTATGTGTCATGGAAGGACATCAAGTCCCCATTCAATAACCAGCACTTGGTGATTCTGCTAATGATGAAGATTTAATGGTGGAGAGGAGATGGTAGAACAAGTTCCAGTTGTCCAGGAACCTCGATAGAATAGGCATAATGGGAGAGTCATTCGAACACCTTCTAGATTCTTGCTCTATGGAGAGTCTTTTTCAGGCAATCTCCATTGAGAAAGAGGAGGACCCCACTACACATAAGAAAGTTGCAGAGGATATAGATGCTGATCATCGGAGGAGTTCCATRAATCAAAAATGAAATCCKTGTATACTAACTTTATTTGAGATCTTGTAGATTTGCCAAATGAGGTAAAGCTCGTAGGATGAAAATGGGTTTACAAGAGGATATGAAGTGTAGAAGAGAAGGTAGAAACCTTCAAAGCTGGATTGGTCACTAAGGGTTTCACCCAACGAGAGGCTAACGATTACGAGGAAACTTTCTCGTCTATGGCTATGCTTAAATCTATCAGAATCCTCTAATCCATTGTCATTTTAATTATAAGGCATGGAAAATGGATGTCAACACAATATTCTTACCAGGAATCTCGAGAAGTGCATCTATATGATGCAACCAGATGGTTTTATCCAAAGCTGTCAAGATGCAAGGTGAATAGGTCCATTTATGGACTTAAATAGGCATCCTGGATCATCAGGTATGATCAAGATATTAAGTCTTACGGTTTCAATTAGAATTTAATGAACCTTGTGCCTATAAGAAAATTAAAGAAAATAAGGTGGTTTTTCTCATATTGTATGTTGATGACATCCTCCTCATCGAAAATGATATGGGAGAATTAACATCAATTTGGTTGGCACAACGGTTTAATATGAAGGACTTGGGAGAAGCTAATTATATTCTAGAAATCCAGATCCTTCGGGATAGGAAGAATAGGAAAATTTCTCTAAACCAAACTTCACAAATTGACAAAATTCTGGCAAGATTTTCTGTGAAGGTTTCCAAGAAAGGTCAAATATCTTTCAGACRTGGAATTCAGTTATCACTAGAGCATTGTCCTAAGACTCCTAGTGAGGTGGAGTACATGAAGTGGGTTACTTATGCTTCAACTGCTATGCTTTGCACTCGTCCAGACATTTGTTATGCTGTTAGGATGTTTATAGATATTAGTCAAACCCAGGGTGAGAGCACTAGACTACTATAAAGCATAACTCAAGTAGCTTCGTAGAACTTGAGGATATATAGCGTTTACTCAGCTCTAGATTTGGTTGTAATGGGTTACATTGATTCTAATTTTTAGGCTGATATGGACTTTTGTACGTCCATATTAGAGTTTATGTTTACACTAGGTGGTGGTCAATTTTCTGAAGGAGTATCAAGGAATCTTGTATTGCTATTTCCACCATGGAAGTGAAATATGTGGAAGCTTGTGAGGAAGCTAAAGAGGCAGTATGGCCGAAGAAATTCTTGCTAGACCTTGAGGTGGTTCTCTTTGCATCTTAGACCACGTAGCCATCATAATGCGAAACATTGAACAAAAGTATCATCTACTTGGAGAGATCTTTTCGAGAGGAGATGTGCGAGATTCCTTCAGTAGAGAATATTGTTGAACTTTTGCTAAGAGCTTAACAACTAGAAGTTTTAAGGGTCATCTTGAAAATATGGATGTATTTGACATGTCTCATTTACTCTCGAACAAGTCGGAGATTGTTGGTTATATTATGCCCGTTGAGTAAATTATATGTACTCGCGATATTTTGACTGAAATTAAATAAAGTATTTATATTAATATTTTTATTTGATAAATTAATTATAAGCTTGCATTTGTCCAAGAATTGATTTGATATAATAAATCGAGTGTTTATTTGTTAAAGATGAAAAGATTCGATTTATAATTCATTCAAAATTAATAATCCACGATCAGTAAATAACTGTGGATAATTTATTTTGGTATGATCGTTTCAATTTTATTAAAGCTTGTCTTTGACTTTGGTAATAAAATTGAAAATATATATTTGATAAATTGGATTGGGCCGTGTGAAGATTAATTTGTGAATYTGATYGTACAAACTAATTTTACAAGATTTAGGTATATGATGCCTTAATCCTGAGTAGGTAATGAACTAAATTTATCAACTTGAGATGCCAATCACTGAGATTCAATTGTTGATCAGCATCTGGGACTTCGGGAATAAGAGTAAAATAAACATGAAACATGTATTTATAATATGAAATCCTCACCATTTAATAGGGATAGACATGTCCTCGTTACTTCTTCCTAGGGACAACTTAAACCTAAGCTCAATAATTCGATAGTGACTATCGAATTAAATATATTATTTTTTCACATGGCACTGTGAAATAGAATATGAGAATTGATGATTAATAAATATTTGAACGACGGGTATTTTGGTCATTTTACCTCATTTTGAATATTTTAGTTGTTAGGGGTAACATGTAGGATAGATAAATCAAAGGATGTAATTATCTACTTTGATTATTTCAATTAGACTAATAGTGCAATCATGTTCTTTTAGTGAAATAGAACTTGATTAATAAATTTATTTATTGAAGCGTAGTCTAATTGAGTTCAGTTAGGTCCTTTTGGTGGCTGCAATTTCTGGACAAATAAATTGCAGTAGAAATGTGAAATGATAAAAGAGTAAATGAGGGTTAAAGGATAAGAGGTGGTTGTAACCACATGCACTTATCTAGGTAACCACTCCCCTTATGTTTTTAACATAAATGTTTTGTTAGTTCTCCCTCAGACTTCTCAGACCATCTCTGGATAGAGAGAAGTGCAGAGARTTTTTCTCTACTACTACAATTTTGGGTTTGGTCTACTGAAGAACACTCAAAGAAGGCTTGAGGGTGTGGAGTTTGATCAGCCATGGATGCCACAACCAACTAATGAGAAGAACGCTTTGAAGGTATGTCTCTATTCATCTTAMAGTATTTTCATCTTGTTAAACGCATAAATTTTTGCATCTTTCCAAGAATTGGTATCAAATCCTTGGTTTATATGTTGTTTATGTGTTGAGATTAATTTGCTTTAAGATATATGCATATTTTAGCAAGAGTGGTGTAGGTTTATGTGTTTATATGATGTTGAATGTAGGTCTTTAATTTGAATGATTCTATGGCCTAGTATTTTTGTGATTATGTATTAGTTTTATCGAGTCATGTAACAAAAGGATGCATTACAACTCTATGTCTATCTTTTGATTGATTGCTTTATAGTAGATAGGAAATTTCCTTACCGTACATTTCCATTTTGCACATTACCATAACTCGTTGGCACTCTATCATTGATAGAGCAAAACTAAGGTCCTAGGCTGCAAATTTTAGTTGAGTTGCACAACACTTCATTAATCTCCAAACTGTTGGGACATTTTCGTATTTTATGGGTATTGAGTGGAGAGAAGAGATGGCGACAGAGGTGGTGGCATCTGTATCACAGCCGTGTTCAGTGGTTGATGGAAGCCATGTTGCCATCCTATTTTGAGCGCGTCGACGGCATTGCGTTGACGTTGTTCTTCTCTCCATCTCCTACAAAAGGTGTTCATTTGATTGCAATAATAGTAAAATAGTTAAAAAATCACAATGGCCGTGCCACTATTGTTTTTTATGGCAGCCTTGTGGTTGCCTCCTTTGCAGTACGGACGTTGCATGGTGGAGATAGTGGCAATAGGGCGACTATTGCTGAGGTTTCTTGTTCTATTCTGGTGACAGCGGCGACAAAAGAATAGGAGGCAGCTGTTGTTCTTCTTTCTTAGATAGGGTTTCTAAGACTTTGGGCCATTTCTTTTATTTTTCTATTGGACTAAATAATCTGTTTTTTGGACCTAGAAAACAAAAAATGAAATAAAGAAAAAGTGTAGAAGGCTACCAACTAGTGCGTGCTGGACAAAAATTTCACCTTTTTTTTTTTTGCCTCCAGGAAAGGAACCAACGACCCCATTCTCTGCCCATGAAGCGCTCAACCACTTGGCCAGGTGACTTGTTGTGATATATTTGTGCCAAAATTGGATTTAAAGGGAATTTGGCACGTACTATAATTGAAAAATTAGGCCAGAAAGTGGTCTAGATACGTTAATTTTTCTATACTTATTTTCATGTCTARGAGAACCTTATCATTATACTCCTACTTATGATCCTCAGGATATTTATGCAAATTTTCAATTTTTTGATTATATTTTTGTAATGATAAATTGTATATTGGCGCTTGTGGTTTGGGGATTGTTGGTTGACTAGGTTGATTTTTGTCATTCTGATATTTTTGCAGGAGGCCACCACACATGGAAATTTTATTGACAGACTGATGGAAGCCTGGATCGCATTCAGCTAAAGATGATGCTAGTGCAAATTAAGAAAATGTCTTTTGGACATCCGTTCAAAATATTTATATTGGGATTGTGAGATGAGAACCAATACTAGAGGATCTCATTTTATTGGTAGGGTTCGTCAGAAGCAATATGGACTATATGTCGCGTTGTATCCTACTCAGAGTTGTGTAGGAAAGTCTTTGATTTACGAGGCTTTGATTCTGATAGAACTCATGTTGAATTTCTACACCAAATGCCATGGGTCTACAATGAAGGACTTACTTTTGGGGCAATCTGGATTGCATAGGATGAGGATTTGGGCGATTTATAGAAATTGCCAGATGAGACGCGATCACATCAGATGCATATACTTGTCACTTTTCATGAAATACCCTCACCTAAGCCCAAGCCCAAGCCTCAACACGTGTCCTAACCCGAGCCCTACTTAGCTGGGTTTCTAGGATATACAAATCCAACAGGCTTTGCTATAGGTGCATATACAACATTGTTGATGAACTAGCAGCTTGTCATGCCGGACTTTACATTTTCTCGAGTCACAAAAGCTAATATTATGCCTTCGGGTTATTGGCATTCACTTGTACCTTATGATGATGTCCCAACATAACCATTCTTGTGATMATTATTCATCAATCGGCAGCAATACRTTTTCAAAAACAATGGCAGAAAGGGGTTAAGGTTACCATTTGGGATAGTCTATTTTAGCATGGGGGACTATTCTAAGCATTGGGAGACAAGTTATCGCATTGGAGTCTCAGATGCTCGATAGGGATGTAGTTGAAGATGCAAATGGACCAACACATGATGTTGATGGTCTACCCTGCTGAGTTTGATTTGGTCGATGACATGTATGGTAGTAGTGATAGTGATGAAAATGTTGCAAGAGATCATATACACGCGGAGCCTAGTATTTTTGGAATTGTCGAYAGGAGATGATCAATCATTCTTTCGAATTATACTTCTTTCAGGTCCTTCCATGATATGGGTTTTGGAAAACAAATACCTAAATATGTTGATAGAACTGGTTCTCTTCCATATATTCAAGGTCTAAAAGTAACATTTAGTTACATATGAGATTTGAGGATAAGAAGGATACTAGTTGGTCAATTAAAATGGGTCGTGTGTACAAGGTGTTCAAAAGCAACAAGATTGAGTGGACAATATGTTGTAAAAATTCAACAGATGAAAATCCATTCTTATGGTATATTCGAGCTACAAAGAAATCTACTCACGGACAATGTGAGATCACTATATGGCAGAAGGAAATATCTTGTTCAAGTTATGAATAACAGTCACCGGGTACGTTACTTATCATTACTCCTATATCGTTATTATTTAATTTATCATTATTATTATTATTATTAATTATAACTTATYATTACAACAGATACATTGCACGACAAATCATTTATCTGATTGCTGATGATTTGGAGATGCATATCAGTGCTATTATCTAGGAAGTGATCAAATTATCTCAATCTGGCTCTTCCTACAAAAAAGGATTGAATCAAAGAAAAGCAGTGATATAGTTATTGTTTGGGGATTAGGTTTCGACATTCGTGATTCTCCCTTGCTACCTTTTGCCTTATTGGATATAATTTCGGGAGAAATTGTTAAGTAGAAACATCACCAAGACAGTACTAAGGTGGTGAATATCTTCAACCTCGTGTTTTGGACATTCAGACCACAAATTCAAGCATTCAATTATTATAGGTCAGTAATATCTATTGATGGGACACATTTGAGAGGTGCATATCGTGGGATACTTTTGATTGCTAGTTCATGGGATGCCGACAATTATATTATTCCACTTGCCTATACCATTATGGATAAAGAATCTATGAACAGTTGGGGTAGTTTATGCAATTATTGCATTTTCATGTTATCAACGATTGATTTGTCTAATTGATCTTGAATAGACACCTGGGTAYTTTGAGCATCRTTAATTAGAGTCAAGACTTGCAACACCAAAGTCTATCCACAGATTTTGTCTCTATCATATCTATGCCAACTTCAATCTTACTTTCAAGAATAATATGTTGAAGACGCTGATGTATCAGATAGGAAGTATACATAAGATGCAGAAGTTTGATATGTATATGGAAGAGACCTAAAAAAATAAGTCAAGTAGCATATGATAGGTTGATTAATAACCCTCTTGACCAATGAGCTTTATCCCATGATGGAGGGTACAAGTATGAAATTTTGATAACTAACTTGTTTGAATCTTTTAACAATATTATGAAAAAACTCGTGGAAATTTGATAATTAACTTGTGCACTTCTACGTTAGGTTTTGGTTGAGATGATCTTTAGGAAACTTGTGAATTATTTTTGCCAGTACAGAGAGAAGGTGGCTCACTGCTGATATCCATTTCCCCTTACAATATGGAAAATTTACACCGATCTTGAAGCTAAGGGAATGATGTGCTCGGTCAGTTAATACGGTCTACACACTAGATTATTTAGTGTTATCACTCCACTAAGACACGGTCGAAGAGGTAACCATGTTTACACAATCTACATGGGTAAGAGGACGTGTACTTGCCGAAAATGGAGTTWATTGGGAAGATTGTGTTCCCAATTTTTTTTATTTTGTCAGAAAAGAGGTTAGAACTGGAGTTGATTTCAGTGAATTCTACTTCAAGGATAACTATCGAAACGCCTATAGTTGTGATTTCTATCATGTTGGAAATGAGTCAACTTGGAAGCCTGCACCTTTTACCCTTGAACATTATAAAGAATTTATGAAGGTTGGTCGTCCATGATGAAGGCGTACTCGTACTATAAGGATACATGGAGAAAKAAATTTTCATAGCCCCAACCAATCACAATGGACGGAATTGTGTCAATAATAGATTCGAAGGAGCATCATCAACGACACATTTTTAAAGTAATTTGTTGAAATGGATTTGAACTTTGTCTAATATGTTCAATTCAAATATTTATCTATATAGTATGATGTTTAACAATTTTATGGTGTGATATACATTGAATTCAAGTCTTTCTTTATATAGCATTAAAGTTTGTATTTGACAGGGATTGATGATGTTATGATTGGTATGAAAATTGTGATAATTTATATTTGATAAAGAATGTTATGGAAAGTTTGTATTCGGTAAGGATTATTGTGGCAGTTTGTATTTGCTAAGAATTGTTGCGGTAATTTTTATTTTTAGAAAGAATGTTATTACAGAATTATGTGTTAATACATGTTGTGTCTATTTGTTTTGCAGAATGAGGAAAACAGAAAGTTGAAGAATTAAAATCTGACGCCTACCACATTTGCCAAAATTCGTTAATTATAAATTTCAACGCATTCAGTGAATATGTTTGGATCAAAACTTGATACATTTGATGAATGCATTGGAAAATTGCCACAAAATCGATCCGATGCAGAGCGCATTTAAGGAATGCATTTGATTTTTGGCCCAATTTATTTTTTGAATGCATTCCTTCTATTTCTATTGTTATTTCAAAAATCCATTCAAAAACGGAGTTGACTCCCACAATGCATCTAAGGGGGGAAAAACTCTATTGTCTTTTCAAGGTAACCCGAATTGAGTCATTTTGGCATACTTTACTTGCAATTAAAGCCCCAGATATGGTGTATTTAGCTCGTACCTTTAGTAAGCCCTTCTTCCCTTTCTTAATTAAACGACCTAAGCCCTTTTTTCGAGAAAGATAAGAGGTGGTGTAATATTAGAGGACTAACGCTAACTTAATTGCGAGGTTACCACCTTTCTAAAGTGGCAAGAACAAGCTACAGATCTTCTTTATTAAGCAATTTATTAGGAAAAGGAAAAACGTTGGGGCAGGGATCCCCTGTCCTCCATCCTTTACCAAGAGGTGTTCTGGTGTGAAAAGATGCAAATCCAACAAGAAGAGGAGGCAAGGTTCGGTGTTTGAAAGGTTTGCCTGGGGGTTCAAATATCTCCATTTTGAAAGGTTTCCAAAGCAAATGGTCTTAATGCTGTTTGAGTGTTAAAGCAATAAGGGCACTCTATTAAACCACATAGACTAGTTAACATTTCTCCTTATGTCGAAAGAATGTACTTTGAATACAATGCAATTCTGCCAAGATCCAATATCAACGTTGTCCCAAAATGGACAAGCTAAAACTAAAACAAGGTCACATTGTCAAGCCGTTCGACATCTAATCTTGAGAAAGAGAATAATCTCATTCTTAACTTTGCCTTCAAGTCTGAATCATTTGGGGCAAACATGGCACCTGAAATGCTCGCAATACCAGGATTCTGGCTATTCAGCACTGAGAAAACTGTAGCAAACTCGAAGCCATAGTTAAAGCAATAATGCAGAAGACCTTTTGGGAAGACGAACACATCACCTTCTATGAGAACTTTCTGGAATATTGTGTTCTTGGTATCAATGAATCCAGCGACAACAGTACCTGCACTAACAAAGATAATCTCAGAAGCCCTAGGATGAGAATGTGGCATTACCAAACCATCCACTTCTAAGTCAGTCCTTGCAGCTGATATCCCAAGAGTGTTGAGGCCTGGAAACTCTTCAGCAGTGACTATTGTTGTCAATGACCGATACAAGTTGCCTGTGTCGCCTTTCTTGTTCAATATTGAGGTTTGGAAATCAGAAACAGTAACGCCTGCTGGATTCTTGCAAGGAAAACCATTGATGAAGATTGTCTGCTTCGTAGTGTCTGTTGGGCAACTATCCTGGAGATTATCACTGTCCACTGCCCAAGAGAGCTCACAGATAAAGAACCATATTATTAGGAAGGCAATGCTACAAGAAAAGAGAACTGACTTCATCATTGGTGTGAAAGAACAGATGGATGACTTAATATCTAGTTAACATACCTGTTTTAGATATGAAATATATACTGAGCATGTTGAGGTTTGCATCACGAGTAAGTAAAGTTCTGAAGCTTGGAGTTCACTTCACTGCACACTTTTTCAAGTACCTTATGAAAGAAGTGCAATATACTCTAAAAGAAAGATGACTTCAAACCTTATCCGGAAGGTTATATGTCCGTGTTAGAGGTCCAAATATGTTGGAAATAATTATCTCACTTGTGCATTGGACCACTATCTCCCTACAGTAATGCTAGAAGTTTTTCTGGGATTTCTCATGGAGCAACATTGCTTCCAGGTTTAACATTGGAATCAACTAGTACAACACATGTGGCATAAATTAACTACTTGACAAAGATGAAAAGAATGCACAAGTTAAGAATTGATTGTGTTTTCTTCCTGTGTAAGATCAGCAGGGCGGAATAAGACATCACATCCAAGAACAAGAAAACATAAATTGTTGAATTCTGTGATATTGTTGAATTCAGGAAATGAACGTTTGTGCTTAAGTTATCAATATAAGAAAAAGGGTATTTTCCACATTGCAAATAGCTGCTGAGAGTGCACTTAGATCAAATGGGGACTAGTCCCCAAGCTACAAGCATAATACACAACCAGAACGGAGTGAAAAAGAATAGAACTAAACATATATTGCATAAACTCAATCAAGCAACATACAAGCTGGATTTTCCCAAGTAAAGCAGGGTTCYAGAATTTTCACTACTCATCACATTTATTACATTTCACAGGACCGTAAAATATTGTCAGGTGGTACAGGATTGGTGGAAAACATCCTTCATCCATTCTTCATATTCTTAGCAATCTGTCGAAAGATGGATTTGTTAAATCTCCATGTTATCTCCTGCATTGAGAAATAAGTTCAGTTAAACAGCTGAAATCTGCTGAAAACTGAAAGATAGAAAAYGGAAGTTGAATATAATGCTGAACTTCTCATGAAGGCAAGAAGCTCAAGCTTCTTCTTAGTAAGGTAGAGCATATTCTTGGATGTGCAGGAATACACGATGCAAACTGCAGCCACATGGGTAAATTTAGGGGCGTACACATGGGGTGTCACGTGCCCCAGGAATATTTTGGAAAAAAAAAAAGAAATTTCTTTTTCTGGTTTATATTTGTTATTCATCATACCCTTCTTCATAGAAAATTCATCTTCTCGAATTCTCACTCCTTCAGTGCCCCACGATTACCCTTTCTATGTACAAGAAAAAGAAGACTGAAAGCTCCGAAGAAGAAGAAGACCACCTTGTGTCCACCTATGCGCAGCTCCTTTTCTCCGTAGAAGAAGAGATTGAAAGTTGATTCGACTATCGAAAGAGTGTTTTCTTCAATAACTAAGGTTGAGAGTCGTCTGCACAATTCTATTAACTAAATAAGGCATTAGGATTTGACTGGTCAGGGAAGAAAGAAATGAGTTAAGACTAGCAGAGGAATGAGAGATGTTAAAACCCCTCACCAGTAGAAAACTTAATGCAGTTAGATTCTTCTATTATCAGAGTAAATCCTGTCCTTGGTGTCATTTTGACGGAGCATCTGTTAAGCAGACATCTGGAGTGGTGAGGATCTCTGAAACGAACTTTATCAAAGAGCAGAGCCCGCACAAGAAGTTATGGTCAATAACTCCTTCACCTTCAATAACATGTGCAAAATCAATCAGTTTAATCTCTGCTCTAGGATTCTTTCCTTCTAATGCGAGCTCCTTCTCAAACATCATATGGATTGAACAATAATAGAAATGGTAAATAGTCTAACCTTCAAATCATGCTTTCAACTCGAGTAACTGTGACATAATATCAGCGGATTCCCCAAATGCAAAAGCACAATCTGATTTCATATAAACTGATTTCATATAAACTCTTTTGACGTATTAGAAGAAAAAAAGTTTCTCAGAACTAATTTAACTTCCTCTGTAAGAAAGACCCTGAACTAATTTTCTATTAGGTTTCCAGTATCCCGACTCTTTTGTGCTATAGAACTGCAAACCCGATAGCCTAAATCCTAGCAGAAGGTTGATGATTCTCGGTCTTTCTTCAAACATTTCTCCATATAGTCCTCTGATGCTTGAGTAGGCGAGGTTCTAAAACCAATCTTGATGTCCATTATTGAGGGATTAACTCGACCAACAGTAAGATGATGCAAAACTAAGTGGGGTAGTAAGCCAGATCCATTAGATGCCTCAACAAGTTGAGTGCCACAGAAGCTAGAGAAGACTCYGTGAATGTGGTCAGGGATCCTAGTATCCAAAGAGAATGCACTATAAAATTCAACCTCATTGGACCACGTTCATCTCCCTGGAGAGGCTTGTAGAATCACCCTGAATCATCTACAAGGGGTCCAAGCTTTCCATTACCTGCTCGGTGACCTGCAACCTGGTAGCTTGGTAGCTTGAGCATATCTACAAAGAGAATCTTCCAGCAAAACAAGATCTGCTGCAATCAATAGGCTCCCAAATCATATGCCACAAAAGATTTTCCTAACAGTTGAAGAAGAAGTTATGAACTCATATTGAAAACAGAAGTGAAAATGCAAAAATAAGGAATCTAAGGGAAACGTGCAAGATCATAGGGGACATCTTTCTGTCATGCAAACAAAGACTCTTGTAGAGATGAGAATAAACAAAGCAGCAAATTATAGCTACACTGTAGCAAGATCAGTAAACTAGATAATAAAAAATTTTCTCTTTTTCTTATTATCAATGCTAAACTGCTTTCAGTTCACAAATTCCAAGCATTACCACTTGATAACTTTCTAACTGAATAAACTTAATCGATTGCCCTGGCTCACCGGACAACAACAAACTCCAGCTCAACATACTGATACCAGCAAAAGGAATATTGTAAGTTTTTAGTTAATATAACAAAAGCATTTATCACTTAACAATTTTCTACCTGAATAAAACTATTCCATCCATCTGCGTCACAGGACAAGATTGAGGCCAGAGCACATCAAGCTTTTAGCTTAAAAATTTTCAGTCAAATAGTACAATGGACAATCCACCAAAAACCGACCAAAAAGACTGCAACTTTAGATCAGGATATTTGATCATGCTCCATTTGCCAAATAAAAGGCCGTCTGCAAATAACTCAACATGCACCTTTTTGCCACAAAGGCAAAAGCTTACTTAAAACAGCTTATGTCGCCCAGAAATATAAGTTGAAAAAGAGAATCGCAAGCGACGAAAGTGACAAGTTTCTCCTAATGTCAAAAGGATCTACCATTATACACGCACGCACTCCTATAAGCCAAACTTYACATTAATCAGGACAGATACTTTGCAACTTAAATAAAGATCTAAACTTAAAATAAATTACTACTATATAGAAAGTACCTGTTCCAAAGAACATTAGTGAGCAAAGCACTTCCTTAAACAATACACAAAGGCAGAGACCAGCCCGGGAAGACGAATCAAGAAAATGAAAAATGATATTTCGTGTTCCCCTTGCGGAGAAAGGGAATACAAATCTGATCCATCCCTAGTATTGTCACTGCCGTTGTAGCAGCTCAACCTGAAAGTGAATAACTTGTTTCGGCCCATTTTTCCGGTCGATGCTGCCGAAACGAAGAGGCCGCCGCACCGCTACCGAGATTGCAAAGACTCAGCCTAGCCTGTTGGGGTTTATGCTCACAGAAGTGTTGCAGGAAAGCAACAATTCCAACACCCAAATAATTAAACCCCTAATTGTTAGAATATCTCCGGATCTTTTAAATACTCAAGAAATTACAATGGAAATAAAATGCAAGGATAATCAATAAAGACACAATTTTTACCAGATTTTCACGTGGACAACTCTCCGATGTGAAAAGAGGAAAAATTAGGGGACCTTTAGGTCCATCACCAGCTATATTCACTTCACACCAAGGTTCAAAAACAGGGCCACAGCCTCCTATTAAAGGAATAAGTAGAATAAGATCAAAAGTGGTGGTATTTTATTTTACTTTCGTATGTATGTCAAGTTTCACTTATTTTACACCTTTTAAGTCATTTTATAAATTCGGACTAGAGTCAAGTTTAATAGGGTTTTTTTGCCCTTGCTGATTCTGCTAAGCCCGTTCCCTTGAGTGTAGTTTCGCTGGATAGTAGACAGGGAAAATGGAATCTYGTTAATCAATTAATGTACATCACTAATTAGATAATGAGGCATTTGAAGAGAGTCATAGTTACTCTYGCCATTTATCYGCATTTGGTTGAATTTCTTCACTTTAACATTCAGAGCACCAAGCAGAATCACATGCAGTAGCATCCCATGGACCATTGCAATGCTTTGTTTTAATTAAACAGTCAGATTCCCCTTGTCTGCACTAGTTTTGAGTTGGTTGTTCGATCCTAGGGGAAGACCCCCGAAGGAGTTGTTCCCAGTCCGTCCTTTGATCGTCACGGGGCGACTTGCTTTTGCTGTGGGAGCAGCTCAAGCAATCTGTTGACAATCGACAGGTTTGGAATTGAACTCTTGTGCCTAGCTCTCAGAGCTGACCCTTTTCCCGAGGTTATAGATCCATTTTGTTGACTTCCCTTGCCCACATTATTCCATTGACCAGAGGCTATTCACCTTGGAGACCTAATGCAATTATGACGACGATGAGGCGTGAACACCACTCGATCCTCCTGATTTTCAAKGGGCTACCRGGGGTGCAATGGACACCACGTGAAGAAGTGCAGTGCCTTCCGGCCACTGGACCCTACCTCGGCTGAGTTATTTCTAGGGTGGGTAGATTGTTATACAAAAAATATAACTCTTCCCCACACTCCTGTCAACGTCCCCGGATTTCCTAACGTTGCCGTCAACTGCCACGTTTCGATTTAGAAATTTTAACCCGATTACTTTTTGGAGTATGCGCATAATGCGCTATCTGTTGGGCTTCCCCCAGCCATTAGGATTGACTAACTCATGTGCAAGTCTCATTCACATGGAATCTTTCCCCTTTTCCGCTTTCAAAGTTCTCATTCGAATATTTGCTACTACCACCAAGATCTGCATCAACAGTGGCTCCGCCCTAGGTTTTACGATGACAGCCGAGACCTCCTACTTATCAGGGCTTGGCACTTGCCTTGACGATCGAGTTAGGTGGCCCGCTTGAGAGCCATCCATTTTCGGGCTAGTGGATTCGGTAGGTTAGTTGTTACAAACTCTTAGCATATTTTAACTTCCATGACCACCATCCTGTTGTCTCAATCGACCAACCCCCTTTGTGCTATATGGGTCCACCACCAACCATTCACTATCACTAATAAAAGGTATTATAGCCAAGGTCCAACACAACTATAACAACATACAGCCTCAAGAGAGAAATTACAACAAAGATCAATATAAAAGGAGAAAAGAAAATCTGAAATTCCACYATAAGCAGCCTCTGATTGCACATAATAATTGACAGTCGTCGAAATCCAATCTTCACCATGTAGAGTGAAATGAGGTACAAGATGTCTTCTTCAATTAGTAAAAAAAAATCAGCCAAATCAGACCACAAGCGACACTCCAATCAACCAGTTTACGATTGGTTCCGGAGCTGTCCAGAAACGTGGTGAATGCATTCTTCTTTCTCTTTCTTTCTCTTCTTTATCTAGAATGTTCTCACACACTCTTGCTCTCTTACACCACAAGGTTGAAATATAATGGACAATGGGCTTTTCAAAAACCATCYAACTTAGAMCTTTTTCCACAAAGGAGGGAAGCCCAAAAATCTAACAAATCTCCCCCTCCTGACTATGTTGAAGACCTTGCCATCTTGACAATTGAGCAATATATCTCAAACTTCCATCTAGGCCAAGTTTTAGTCAACATATCAGCACCATTATCATCACTGTGAATTTTCTCAAGTGTCACCAACTTATCATTCAAGACATCACGTATCTGATGATATCGAACATCAATATGTGAAGACGACATTTCTTCATGGTGACTTAGAGGAAACCTTTGAAGAATTCTTCATGGATTGAAGACATCTTTACAATAGAAGAAAATATTTTAGAGAAGTTAATTCCCTCTCCTAATTGAAACCTTTGACAACCAATCTAGCTTTATACTGAGGACGTGAAGAATTATGTTCCGGCTTCAATTTGGATACCCCGTGATTTTTCAAACATCTCATGCCTTTAGGCAACTTTACTAACTCAAATGTGTGATTATCAGTCAAAGACTTCATCTTATCTTCTATTACACTTAACCACTACTGTCTTTGTTCACTTTCAATGACTTCTTCATAACTCTATGGTTCTCCTCTATTTGTCAAGAGTACATATTCATTCGCAGAATATCTGGTGAAAGGCTATCTAACTCCGCTAGACCTTCTGATCAGAACTGATTAAGTATCTACTAGTGGGTTCATAGGTACCTCTGGTTGAACATTATTCAAATTATCTGTCGAAGCATCCAAACCATCAACCTTAACATTACCCTGTTGAACTTTAGTCGGTGTACCATCTTCAATTGTATCAGATACATGTCGGGCAGAAATCAGACCTACATCAACAAGTTCATTTTGCAACTAAGAACTTGTCTTTTTTTTGTTTTTTCAATATCTTCAATATTCAGATCTTTAAAGAATACCACATCTCGACTTCTAACAATTTTCTTCTCAATTGGATCATACAATCTGTACCCAAACTCATCCTGACCATAACCTAAAAAAATGTCTTTGCATCTAGCTTTGATCTCTCATCCTTCAGAATGTGAACAAAAGCTTTGCAATTAAAACTCACAAATGATCATAAGAACAATATTTTCCTGACCAAAGATTTTCTGGAACATTACAATCTAAAGCAATATTAGGAGTCAAATTAATGACATAAGCCATAGTACATAAAGCTTCACCCCAAAAACTTTTTGGTAGCTTTGCCTTCGACTGTATGCACCTAACTCTCTCAGCCAATGTCCTGTTCATTCTTTATGCTAAACCATTCAACTAAGGGGGCCTTTGGAGGAGCTTTCTAGTGTCATATACTGTGATATCTGCAATACTCATCAAACGATCCACAATATCCACCACCATTATCTGTATGGATACACTTCACATCTTTCCCAGTCTGTCTTTCAATCAAAGCCTAAAACTGCTTGAACTTCACAAGAACTTATTTATTTTTTTTTTGTTTTCAAGGCATAAACCTATAATTTTCTGGAATGATCATCAATGAAGGTGACAAAGTAAGAAGCACCTCTTAATGGTTGTACCTTCAAAGGAACACAAACATCAAAATGTATCAAGCTAACAAACTAGATTTTCTAGAAGGCAGTTGAGTTCTAAAAGATACTCTATTTTGCTTTCCTTCCAAACGATGAGTACATTTCTCCAACCTTGCTTTCTTTACACCTGAAAGAACATTTTTCTTGACTAAACGGTCAAGTCACTTTGCACTAATGTGATTGAGCTAACTGTGCCATAAATCTGATGGAGTACTATTTTGCACCACATTTACACCACCTCTCGAAATTGAAGAATTTATCAAATAAGATTAAAACACTTCCTTCCTCGAGCCACGATTAGAGAGTTACTAATAAGYTTCCATTGCCCTCTATCAAATTTGTTGGAGAATTCATCATTATCTAGTTTTCCTACTGAAATCAAATTTAATCAAACATCTGGAGCATGTCCGATATCTTTCAGCAACAACTTGCTACTACTATCAATTTCAAGACATACATCGCCTATGCCAATTACCTTTGAAACACAACCATTACCCATCCTTAACACTCCAAAATCACTAGAAGTATAAGAAGGAAAGATTCTTTCTTACACGTGACATGATATGCAGCACTGGTGTCAATCACCCAATCTGTGTCATCAAATGCAAAAATTAATCATATATTCATATACAATAATTAGCTCACCGAAAGTGGTAGTAGCAACGCGATCACTGTTGTCTTCATCGTTCTTTTGTTATTTGATGTCAACGTCTTTATTCTCTTTCTTCCACTTGAAACAGTATCTCTTGATGTGCCATTTCTTTCTACAATAATTGCATGTGAGATATTTATACCTGGACCTAGACTTGCTTCTACTCTTGTCTCTATTTTTCTATTTTTGGCCTCTATTCTAATTCGTCCCCCTCTCTTCAGTAATCAAAATCTCTGACTGTGATGATGAAGGGGAACCAAGAGTTCTTCTTCTAACTTCTTCATTAAGAATACCATGCTTGAAATATTCCAAACTAATACTAACAGCTGGAGCAGTGTTAGTCTATGAAGTTTGAAAAGTCTCCCAAGAACCAAGTAAAGTATACAACAGCCACAATCCAAAGATTTCATTATCAAATTTCACTCCAACTTTGGATAACTGATCAACAACACCTTGGAATTCATTTACATGGTCATTGATAGAGGTACCCTTCTCTTTAGATCTCAAATATGTCATTTTTTTGAGCAAGAACAATTTACTATTGCCAGTCTTGGAAGCATACATTTTCTCTAGTGTCTCCCACAACACCTTGGCATTAGTATCATTGGTGATATGGTTTAAGACATCATCTTAAACCTACTGTCTAATATACCCATGCACTTGTTGCTGCTCAAGTTCCCATTCCTCATCAAATTTTGATTCGTGTTTCTTGGTAGTAAAACAAGGAAGGTGAAAACTTTTCACAAACAAAAGGTCTCCCATTTTCCCTTCCATTTATTGTAATTTGTGCCATTCAAAAAAATTATCCTACAAGTATTTACCTCCATAATTCAAACAGACCAACACAATCAACAAGGCTCTGGTACCACTTTTTGTTGTGATTTATGCCTACAGAAGGGTTTCATAAAGGCAACAACACCAAAATAATTAAACCCCCACTTGTTAGAATATGTTAGAAGTTTAAATAATCAAGGAAATCACAAGGGAAAAAAATTCAAAGATAATCAAGAGAGACACACAATTTTTATGTGGAAAACCTCTCCAATGTGAAGAGGAAAAACCAAGAGACTTTTAGGTCCACAACCAGCAATCCACTAGCACTAATAAAAGGTGTCACAACCAATATTCAACACAGCTGTAACAACATATATTCTCAAGAGAGCAATTACAACAAAAGTCAACATAAGTGGAGAAAAGAAAATTAGAAATTTCACCAAAAACAATCTCTAATTGCGCTCATAATAACTTAAAATTTGACAGTCGAAATCTAATATCCACATCCAGAATGAGATACAATATGTCTTCTTCAACTAATCAAGTAATTAACCTAAATCCGACTACAAATGACCCTCAAATCAACCAATTTATGATTGGAGCCAGAGTTGTCCAGAAAAGTGGAAAATTGCTTCTTTTTTCTCTTTCTCTCTTTTCTTTGTCTAGGATCTTCTCACACACTCTTGCTCTCTTACACCACAAGGCTGAAAATGACCCTTATATATATATATATATATATATAGAGTGGACAATGGAACTTTCTAAAGCTATCCAACTTGGGTCTTTTTCCACATAGAAGGGAACCTAAAAACCCAACATAATCGGAGGACAATGAACTAGCTTGAATCTCCACTACCTAAGCCATCAGAATGTATTTTGATAGTAGAAAAGCTCATGATCAAATTGACAAGTTCATTCGTAGAATCTTGGGGGTAAAGGTGATCAAGTTTTATATAAAAATTACAGAATAGAAAATGGGAATCAGAAATTGAAGAAACAGGAGCCTTCAATAGGGTTCTTGATTTGCATCTTCAAACACCAATATGGATTCGGTCAAAGGAAATATCCACGCTATTTTTGGGCTGCCTGCTAGGAGTATTTTACATTGAACAGCCCATGAGAGGAAATCAAGTTGGATAAAAATAAAGCAGGCCCAGGTCCATTAATTCGCATGTTACACCAAACCTGTCTTTATGGAGGCCTAAGCAGAGAGGTTCTTGCTTTCTCTATAAATAGGGCATCTTGTAACCCAAACGAACAAGTCTTACACTACATATTCTTAGCTTTTTTCATACTTTTGAGATAGAGAATTTGGAGAACTCATTTGGAGGAACATCTTGGAGGTATATTCAATGAAGTTACATGAGGATTTCTTCACCAAATCAGGTTCTTTCTTTTCCATTTCCTTATTGTAATCATGCCTATTATGTTTCCCATGGTTGATTTAATGACTTTCTTAGGCTAAATTTTTATGGTTGGTTAGGTTTTTTGTAAAGATGGTTTCTTTATAATGGCTTGAGTATTTTTGTTCATTCACATACTATCTTGGTTATTGTTAACTGTTATTGTGGTGTTCTCAATGCGTTTATAAATTAACTACCTATAAATGATCTACTAATCAATTGTGAGGAAATGGGAGGTGAAATAATTGACTAGAAACTAGGTAAAGATAAGCTGTAGTATTAAGTCGACTAAGGATAGAATTGGTTTCTATTAGGCAATTATCGAAAGTAGGTGACTGTGGTTAGTGAAACGGGGTAATTTTATAAATCATTAATGCAATTTTTGATTAAACTAATTCACACAGAAATATGACTTTAGTTAATTAAAATTAGGGGGTTTATGTTGAGGGATTGGGTAAAACCTAATTTAAGAAATTATACCCTTAACAATTAGATCGAATTTCAAAATTATAGCAATAAATGTGTGATTAACTTAGGTTATTATTAGAATAAATCGGATCAAGAGCCTAACCAACTCCTTTTGGTACTTTAATAGTTAACCTCATAGTTAGACTTTCTAGTGCTTTTTCTTCATTTGTAGTTGTTAATTGATATCACTAATAATTAGTAGGTTTAGATTAGGAAAATTTGGTAATTTTTGTACTCAGATTAAAAATCTTTATGGGATGGACACTTGATTCACTCACTATACTCTTTTGGACACTAGTACATTTGCTAGAAATTAGTGCATCAAGTTTTTTGGCGCCATTGCTGGGGATTTTTAGTTGATATCATATAGTTGTTGAATTTTCTTGAGATTAGACCATTTTTCCCTTTTTATTATTGCTTTCAAGTATGTGTTTTTTTAGTTTGAATATGTAGTAGATCTTCCAATGAACCTTTAGAGACTAATGCAAATAATCTTGAAGTTATTCTTAAAGATAGTAGAAAGCAAATTAGAAAGCGAAAAGCTAAGGTAAGAGACAATGAAATAATAGATTTGGGAGATAATAGCAAATCTAAGGATAAGAAATTAGAGTTTGACAAGGCTAAGACTATGGGTGACCAAGAAAATGAGGAGAGGGTCAAAACCCTTAGAGAGTATACCACTCCAATGGTGGAAGGGGCTCATCCCGCAATAACTAGACCTAGAGTATCTGTTAATAACCTTGAGATCAAATTTGCAATAATCCAAATGATCTAACAAAGTCTGYAGTTCTATGGTTTGTCTAGTGAGGACCCAAATGCTCGTGTCTCTAACTTTTTAGAGATTTATGTCACTTTCAAGCAAAATAGGGTGAGTATTGACGTCAGTAGGTTAAAACTCTTCTTTTCACTCTTAGGCCTCATTTGGTTTATAGGAAAGTAAAGTTATAATCAGATTGTGATTCCTTGCAATCAAATTCTAAGGAATTAAAATCTTTAGAGATTCACTTATCTTGTTTGGAATGAAATTGAATGTAAATGGGAAGGGAATTTATATTTGTATCAAGTTGTCTAAATTAGCCTCATGAATGGATTTAATAATTTGAAATATTGGTGTTAATAAAGTATTATTAAAATATGATTAACCGATCGTAGATTTATTTCCATTAAGCAAATAAATCTAAGTATTTAATTTATATTAAATCAAATATAATAGTTTTGCTAGATAATGAGGAAATTATTTAAAACAAATATGAACTTTTAAAGAAAGGGAGACATTTTTTTAGTTCAAAATATTAGGATTAATATAAAAATCAAAATCCTAACTTATATAATTACTATCTTAATTTTAAACATAAACGAAACTAAATTCTGAATTTGCTTATAAGGTTTAGGAGAAGAGAATCTTTTGAGAAAGTGTTCAGAAGTTTTTTTGGGGAAAATGTTAGAGGGTTTTTTATTGAAGAGTCAAGTCATGGAGGAGAAGAACGAGAGGAAGGAGGGGAGAAAAAATAAGGTTATTGAAGTCTTTAAAACTTATTACAGTGTTTTTATTTAAAATCATGAGGAAAGTAATGAGAATACCACCTCCCTGCAGGTATTCTTTTTCTCGGGATTGTGTAGTTATTTTTCTTGATTTGAGGAATCAGATTCCTTTCTCAAAAATAAGTCATGATCTCTAAATGCCAAAATTTAATAATGAGGAATCAGATTACTTTCTCAGTGCAGAAGCCTTGACAATTAAACAAGGCCTTAAGAATAAGTCTAAGCCTTGGTTAAACTTCCTCTCATTCGGATCCATAACAACTTGGGACCAATTAGCCTCCTCCTTCCTAAATAAATACTCTCCTACCTTCCAAAACAATCAAGTTTAGGAATGATGTTACCAACTTTGCTCAAGATAGCGGAGAAACATTGTATAACTCTCGGGACAGGTTTAAGGATTACTTGAGAAGGTGCCCCTGTCATGCTTTACCTTTGTGGATGCAAATTAAAATTTTCTATAATAGGATGATTAGATAGTCTAGGTCTATGATGGATGTGGCTAGTCGGGGTAGTAATATACGTAAGCCACCTCAAGAAGCTTGGGATTTGTTTAAGGAAATGGCATTAGTGGTCACCAAGGGCCTAATGAGCAAAAATACAATGCTAGGAGAGGGAGTGCAATGGAGTTAGATRCAACCCAAACCATACTTTGTCAACTAGCTGTAATTTCTGGGGGATTTGGGTATAGGAGGTAGAATTAATATAAATATTGTGGTGGTACTCGAGAGTATAGATTGCCCATAAAACCATTATTCGAACCCAAACTTCCAACAAAAACCACCAAGAAGGTGCATACTATGTAGGTCATAATCCTAGACCTAACAATCCCTATTCGAATACTTATACCCCCGGTTGGCGTAATCATCCTAATTTCTCATGGAACCAAAATAAAATACTAGTTATAATTTCAATGTTAGACCACAACAACCCTCAGGTTTCCCTCCTCAAGAAAGAAATCCAATTTAGAAGATTTGGTTAGCAAATTATCACTTGTGCCGAAACTAGATTCTAAAACTAAGATAGCTTCCATAAAGAACCTTGAAAATCAATTGGGAAAAATAGCTAATTTGTTGAGCCAAGGGTTTAAGGGWCATTACCTATAATATTGAGGCTAACCCTAAAGATTTTCATGTCATAAGCTTAATAAGTGGAGATGCTTTGTTATAATTGTGTGCCCTAAAGACAGTGTATTTCTATAATTTGCAATAAAAAGTAATTCCATATACTCTATTTTGGTGCATATATTAAATTTCATATTTTATTGGAWTGAGTCCATGCTATTAAGTAAATGGTTTATATGATGGGTCGTTTTTCATAGATAGGCATAAACCATGGGTTCTTAATTAGCAAGACAAATTGGATCTTGGTCTTTTATAGAAATGGGCATTCTATCACAATAAGATCATCGTGCAATGGATTCTAATGRTGAATGACTTCCCTTAGTCAGTGGAYAGTTCGTTCACTCCAATTGCAAAAGCATATTTGATATACATAGAGTAGGACTTGTGATATTGGTTTTTGTTAAAGTATTATATCTATAGAAACCAGAATTTCACTGCTACTATGTAGATAAATATGCTAGCACTTGAGTACTAGTCGATGGGTGAACTTAGAGTTGTATTATTTGATATACTATGGGTGAGATCTTTGCATAGATCAATAACCTTATATTTTGGGAGTACGGTATCTGATTAACTAAGATAGACTAATACAAGATATTTTGTGTGTTTTATTTTTCGAAGAATTAATCACCACTTTGTGATTGTCCAAAGGAGAATCAAATGATTTAGGGCCCTGGGAAGGTGACTTAAGAATCTGTACTTCCGGGTAGCTCCTAATGATAAGTAAGGACATTCGAGTTAGTCAGAGATTATTGGACTTGTAATACCCGAAATTTTTTCTTTATTAATTTTTATTTGATTGTGTGAATTTGCATGCCAACTAGGGTTAGATAATGTTCTATGTGGTTATTGTTCTAATTGTATGTTTAATAAGTACGGAATTATCGTGTTTGTCGGATTAGGGTCCTCGGTTGGTTAGAGGCTCGACTCGGTTGGGCTTATTAATTTCATTCGAAAAACTACATTTATCGATCGAAGAAAAAGCCGTAGAAATTTAATTAATGGATGAGGTTAATTACGGATGGGGAAAACCCGAAGGATTTGGGTTATAGCCCAAGTTTTAAAAAGAAAAAAAAAACTAGAATCTTTTTCTTCTTCTTCTTCTTCCTCATTGTGCCGCCGCCGCCCAAACCCTACCCTAACCATGCCGTCSCAAACCCTACCTGTAACACCCCTAGATTAGGAACTGTCCTAAACTGAGAGTATTACAACATTTCATTCGCAAATAATCAACTATCATTTAAAACTCAACATTTATTCAAAATGAAAATAGCGGAAGCCTCAAGAATTTAAACTATTCAAAAATAACATAATTATCTTATTACATAAAATTAGTTGAAAACCAGTTCCCGGGTATCACAGCTCGCCCACAAGTGACCTCTTCGCCCCATTTAGTTACATATCATCTGAAATGACACATAAGAAAATAAATGAGCTAAAAAGCCCAGTAAGTAACCTCAATGCATGAATGCATCAATTTGTCCTACATGTCATGAAATTATAAAATTTTGCCTTTAAATAAAAACTACTTTCCAAATATTCCTTTTTCAAAATCTCATTACAAAACATTTCCTTCAAAATTTACTTACAGTAAAACATTCCATTTCCCTTCATTTGTGAGCTCACTAGAGTGTAATGCCTAGCCATTAGGCTTGCAGTGGGCCATTCTTATTTGGAACCCGATTACATTCTTTACCTCCCCGAGGTGAATCATGTCCTCCCCTCCTCGATCCCCCATGCCCCATTTCCCACTCACATCCTTCATGGCCAGGTTTACACTCCTTTCCGAAAACTTTAAAATTTTCCTTTAAAATTCCATTTCCTAAACCATTCACCTTCTAAGTGTGTGAATGGCTCATGCCACATGTGATGTAAAATTCTAACTACATGCTCATGACATGAATTGCATACAATCTTATGTAATATAACATTTGACAATTAGTACAAGATATGAAACATGATAACATTTCATTTGACAATACAGGATATGAACACATTAACATTCCACACAATTACACACATCAACATACAATCTTATACACAACATATCAAAGCAATTAAAAGCGTTCAATATCATTCATTTATAAATTTAATGAGATGAGAGGATTACTTACCCGGAGTCCTTTACGTTAATGGGTTCTTACTTAAATTGTGAAGTAAACTCCTTCAACTGGTCTTATCGTAAGCCCTCAAAATGACCTAGTTGATTATAGAAAGATGGCCTACTTTATTCGATCGTCCCAACTTAGGTATTATGTGTTTAATTCAAGAATGTCCTTTATTAATTATTAATCCATTCTTAGTTCCCACATTACCAATTATCATGTATTTTTAATGTTACAATTTAAACTCCTTAGCTCGGGTATAAATCTAACTACGTTCTCTCATCAATTCACTTTAGGTCATAATTATGTACAAGTCATAAAATTTCAATATCATATGTTAACGTTTTCACCTTTAGGTTCACGATATCCAAATGTCTAGGGAATAGCGATAGGTCCTTGGGCATGCGTTCAAGCGGCAGGCGCAACAGCATCTGGGCACTTGGGTGTCAGTGCGCCTGGGCATCGAGCGCGGGCGGCAGGCACTGGGCCCCTGCTGGGCACCTGGTGCTGCTGGCAATGGGCGCTTGCTGGTGGCTGGGTGCTGCTAGTCTAGCGCTAACACTTGGCATCTCTGTTCTGGAAAGCTGGCCAATCGCCAGCCAAGCGACAGTTTTCTGGTGGAGCTCCAGCAGTTGGTGGCATCTACTGAACTCTGGTGGTCGAATCTGGGCAGAGCGACGGCTGGCAAGAAGCTGACTGGCCATGCGGCGAGAGCCCCGAGCAGTTGCACGAGCAGTAAGCCTTGCGAACATACAGCAGGGCAAAACTAGACCAAGCGCAGCTCCAGTTGTGCAGATCTCAGGGCAACCGTTGTGGTACGGAACAAGGGTCAGCAGATCTCGGTAAAGCGGAGAGCAGGCGGGCCTCAAGCACGGCAAGGGAACCGAGCTTAATGGTTTCGCGAGGCAAGGGGTTGTGTCGCGGAGCTGGATTGGATGATCTCAAGCCGGCGCGATGGAGATGGGCAACCCGAGCGATGGCGGATTAGCGCAGGAAACAGCGCGTGAAGAGGAAGAACTGCATCAACGGCAGCGGCAGTCCTAGACGGCGGCGGCGAGAAGAGAAGAAGAAGAGGCGGCAGGTAGGGTTGGGCGGCAGTGCCGGGAGGAAGAAGATGAGAGTTTCTTTAGGTTTTTTCTTTTCTTTCTTTTATTTTCTTATAATTTTTCTTTCTCTTCCTTTTCTTTTTTTTAAATTTATATTTTGGCCATAATCCGACCCTTCGGGCCTCCCATCCCAATTTAACCTAAAATTCGTAAAAATTTAATATAACGGGGCCTTCCTTTCGATAAAAAAGTTCACTTTCCGACTAACAAACAAATAGGCCCACAAGTCGAGCCTTTAACGAAACAATAACTCTTATTCGACATGAACTAAATTCTGTACTTATTAAACGTGCGATTTTAAAATATTAATCCATATAAAACGTCCAACCCCAGTTGGCACACAACTCCACGTAAATCCAACAAAAATTCATAAAAGTAAAATCCCGGGTGTTAAACTACTCACCTCTTCTTCTTCTCTTCTCAGCGCTGCCATCCTCTATTCCCTTGCTATTAACCTTAGTGATCGCCAGTTGAGGCCGAGGCGCTCGCGTCACGTCGTGTTTCATTGTGCTTTGCTGCTCCCTCGCTGCCCAACTCTACATGTGCCGTTACTCGATCGAGGATCGATCTACCGGGCTGCCTAAAGACCTCCGATTCGAGTGGAGCTCCTTCTCTCTTCTATTGGACTCCAAGCTTGCTGGCGTCGCTTCGCCCAGAACGGGCCTTCGTTTTCTTTCCTTCTTCCCCTCTTCCTCCTGCCCACTGCGACGCGCTTTTGATTCGAGTTCCCAGAGCCTGCCTGATAGACCTCCTTGATGCTATCCTCTGCTGCTCGCTCAGCGGTTCACGAATGTTCCGATCAAGGGAGGATCCGCGCACACCCGAACCGGAGATGTCCCAGATCTGGGAGTCCTCCCCGAATGGCCGTTGAGTCCCTGCTGTTATTTGCACTGCTGTGCCCATCTGGCCCGAGCTCGTTGGAAATGCAAATCCACGGCTGGCACCCGCGCTAGCAATCACTCACCGGATCTGCTTTATCTTCCTCTTCTCCATCTCTGCTCGACCGGCAAAATTGCTATAAGTCGCGCGCAAGGTTCTGAATCCGCGCACCGCTCGCCCGCTTGGCCCGCACCCCTGTTCTCAGTTTGTTTGCTTGCTGAGCGGTTTGTGGCCTTGCCCGCTGACTATTTGGCCTGATTTAGTCGAGTTTCAGGCCAGAAGACTAGAGGCAAACATCAGTTGCTAGTTCCAGAACAGGGGTGCCAGCAGCACGAAGGCGCCCGCAAACGGCCAGGCGCCCAGTTGGCCCATGCCCTGGAGCATCGCGCCAAGCGCCAAATGCCCAGATGCCGAGAGCCCAAGACTTTCCAGGATCCACTTGGACTTTGTGAGGCTTAAAGGTGGGATTAATTAATTATATAATATATGGACTTATGGAAATTATTCCTAAAAGAATTTGCCGAAGAAACATAAATTAAGTATTAATACTCGAATGAAGGGAATTTAAATTGTACCCTTAAAAGACGTGGATTTGGTAATGCGGGAACTATATGCGGGCATCTAATAATTGGCAATTTAACGTTTATTGGGAAAAACCTAAATATTAGTGGCAATCATACTAAATAAACTAATCTATTCTGGTTCATCAAATTAGGTTGTTTCAAGCTGCTTGACATTGACGAACAGTCGAGGATTTCATTTGTGGACTAATAAGAACCTTTAACGTAAAGGACTTCAGGTACGTAAAATCTCCCCATTTCATTAATGCATATGATTGGATATGTATCTGAATTACCTTTAAGTAGCATGTTAATGTGTATTGAATCTGAGTTATGTAAGTAAATTCTACACATTCTCATTAACGCATATGTATTTGTTGCTTTATTTGAAATTGCTTTAGGTGAATTGAATGGTGCTTGAAATATGAGTTCTATGTAAAGTAATCTTTCACATTCTCATTACGTATATTGTTGTTTCATTGAATCTGATTTCTAGGTAAGTAAACCTCACATCTTATTAAATTTTGGTTATGGAATATATAATCTGAACTCGGTTTAGTTGGTCTAATATGTTATGTATTGGGATTGTGTGTTGAATGTGGGTAAATTGTGTTGGAATGCTTTACATGTGTTCATATACCTGTATTACTTTTATGTCGAATGATATGCTATATGTTTCATATTTTGTAATGTTTGTCGAATGTATGTTATATACGATTGTAGGCTTTCTCATGTCATAAGCATGTAGTTAGAATTCTACATCACTTCTAGCATGAGCCATTTGCACATTAGACAAATGAATGGTTTAGGGAAATGGGATTTCAAAGAGAAAGTGTTAAAGATTTTGAATGTTAAAGTTTTCAGGAAAGGAGTGTTAAAACTAGCCACGAAAGACTGTAGTGGGAAAATGGGACCTTGAGGGGACCGGCGCCACCGACCCTACCCTCTTAGAGGGTAGGGAAGAATGTAATGTTCACCTCTTGGAGGTGAAAGATGAAAGGTAAACCTTTTTTTTTTTTTTTTTGAAAAAGGATGTTAGCCGCTTTGCGGTACTACCGGATGAGCAATGCTGATCAGGTTCCAATAACTAATTGGCCCACTGCCAGCGCTAGTGGGTAGGACGTTACGCTCTAGTGAGCTTACGAATGTAATGAAATGAAAGGTTTTACAAGTTATGAATTTTGAAAGGAAAGATTTTATGGAAAGGTTACACAAGAAAATGATTTGGAAGTTTTTATTGAAAAAGTGAGTTTTTTTATATAATTCATGACATGTAGGGCATGTTCATACATTCATGCATGAGATTTACTTACTGGGCTTTATAGCTTATTCTATTTCTCTCGTTGCATTTCAGATGATGTGTAGCCAGATGGTGCGAGGAGGTCGCTCGTGGGCAAACCAAGATACCCTAAAGCATGTTATAAATAAATTTTAAGGATTTAGATAGTAGTTAACTATTTCTTATTTGGTTTGGGTGAATGTGTTTTAAATTCTTTTGGTTTCTTCAAATTTCTGTCTGAATAATTGTTGGGTTGGTGAGAAATTTGTTGAAGCATATTTCTCTTTACGATGGATGTTTAATTGGATTGGAGAGTATTTTGTGAATGGGTGTTTGAGAATATTGAGAATTTTTTGAGTGTATGCAGGGGATAGTTATTGAGATTGCAGAGGAAAAATTGCCGAAATTTTTATAAAATATTAGACAAGGGTTTAGACTTCTTTAATTTTCTATAGTAATTAATTGTTCTATGAGTAAGGTAATGTAATATTCTCAGCTTAGGACAGTTCCTAATTTGGGGGTGTTACAGGACTAGCTATCTAAGGATAGTAGATGTAGTTGAAAAGGTGTTACTATATTTTTCCTCTCTCAATGATGGGTGTTACGAAGAAGGGTATATTAATCATTTCACCTGTAAGTCGAAGAGCATGCTCATGCAAAGTTGTTCGTGAGGTCAGTGTATCCATATGGTGATAACTGGAACACTTGAAATGACCAAATATAGCTACTAGGTAGTAAGGGTATTTTTATCATTTTAGTAGTTATGAATAATTAATCTTTTGGTCCCTTGGGTAGCTCAATATTATCTAAGAACTTAATCGTATAACTGGGCTTCTAGGATGAACTTTTTTAGTGAGAGGTATTATCTTATTTAGTTTAGTCCATATTTATTGGGCTAGAATAAATTAGTCCATTGGATATTTAATTAATTACTTAGATTGATCCAAGAAAATAATTAATTAAATAATGGACTCAGGGCTTAAATTAGAGCAGAGAAAAACTAGACCGGGTCGATAAAAGACTAGGAATTTCGGCCTTGCAAAGGAAAACCCTAGGGTGGCCGAAACTTTCCTTGTATTGGTAGGATTTTGATCACCCTAGGGATTTCTATCCTTTGGCCGAAATCCCAGGAAGTTGAGGATTCCAAGACTCTGTTATTCTAGGGTTTTGTTCTTTAACCCTAATAGAGATGATTTTCTTGGTAAATCCTCCTCACTCTCTGAACTCCTTCTCTGGCGCCACTCTCTCTTTCTCTCTCCCCTTCTAGCGAAAGTTCACTATAGGTTCTCACTAAACCTAGTCCAGATAGGTCGAGTAATACCTAGGAAGATCATAAGAGTTTTCATGCTGTTTTCATGCAGAGAAGTCAAAGACTCGGCATAAAGAATCATCCTCAACACATTACAGAAACTAGGCAGCTTTTAGAGCACTTCCTTTAGCTCAGTCTAAAGAGTTGAGCCTCACAAAGGACAAAAAGTAGTTTTTTCCTAAACTCACCTTATGAGGACTAAAATTCAGAACTTTTACTTCCACTGAATTATTTCTTACTTCGTAAGATCCTTCAGCTTTAGAGGATCAAAAGGACAATATAGAAATTTCTATGATAGAACTACCTTCCTCTAGAGTTGATGGTCTAGGATACATAAATAGGGAACCAAAAGATAGTCCTAAATTTGAAAATGAGAGGAAAGCAAAGATAAAAAATATAGTGATGAAATTGATTWCAAATCTTTACCTTTCTCCTCAAGTAGTGGAGCCTTCTAAGGATAATCTTCAAGTTAGGAAGTTTCTAGAAAAAAATGTAAAAAATTGGAATAAAATCTTCATTTTTTTGAACTCATATCTTAAATGTGCAAATATGAAAAATTCTTGAAAGATATTTTATCCAATAAAAGGAGATTGCTAGATTTTGAAGCTATTTGCTTGAATGAGGAATGTTCTCCTGTGTTACAAATAAATTGCCACCTAAGCTTAAAGATCTTGAAAAATTCATAATTCCTTGTCATATTAGCGATTTATTTTTCAAACATGTGCTATGTGATTTAGAGGCTAGTATCAATTTTATGGCTTATATCTTTAGGCATTTGGGGTTAGGAGAAGCAAAACCTACAAACATGACCCTCCAATTGGCAGATCGATCTATCAAGTATCATAAGGGGGTAGTAAAGGATGTCTTGGTTAAAGATGATAAATCTATCTTCCCAGTAGATTTTTTAGTCATGGATATGGAAGAAGATGTTAATATGACCTTATTATTAGGAAGAACTTTTCTGGCTATCGAAAAAACTCTAGTCGATGTAGAAGAGTGGGGGATGAATGTGCAGCCTTCAAGAYGTCTAAACACTAACCAAGACTTAAGTAAGGTTGTTCAATTTCTTGAAGCTAAACACATTGGACACAATAGGGGGTCTAAACTTTTAGAGGTAGAACAAAAAGGAGACCAAGACTTAGTGTTGAAAGCCCTCAAATAGATTGAAAAGCAAAGAAAAGAAAATTAAGAAAGTCAAAAGGGAGATCTAAATCAATGCATGAGAAAGACACTATACCTCTTGAATTTATTGATGATTAAAGATTTTTACTTCCTAATTCTTGTTTGAGGTTCTTGCAAGGAAAGATGAAGTCATCTTATTTAGAGGGAAACTTGTGAAGTACATGGAAAAAAGAGGAAAGGAAACCCTCGGATGCTACTTCTTCTTAATGAACTTAAAGAAAGTAACAAACTAGCACGACCTTCTTATCTCTTTGATTTTTTTTTTTCCTTTTTCTTATTGTTTTTCCTAGTTGATTAGTTTTGATTTTTCTTTTTCATGAATGTAGGGATTTCTAGTATTCTTGATTTTTTTTGTGGAATTCAAGATACTATAAGTTTAGTAATTAGGAATTTTTTCCTCCACTCTAATCCCTTTTAATTTTATTCTGATTATTTTTAGTTTATTTATTTTTTTAGGATATTTACATGACCCTAGTCGAATTCAAGAGGAGCCACTGAATTGTGCCAGAAAAAAGCTTTGACTTTCCTATGACCATTCAACATTGTCTACAGCAAGGAAGTCTCTTTACCCTACCTTTGTGTTCTTTTATTAGCATTGAGGACAATGTTAAGTTTTAGGTGTGGGGGGGGGGGGGAAGGGGTGGAAGAATGCTTTCTTCTTTGTTCTTCTTATTTTTTCTCTTATATATCACCAAAAATCTTCAAAAATTTTTTGAGCCTTTATACATGGTTTATTTGCATGTTTGATAAAATAGCACAAAAAAGAGACTATTTTGTTTGGCTTGAGAATTTAGTATTAATTTGATCTATCCAACTTTTTCTCTTTTTAGCACGAGTAGCATTTATCTTGTGAATAGTTATTGCTTGACATACTAGGAGAGAAATTTTGATGATTCACTAAACATAACCACTCTAGAATTAGTTTTTGTTACTCCTCGAGAAGAAATAGAAAGATAACTTTTATTGATCAAGGGATGACAGTCTTAGGRCTTCTTTGGATCTTTTGAGGCTTTCAAATTAACATTAACTATTATACCCTAGTTCCTTTTTTGAGTGTATAAGGAATGAAATTTCTTCAATGTCAAATCCTATATTGGTTATCTTTTAATTTGCATACCTTTCCTGTTTTAATAGAATTGATATACTTCCTATTGTGTTTGGGACCGAATGAAGTTTTCTTTAGTTGCATATTAAAAAGATGATGTTAGGGATTAATGAAGGGAGTTAGAAAAATTTGAGGTTGATAAGAAAAAATGCAAAAGATGAAGGGGGTTTTTGAGAGGTGGAAGTTTATACCTCATATTCTTTTGAGAAAAATGTTGTCTGCATCTTCAAAATGAAGATCAATGAAGAAAATAGAAAGAAAAGAAAAAGTARGCATGAAAAGAAAAGAAATTATGGCTTTTGTTGGTCGTTGATAAGCGAAGAAAGAAGGAAGGTATGCTGAAATAATTGAAGTAAAGAAAGAGAGTTATAAGGTTTCACCATTTATATATGCAACACTCACTTACTTTTGTATTCTTTGTCATTCGTTTGACTTCTTCATGCCTTAGCCTTACAGTACAAGCTCAAAAGTCCTACTTGATCTTTGATGATATTTTTTGTCTAGATTAGTGAGAGTTGCAATGATTACAAACATATTGCTTTATGCTTTTAGTTTTGGTGAAGTATTTATAATTATCTAAATGTTTGTCAAATTTTTAGTACACATTTGATTTTGGCTATTCGCACACACTCACTTTTTCTTAATGGATAGATCTCATTAACACTCGAATTCTCTTATAGTCTAATGGAATTTTTGATGTGCTATTGATTTGAATGTGTAAATAACTTTATTTCTTTTTGTAGTTTAGTGTGTTAGGGTAGTCTTTATAGTTTTCTTATTTTCTTATTGCCATATTTTGTTCAAGGGTGAACAAAAGTCTAAGTAGGCAGTAGATGATAAAGTCATGTTTTTACTATATTTTTGCCCTTACTTAAGCCGATTCTTGTTATATCATATTTGGTTGACCTTGTATGGCACTAACTTCTGTTTGAAATGTTTGTTTGCAAGGTTTTCATCTCAAAGACAAGAAAATGGGCAAAATTCAGAGACATAAGAGCTAAAATAGGCCAAATGATGAATTCAGAGACGTTCRCAGTCAAAGCATAATTTTCAGAAGTTGAAAAACCTCAAAATTTGGCTAAGTATAGAATAGAAGAAAAATTGGGCCTGATTTTCACCAAAAATCGGCGCCTGTTTGGAGAGCAATTTTTAGCGTTTTTGCCAGAACTAATCTAGTACGGGTTTGATGTTTCTTGAGCAATTTTTCCCCAATTTTTAGCAAATATTGGTGCTGATTTTGGTGTATCAAAGCCGAACGGTTCAAAATGAAACTTTCGGAGCTTTTGAGAATGAAAATGGATTCAATGCCAGTATTTTACCCAAACTAGTATTGGGTTTTGCTCAGGAGGAAAAACTGGCCTCCCCCTCTCCCAACAAAATCTAGCCACAATTTCCTTAGCTTCTAGGTTTTCCTTGCTTTCTCTACAAAAATAGAGCATGTTGTAACCTGAAGAACAAAATTGACATTATATTTTCTTAAGTTTTTTTTCATACTTTTGAGAAGAGAACTTGGAAAACTCATTTGGGGAGCATCTTGGAGGTGTATTCAATCAAGTTACATAAGGATTAGTTCATCAAATGRGGTTCTTTCTTTTCATTTCTTGATTTTAATCATGTCTATTATGTTATCATGGTTGATTTAATGACGTTCTTAGGCTAAATTGTTGTTGTTGGTTAAGGTTTTTGTAAAGATGGTTTTTTTATAATATGACTTCAATATTTTTGCGTATTTATTGTTCATTAACATACTACCTTATTTGTTAATTGTCATTGTGGCTTTCTTAATGTGTTTATAGATTAACTACCTATAAATTAATCTAGTAGTCAATTGTGAGGGACTGTGGGGTGAAATAACTAATTAGTTACGGTAACCACTAGTATTAAATCGGATAGAATCATATTCTATTGGGCAGTTATCGAAAGTAAGTGATTATGGTTAGTGAAATTGGAAAATTTCATAAATCATTAATGCAATTTTGATTAACCTAWTTCACATAGGGATATGCTTTTACTTAATGGAAATTAGGGGGTTTATGCCAAGGGATTGGGTAAAACCTAATTTAGGAAATTTCTTCATTAACAACTAGATAGGATTTAGGAATTATAGAAATAAAGGTCCAATTAGCTTAGGTTATTATTAGAATAAATCGGATTAATACACCCGAGATTTCTTTTTATGGATTTTTGTTTGATCTTGTGAATTTGCGTCCCAGCTAGGGTTGAATAATTTTTTATGTGGTTAATGTTTTAATTGTATGTTAATAAGTACGAAATTATTGTGTTTGTCAGATTAGGGCCCTTGATGGGTTAGAGGCTCGACTTGTTGGGCTTATTCGTTTTCATTCGGAAAACTAGATTTTTATCGAAAGAAGTCCATTGAATTTAATTTAAGAATTTGGGTTAATTATGGACGAGAAGGCACCAAAGATTTGGGTTAGGGCATAAGTTAAAAATAAAAAAAAAAAAAAGCCCTAAACCATCTTCATCTTCCTCCCCCTTACGCCGCTGCTGCCCACTCCCAAACCCTACCCGGCTCTTTCTTCTTCTCTTTTTGCCGCCGCCACTGCCGTTCCTCCTTTGCGTACCCGACACCCTCATCGTGCCCTTTCCTTTCTCTTTCTCCTCTCTCTCTCCCTTCTCTCCCCGTCTCCCACTATCGACACTTGAAGTGGTCGTTGCTCGTCGCTGCGTGCGATCAGTAGGCAGCTCCCCTCACCAGATTTCGGAGCCGCTAGTGACATGAACGGATGGACTAGACCGGAGTTTTCCTGGCTGCCCAGATCTTTCTTYCTCTGCCCTCGATCCTTGCTAGCTCGCGCTCGGTTCGATCGGGTCTGAAATCGACGCCGGCGTTAAGCCCCCAGATCCGTGCGTCTTGCTCGCCGTTCGGATGTCTTGCCGTGCAGCTAGCCTTTCTGTCTTGCCTCCCGCCGTTCATTACTGAGCCAGATCTGCATTCATCTTTTTCTTCTTCTTCTTCTTCTCTGTTCGATCGATCTGCTTGCTAGAAATGCCAAGCGACTGATCCAGATCTTCCTCGCTTGCCACTGCTGTTGTTGCTGCAGCGAGTTTCTGTTGCTTGTGTTGCCAGGAACAAGGACTTGCGAAAGCAACGGCCGTCTCTCTCGCTGGTGCTCAGCCAGTGCGGCTGAGAGGTTGCTGCCGGTGGTTGAGTGATAGTCGGTCAGCTGAGTTTTCAGCCAGAAACAAGGGACAGTAGCATGGCGCAGGCGCCCAGTGCCTAGGCACCCAGCGCCTAGCACCCAGGCACCCGAAGCCCCGACGCCTAGACACCCATGTGCCTAGGCTGTTGCGCTTGCCRTTTGAGTGCATGCCCGAGGACCCAATACCATTCCTGAGACACTTGGACTTTGTGGACTTAAAAGGTGAAAACATTATTAATTAATATTGAAATTTATGACCTATGGAATTATATCCTAAAGAAAAATTGTGGAGAACATAGATTAGGTTTAATACCCRGACTAAGGAGTTTAAATTGAGCCCTTAAAAGACGTGATAATTGGTAATGTGGGAACTAAGTATGAATTAATAATTGGCAATTGACATGTTGGAATAAACACTAAATATCTAAATTGGGACAGTCGTACTAAATAGACTATCTTTCTATAATCAAAATTAAGTCATTTCGAGTGCCTTAACGTTGAGAACAGTTGAGGGACTTCATTCAGCGACTTAAATAAGAACCTTTAACTTAAAAGACTCTGGTAAGTAAACTCTCACATTCTTGTTAACGTATATGTGTTGTTATTATTGAACCTGAGTTCTATGTAAGTGAATTCTTGCATTCCATCAATCCATATATGCTACTAAATTCCTTTTGGTGAAGTGGATGTGTTGTCTATGAACTTTATGTAAGTAAATTCTCTCATTCTCATTGACATATATGTGTTGTGTGTTATGTGGTGGCGGTATGGGATTATATTATAAGGTGTGTTAATCATGTGGAATGTTTCATGTGTTTCATATCCTATACTGTCTTTATGTCGAATGATATGTTATATACAGTGGTATGCATTTCATGTCATGGCATGTAGTTAGTGTTCTACATCATTCCTGGCATGAGCCATTCATACATTGAGAAGTGAATGGTTTAGGAAATGAAATTTTAAAAGGAAATGTATTTTATAAATTGTAACGTGTTCAGGAAAATGTCAAAGTTTTTGAACAAGAGTGTAAACCTAGCCATGAAGGATGTGAGTGGGAAATGGGGCGTGGGAGACCGATGTACCCGACCCTACCCTCGGGGAGGGTAGGTAATGATTCATCTCAGGGAGRTGAAGAGATGAAAGAATGTTAACCGCTCTGCAGTACTACTGGTMGGAATGTAATCGGGTTCAAAATAAGAATGGCCCAATGCAAGCCTAATGGCTAGGTGTTACACTCAGTGAGCTCACGAATAAAATGAAAGGAAATGTTTTACAAGTTATACATTTTGAGAGGAAAGATTTTGTAAAAGGTTATACAAGGAAATGTTTTGAAGATTTTCATTGAGGAAATGAGATTTTATAACTCATGACATGTAGGGCATGTTCAAACATTCATGCATGAGATTTACTTATTGGGCTTTATAGCAAATTCCATTTCTCTCATTTTGCATTTCAGGTGATGTGTAGCCAGATGGTGCGAGGAGATCGCTTGTAGGCAAACCATGATACMCTGAAGTTAATGTAAATGAATGTTATGGATTAAGATGGTTGTTGACTAAAATGATTTTTGTTTAGTATTAAGTATTTCTTATTTGGTTTAAATTCTTTTGGGTTTTCGCAAATTCGTGTAAATGAGTAAATGGTGATATTCCCGAGTTAAGATAAAGTTCTTAATCTAGGGGTGTTACAAATACCTTAACCAACTCCCTTTTATTCCATAAACTTCTTCTGAACTTTAGTAGTTAACCTCATAATTAGACTTTCTTGTGCTTTTTCTTCATTTGTAGTTGTTACTTGATATCACTCATAATCGGTAGGTTGAAATTGGGGAAATTTTGAAATTTTGGTACTTGATTGAAAATCTTTGTGGGATCGACACTTGACTGACTCACTATACTCTTTTGGGCACTAGTACAGTTGCTAGGAATTGGTGGATCATCTTCCTCTAAGTATATAATGTTACAGTATTCCTCAATTGCTTGGTCACCAATGAATCAACATCATTTATTGTTGAGCACTAATCGACTTCATTAGGAAAATTTAATTCATTAAAAATATTGAAARTAATTTTCTGATCATCCACCTCACTGTCAGTTCTGTTTTGTGGGCATCAATCACAGTCTTCCAATAGCAAGGAATGACCGTCCAAAAATAATGGGCACATTTTCACCTACTTCATAATCCAATATAATAAAATCCACTGGGAATAAGAACTTCTCAACTTGAACCAGCGCCTCATTAATCTTCCCTTTAAGGTATGCATATGTATAATCGGTGAGCTGCAATGTGATTGTGGTTGCTCTTGCTTCACCAATTCCTAGTTGCTTGAAGATAGACATGGGCATAAGCTTTATGCTTGCCCTCAAGTGACATAGAGCTCTTCCACAATAAGAATTTCCAATAGAACTTGGTGTGGTAAAGCTCCCAGAGTCTTTCAATATTGGTGGTAGCCTATTCTGGAGGATTGATATGCACTAATTCATTAATGCTACTGCAGTCTCCAATTCTCCTAACCATCTTTCCTATAAGATTGCTTTYATGAATTTGACATAGCTAGCATTTGCTCCGAAGATTCAACTAGAGCAATGTTGATATCTAACTDTTTAACAATCTCTGAGAACTTGCGAACTGCTTGTCTTGCTACTTTTTAATGAGCCTCTGTGGAAATGGAGGTGGTGGTTTGTGAACCTTGTTCTGGACYGATTGTTATAGCATCTGGTACTACTGTGCTGGTTTGCTACAACATTGATTCTTGACTTGCTTTTGGATTGTTGTGCTTCTCAATTGATATTGGCTCTTATGAGTTTTTGGTTCTACTGCTAGACCCTTAAACTCTTTACCACTTTTGAGGATAATTGCCTTGCAGTGCTCCTTCCCTTCCTTTCTAGGATTTTCAGTGTCACTAGGAAGAGCACCCTGCTACCTAGTACTTAACACTGAAGCAATCTGTCCCATCTAATTTTCCARGTTCCTTAATAATGCGGCTTGATTTTGAATAATGGCATTTCTTGCCATATATTCCTTCAATAATATCTTCACAAAACTTGGTTGAGTTGACTGTTCATGATGAACTGACCTTTAATCTAGTTTTGTAGTTGTTGTGGAAAACTATGAGGATGCGATGGTCTCTGGTGTGGAATTGAAATTTCCTCCTTGGTTACTCCATGAAAAATTTGGATGCTGCCTCCATCCAGGGTCATAGGTGTTTGATAAGGAGTTGTTTCTCTTGCTGAAATTCCAATATAGCATATAGACTACACGTTTGATGGGTGATGAGTTCATAATTTATACCACTTAGGTCTCATTCCTAGCATAATATCCTATTCATTTATTTGTTTCATAATTGTAATTAGGATAATATAGCATAAAAAACATATATTCCTTATGATAGCAAGGTATCCTATTTTTTATAAAATTGTTTCAATTATCATCTAAATCCTGTTTTAAAGTTATGCAAAAAAAATGCATTGAAGAAAGAAGAAAAAAGCCAAAAAGTAATGGGTTGTAGGTATGGTGTAGCATAAAAGCTCAAAGTAATGCTACAACATCGATAGGCAAGAGCATGCAGTATGATGAGCAAGTTGCCAAATGGAGGATGTGATTCTACTGTTCATGGGTAGTGATTTCGGAGGAAGTAATAGGAATGTGACATAAAGAGCTGCAAGAGGCAAGAAAGCAACCAAAGATATTCATAAGATAATGTTAACTTGCATAAAGTTGCAAGTGGTGCCACATGGCAAGCCATCATTGGACCATTTATTCTACTAGGGTTGGGCAACTATTTAAAACTCATTATTGGTCAAAGAAGCTACCATTTGAATGCCACATGTAGAGCCTCATTGGACCAAGAAATTCACTTCTTTTCATTGTCTATCAACTTGTAATAATCCACAAYTATAAATAGGAATTGGATTGAAGACGAAGCAAGTCGGATTTCGGGAGTTTATTGCCAAGTTAGAAAGCTCTTCACCAATCTCATCAGCAAATCCTTTCGTAGTAGCTGAAAAACTTGCAGAAGAACTGTAATCACCATTAGAGAAGACATTAGAATCAAATTATCAGCAAATGACAACAACTGATCAAGTGAAGAAGGAACAAATGTGATAATCTAGACTGGACTGCGAGTAGTTGCTATAGCATTGACGACTGCAAAAGCACACATCCATGCACATGAGTCTTTCATTTTAATATGCTGCGCCAATATTTTGYTTGTATTAAACTTATCTTGACATATATAAAATAGAATGTTTCCTTCAACCTTGTGTTTTAATTCTTAAAGCATGAGCTAATTTATCTTAGTTAGGGTTTATGGTGAGATTGAGTATGATGATGTGCTAAATTAGGTTCTTGCATGCTTAAGCTAATTTGCAATTTATCCAAGCGATTTAATTCTTGATAGAAACCTGTTCCTTTGAGCTACAATTGAGAACATAAGATAGGATGTTAACTCTAATGGAAAAACTTAGGTAAAGTGAGTGGTTTGCATGAATGTTGTAACATTAAGCTACAATCGCTAATAATTTATGAGAATACTTGTCCATAAAAAAGGTCCTTGGTGAGAGTATTGAGAGGAATATCCTTTGAACTTGGAGCTCTAGTAGYTKTACTAAGGCCAACACCATTACTTTAGTTAATTAGGGGAGAATAGAGAAAAGACCAAGTAGTGTTTGCATTGATGAGCAATGCTATAGCATTTTCATAGCCTACGGTTATGCTTAAACTTCATTTATATGTTCTTAGGATTGCCAATGTGAGCACAACTTCCTTTCAAGGGATTGCAGTTAGGTCTCGAACAAAGCTAATATGACCGAGCCTGACACCAAATTAGGATTAACATAACACTTGAGCCTCAAATAGTAAAGTAGTGAAGGTCTCGAGGTTTGCTGTGACAGAATGGCCTCATTATGGGATCAAGGACTTAGTTGACCGAGGTAATTTAGGGCTAGTATCAGTGCAGTTGGTAGGGCTGAAAGGTTGAAAGGTTGAGGAGTTTGTCCGTTTGGGGGACATACTCCCCATCATAACATTCATTTTATCAATCCTTTAGCATAGGTACAGTTGTATGCATGTGTACTCAATGTGGTGTCAACAATGCTGTAGCATGCATGACTGCATCCCATGAACATCATACTTAAAGAATCAATAAATACCTAACTAAATTTCATATTCTWGTGATTACTTTCTTATTTGCTTATCTACAACTCTCTAATATCTAATTATCTTACTTTTTTATTTGCTGTGCGTAGTCCATCCTCCGTTGCTCGCCGCCTTCGTTCTGCCCTGAGAGGGTGTTCGGACTAGTGGCAGCTCGGGGGTTAGATTCTTGCTGGCTATTCACCGGCTTCCAACACCAGTTGCTCAATGCCAGTGCCAGTGCCAGTAGGCCCCCAGCGCCTAGCGCCCAGCGCCCCGGCGCTCGATGCCCAGGCACCTAGACACCCCGATGCCTTGCGACCAAACGCCTAGGCGCCCAGTGACCTGGCACCGTGTGCCATCCGCTCGAGCCAGTAGCACGTGCAGTACATGCGAGACTAGGACCACCATTCGCATGCCCGGAGCGTATTTCTTTGCCAAGCATGATCAACACCATTACATTTTAGACTCGATACCACATCTAAGGTCGGGATTCGAGGTGAATCCTTAGTTTCTTTATTTAAATTAACCGAATGGCCTAGGTTTTGTATTATGTAATAATAATTAAAGAAAACTATGGAATACGTTTAATTAAAATTTAAGTTAGTACAATTAAGTAAAAGAAGGATATAATTCTAAAAATATGTTTGAATATAATTTAGGGTGAAATTTAGGGTTGTTTGATAAAATAATATACATTGTGATTATGATTATTATTGTTATTTTAAGAACAAATTAGGAGTCATGAAATTAAATTGTACTATTAGTAGTTCGATTTTTATTGACATGRAAATTCATCTTGAGAAATTATTAGTTAAGGTCACCATAGGAAAAATGATGAAGGTACTAACAATAAACACCTATATTAAATGAATATGTTTGGTTAAACAAGTCTCAGATGAATATTCTTTGTATAATAATATTAGGATATTGTGGCATATTAACATTGTGGGCAACCAAAGCACCCCRCTAGCGAAAGTAAACAAATTTACTAAGGACTGTTTGTAAGTAAATTCTCACATTCTTAACATATATGTGTTGTTATAATTAAATTGCTCTTAGGTGAATTGATTATGTATTGAATCTGAGTTCTATATAAATAAATTCTCACATTCTCATTAACATATATATGTTGTTATAATTAAATTATTTTTAGGTGAATTGAATGTGTATTGAATCTGAATTCTATGTAAGTAAATTCTTACATTCTCATTAACATATATGTGTTATTGTTATAATTAAATTGCTCTTAAGTGAATTGAATGTCTATTGAATCGGAGTTCTATGTAAGTAAATTCTCACATTCTCATTAACATATATGTGTTGTTATAATTAAATTGCTCTTAGGTGAATTGAATGTATATTGAATTTGAGTTCTATGTAAGTAAATTCTCACATTTCATTAATGCGTATGAATAGATATATCTGAATTTCTTTAGGTGGATTAATGTGTTGGATATGAGAGTTCTATGCAAGTAAACCCCCATACTCGCCTATCTCTTTTATTGTATGTTATATGGTGGCAATGTGGGATTATGTTATGAAATGTGTTGATTGTGTGGAATGTTTTTACGTGCTTCATATCTTGTACCATTATTATGTCGAATGGCATGTTAATTACGGTTTATGYATTTCATGTCATAGGCATGTAATTAGTGTTCTACATCATTCCTGGCATGAGCCATTCATACATTTAAAAAGTGAATGGTTTAGAAAATGAAATTTTGAAAGGGAATGCATTTTATAAATTGTAATGTGTTTAGGAAAATGTTAATGTTTTTGAAAAAGGGGTGTAAAACCTAGCCATGAAAGATGTGAGTGCGAAATGGGGCATGGGGGACCGGCACACCCGAACCGACCCTCTGGGAGGCTAGGTAATGATTCACCTCGGGGAGGTGAAGAGATGAAAGGAAAAGTAAAGGAATGTTAACTGCTTTGCGGTACTACCGGTAAGAATGTAATTGGGTTCCAAATAATTATGGCCCACTGCTACAAGAAAATGATTTGAAAGTTTTCATTGAGAAAGTGAGATTTTATAATTCATGGCATGTAGGGCATGTTCATGTTTTTATGCATGAGATTTGCTTACTGAGCTTAGTAGCTCATTCCATTTCTCTCATTTTGCATTTTAGGTGATGTTTAGCCAGATGGTGCGAGGAGGTCGCTTGTGAGTAAACCATGATACCCTAAAGTTAATTTAAATGAATGTTGTGGATTAAGATGGTTGTTGACAAGAATGATTTTTGTTTATTATTAAGTATTTCTTATTTAGTTTAAATTCTTTTGGATTTTTGCAAATTCGTGTCAGTGAGTAAATGGTGACATTCTTGGGTTAGGATAAAGTTTCTTAATCTGAGGTGTTACAGCTATAGCATTCAATTCTTGTGGGATCGACATTCACTCATCCCTATATTACTTGCTTGACCGGTATACTTACACGAGCCTAGTGAACTCATCATTTATGTTGCATAGTGGAATACACCCGGCAAGTTTTTTATGTCATTGCTGAGATTGTTTTACAATAGCTCAGTATGAAAGATAGATATTTTATCTGACATATTCTTTATTATCTAACCTTATAATCTTTATTTTTCTATAACAAGAGTTCACTTTGTTGCATGCAACACAAGAAGAATCAAGAATCTGAAGTAGTGCCACTTGATCCTGAGATTAAAAGGGCTCTAAGAAGAATAAAAAGGCAACCAGATATCTTGCTAAAAAAGAAATCACAACTGAACAGCTTGGAAATGTAGCTCGTGATGAGGTAGCATTATCGTAGGGAAGAAACCGAGCTATTAGAGATCATACTATACATGTGATACATTTTTTGCACCCAGGTATTGTCAAACCAAAAATCTAAGCAGCTCAATTTGAGCTCAAGCCAGTAATGTTCTAGATGCTTCAAATGGTACCCCAATTTAGTGGGATGCCAGCAAAGGATCCCTATTTACATTTAAGACTCTTCACGGAGGTAAGTAATTCATTTCATTTACAAGGAGTTCCTCAAGAGGCATTATGCATGAAATTATTTCCATTTTCTTTAAGGGACCGTGCATAAGACTAGTTAATTAATACCTCCTAATTTAGTTAGTTCTTCGAATGATCGTGCTGAACAATTCTTGATAAAATACTTCCCTCCTATAAAAATAGTCAAATTGAGAACATCTTTTCAATAGCTTGGAGATGAATCACTGTATGAAGCACGGGAGAAATTTAAAGAATTATCGAGGAAGTGCCTTCATCACGACATTCAATATCGGGTTCAAATGGAAACATTTTACAACGGATTGAATGCTCAAAGAAGGATCATGGTGGATGCTTCAGCAATGAAGCCTTGTTATCTAAAATGTGTGATGAAGCATATGAAATCTTGGAGAAGATAGCTAAATAATAATTATCAATAGCCACCAAATAGAAGCAACACATTGAGAAGTGTGGCTGAAATACATGAAATTGATGTTGTGACAGCACTAATCGCAGAGGTAGTTTTAATAACAAACATGATTAAAAAGATATAGGCACCTATGCTATAACAAAGTGGGGTAACATACATATACTTTGGGAAAGGTCAAGCTTTTGACAAATGCCTTTCCAATCCATAATTTGTGTGCTACGTGGGAACTTTAGTAAGAACAACAGCCCTATTTAACACATACAATCCAAGATAGAGGTAGCATCCCACCTTCTCGCATGAAGCAACTAAGGAGAAGCATTTTCAATGCTGTAGTAGAACAAACCAACAATTCCACCAGGTTTCTAGTAAGGGCAACAACAGACATTACAACCTAATGAAAAACTAACACCATGAAGAACATATTGAAGGAACTTATAGTAAAGAAMAATACATAGAAACCATAATCCATAATCAAGCAGTATCTTTGAGACATCTAGAAACACAAGTTGGACAACTTGCTACAACATTAAGCTTCAGGCCAGTAGGGACACTACCCAGTGATATTGAGAATCTAAAAAGAGATGGAAAGGAGTAACGCAAGGCCATTACTTTACAAAGTAGGAAGCAGTTGAAAGGACCAGTGCCCAAGGCTAAGCCGTAACAAGAAATAACTCCAAATCAAGATGAAGGTCAGGTGGAAGACAAGAGGAAGGATAGAGACCAAGTACCAAAGCAGAATGCTGTAGCACCTCTACAGCAACCCAGACCAAATGAAGAGAGACCACCCCACCTTTCCCTTAATGACTCCAAAAGAAACAAGAAGACCAACAATTCAGTAAGTCTTTAGATATCCTTAAGCAGTTACATATAACATACCTTTCATTGAAGTTTTGCAGCAAATGCCAAATTATGTTAAGTTCATGAAGGATATCTTATCCAAGAGAATGAGACAACGAGAATTTGGAATAGTTGCTTTAACAAAAAAGTGCACTTTGATATTACAAAATAATTTGTTGCAAAAGTTGAAAGAGYTGGGCAGCTTCATCATTCAATGTTTGATTGGAGAATCATATTATGGCAGAACATTATGCGATTTAGGAGTCAGCATCAACCTCATGCCAATTTTTGTATTTAAATAAGTCAAAATAGTTAGCACACAATAGTTATATTGCAACTTGCAGACAGATCATTTGCCTATCTTGAAGGAAAGATAGAAGATGTACTAGTTCAAATAGACAAATTTATTTTTCTAGTGGACTTCATCATCTTGGATTATAAAGCGGGTAAGGAGGTGGCTATCATTTTGGGGTGGCTATTTCTTGCCATGGGAGAACCATCATCGATGTGCAAAAAAGAGAGTTAACCATATAGGTCCATGATCAGGGGGTCACATTCAATATACTTCAAGCAATGAAGTTCCTAAATGAAATGGAAGAATTCTTTTCGATTAGGATTATGGAAGATGCAATAGCAGACAAATTGCTGGAATGCTCTAGCACCAATAGATCTTATGATACAAAATTTGAAGAGAAAAATGAACTTAGAGGGAATATTGAAGAAATCAAGGCTATCAATGAAGGGTCAAAAGCTACCACATTTTACTGACAGTTCAAACACTTGGAACGAATAGAGGGAAATAGGAAACCACTCGAATCATCATCAAAGGACCTCCAACTCTAGAGTAAAAGATACTTCCCTCCCATTTGAATATGTTTGTTTAGTGATTAAGCTACATTGCCAATGATCATTTCAGCTACAATAGATGAGGAGAAGCAAAGTTTTCTAGCAATTTTGAAAAGACATAAGAAAGCATTTGGATAGACAACGGCGRACTTCAAGGGGATTAGTCCAGCAATTTGTATGCACAAGATAATCATGGAAGAATGCTCTAACAACTTAATCGAACAACAATGTCGATCGAATCCCATCACGAAGGAGGTGATGAAAAAGTATACTATCAAGTGGCATGACGTAGGCATCATCCATCCAATTTTAGATAGTCAATGGCCAACTTAGTGCAATGTAYGCCCAAGAAAGGAGGTGTCACCGTCATCACTAATGAAAAGATGAATTGATTCCCACTCGAACAACGACCAGTTGGAGAGTATGCATGGATTATAGAAAACTCAACAAAGCTACTAGAAAGGATTATTTCCTTCGGCCCTTCATTGATCAAATGTTGGATAGATTAGCTGGAAAAGATTAGTATTGCTTTTTACATGGACAATTACAATGACAATCACAAAATAGAAATTTACCTAAAATAGATAGAAACTCAGCTTCAAGACAAAGACTCTCATGTCTTTATTAAGACTCACAAGTAAAAATACAATAAGGATTTGTGGATATAAAAAGAGGTTTAGAGTTCATACTTGGAAGAGAAGAAATTGAGAGATGAAATTTCAGAGAGAAAATATCTAATATCATTCGGCAACCATTTTCTCATACAATAATATGATTTAAGTGCTGCTCCTAAAACTACTACTACCAAAATGGTTTCAACTGGACCTAATTTTCCCATCAATTAGTTGTTCTCGAAACTATATCTTTTAAGTTAATTGATGACACGTTTAATGTTCAATTTTCCCTCTCTTTGTATTGCTCCTCTGAGTGATTCCCCAAGCTTTGTTAACAACATTAAATCTCTCTCCCTTTGAAGACCCTTRTCCCTAAGGGTTGAATTTAGGAAACCCTTATGAATCCATTCTGTATGCACCCAGATAGCTTCCTCTAAAGTTCCTCTTCTCCATTGAATTAACCACTTTGGAAGGACTCCTTCCTCTACCTAAATGCTTCTGGTTGATTTGTCTAGGTATGGGTGGGCCTAATTCTCGTGTATGTGCGGGAAGGTTGCTAACTGGTATGAAATGTACCCGCAACTTCCTTTTGAGCAATGAAACATGAAATACAAGATGTAATTTATCATGAGTAGGTAGATCAAATTTATATGCTACTATTCCTATCTTCTCAACTATCTGAAATGGCCCAAAATATTTAGTTGTTAGCTTGTGATTTTGCCTCCTTTCTAGTAATTGTTATGTATATGGATAGAGTTTAAGGAAAGCCCACTCCCCTAATTGAAATTCTCTTTCAATCCTATTGAGATCAGCAAAGAGTTTCATATATGCCCTCGCCTGAGCTAAATTTTCACTTAAAAGTCTGTCAATCTATTGCCTGTCTTGTAAACGTTCATCCACAGCTACGATTCTTGTCTATAAATAAGGTCCTAAGGCTAGGTGAGGTGGTTTGATCCTATATAAACCCTCAAAGGGAGACACTTTAATGGAATAATATAGGGATATGTTGTACCACCTTAGCCATACTTAGCCACTCCACCCACTGCTTGGGTTTCTGATGAACAAAACACCTCAAATACATCTTCATGCCTTGATTCACCCTTTCTATCTGACCATCAGTTTGTGGAAGGTAGGAAGTACTCATCTATAGTTGAGTTCCCATCAATCCAAATRGTTCCTTCTAAAACCCACTAGTAAAGATCCTATCCCTATCTATCACAATACTTTCTGGTAGTCCATGTAACTTAAAAACATTATCCAAAAATATTTTTGCAATACTCATGGCAGTAAATAGGTGAGTGGGGATAGAAAATAGGCATGTTTGGTGAATCTATCTACTACAACAAGAATAGCATTGAAATTTATGCACCTGGTTAAGCTTTCAATAAAGTCCATAGATATATGACTCCATATTCTTTTTAGCTCAGGAAGTGATTGTAGTAGTCTAGGGTATTGGACATATTCTAGCCTACAATACCTTCGACAAACTTCACACTCTATCACTATCTCTTTAATCTATTTTCCCATCCCAGACCAAAAGAAGAATTGCTTTGCCCTATGAGTGCTTGTCTATATCCTTGAGTGTACTCCTTCTTCAGAGTCAGGGATGGCTTTAATTACTTTCCTTATGATCCCCCCACTTTTCCTAACAGAAATTTTGTTCGTGAACTTGAGTAGACTATTATATATTGACAGTCAGGGCTATTGGAGGGGTTAAGAAGAGTAGATTGAATTAACTCTTTAGCCATAGTGTCTTCCTCATAACTATCAAATACTTCTTGAATCAGTTAAGAGCAACTATAGTAATAGCATTAGTCTTTCTGATTTCTGGTTCATCTTTCCTGGATAGTGTATCAGCCACTGTGTTTTTTGTCCCTTTCTTGTATTGTATTTCATAGCTCATACTGAAAAGTTTAGTAAGTCAGTTTTGTTGCAATAAGGTGGTCATCCTTTGCTCCAAAAGATACTTTAAAGATTGATGATAAGTCCTTATAATGAAGTGGTTTTCCTCTAGATAATGCCTTCATTTACTCACTACAAACACCAAGGTCATAAGTTCCTTGTCATAGATTGATAGGCCTAGTCTCTGTGGAGCAATAGTCTTGCTTAGGAAGGCATTGGTCCTCTTATCTCGCAAAAAACAACTCCTACACCCCATAACAAGCATCAGTTTCTATAATGAAAGGTTTGCTAAAATCAAGTAGTATTAGTAGTGGTGTTTTGCTCCCCTTTCAACCACTAAAATGCCCCCTACGCTTGTTGATTCCATTCAAATGCATCCTTTTTTAAAAGAACCATTAATGGCCTAGGGATAGTTCCATAATTTTGTAAAAATCTCCTATAGTAGCTTGTGAGACCAAGAAATCCTCTCAACTTTTTAATGGTTTCGTCCGGGCCATTGCACCATCGCTTCAATTTTCTTGGGGTCAGCAGAAACTCCATTTATATCTATGATATGACCCATATATTCTACTTTAGATTGCCCAAAATAACATTTACTTCTTTTGGTAAAAAGTTGGTAGGTTTGTAGAATAGTTAGACTGGTACCTAGTTGATCATAATGGTTCACTAATGTATTGTTGTACACTAGAATGTCATCAAAGAAAATAAGAATAAAACTCCTTAGGTAGTCTCTAAAAATCTCATTCATAAGTCCTTAGAATGTAATAGGGGCATTGGTGAGCCCAAAGGGCATCACTTTAAACTCAAATAAGACTTGATGAGTTTTAAATGCAATCTTATACACATGTGAACCTTTTACCCTGATTTGGTCATATCCAGACCTAAGATTTATCTTAGAAAACCAGTTAGATCCCTTCAATTCGTCTAATATCACATCCGTTATAGGCATAGGATACTTATCCTTAATGGTGAGTTGATTAAATTGTCTACAGTCCACAAAAATTCTACAAGTTCCATCTTTCCTTTTTCCTAACAATACCGGTGATGCAAATGGACTACAACTTGATTGAATTATCCCATTCTCCATCATTTCCTTAACCAGCCTCTCAATTTCTGTCTTTTGCATGTAAGGACATCTATAAGGTTTGTTTGCAAATGATTATGTCCCTTCCTTGAGTGGGATTTGGTGGGTGAACATTTTTATCATCATTGAGCTGCCCTCCTTGTTTGCAATAACAATAGTTCACATTTTTGGTTCTATTCCCTCATTAGATTCTCCATAATGTTTTGCTTTATATGAATAAACTTCATAAATGAGCTATTTTGCTTAACCATATCACCCATCTCATTAACGATTCCTATGATTTACCGACATCTTTTTCAACTTTGTTTATCTTTTCTTTGTTAATCTTGCTCCGAGTTCCATCTGCCATCACTGATTCAACCTAGCTTTGATGCCAAATGTTATAGTCATACTCATAAAATAGAGATTTTCAAAGAAAATATAGAAACTCAGCCTCAAGGCAAAGAGCTTATGTCTTCATTAAGATTCCAAAGTAAAAATACAATAAGGATTTCTAGAAATTAAAAAGGTTTAGAGTTTAGACTTGGAAGAGACGATTGAGAGATGAAATTTCAAAGAGAAATATCTGATATCATTCAATAACCCTTTTCTCATACCCTAGTCTAATTTAAGTATTGCTCCTAAAACTACTGCTTCCAAAATGGTGTCACTTGGACCAAATTTTCTCATCAGTTAGTTGTTCTCAATACTGTGTCTTYCAAGTTAATTATTGACACTTGTGAGTTCACTGTTTTTTCTCCTTCTATTGCTTTTTTGAGTTATTCGCTAAGCTTTGTTGACATCGTAACATGGATATTCCAGTTACAACTAAATTGTYGTAGCACTGAAGGATCAAGAAAAGGCAACTTTCATTTGTCCTTATGGCACCTTCGCCTTTAGAAGGATGCCATTTGGGCTATATAATGCTTTAGCAGTATTCCAAAGATTTATGATGGCCATTTTCACTGATATGGTGGAAGATATCTTGGAAATCTTCATGGATGATTTTGTTTTCTTTGGAGAATCATTTGAAATGTGTTTAAGGGACTTGGAATGGGTATTAGAGAGATATACAGAAACAAACTTGGTTTTGAATTGGGAAAAATGTCACTTCATGGTGCAAGAAGGGATTATCTTAGGACATTGAGTTTCAAGAGATAGGTTAGAAGTTGACAAAGCCAATATTAAGGTGATTCAGAGATTACCACCTCCAACAACCATCAAGGGAATCAGAAGTTTCTTAGGACATGCAGGCTTTTATCGAGGTTCATTCAAGACTTCTCAAAAATATCCAAACAGTTGTGCACCTTGTTGTAACATAATCAACCTTTTGATTTCAATRAARGATGTCATGAAGCCTTCAACATGATAAAACACACCCTTGTTTCAGCTCCAATCATCACAGCACCTGACTGGATGTTACCATTTGAGATCATGTGCAATGCCAGTGACCATGCAGTGGGAGCAGTGCTGGATCAAAGAAAAGAAAGGGTCTTTCATCCCATATATTATACAAGAAAGGCACTCCATGAGGCATAAATAAACTAGGCAACTATTGAAAAGGAGTTGCTAGCTATTGTATATGTGTTTGAAAAATTCAAGGGATACTTGGTAGGAACCAAGGTCCCAATCTTTACAATCATGCAACAATCAAATATCTCATGACCAAGACGGATGCCAAACCAAGACTCATTCGATGGGTGTTGTTGTTGCAAGAATTGATTTGGAAATTAATGGTAGAAAGGGAACTGAAAATCAAGTTGTGGGTCACCTATCTAGGATAGAGCATGAAGGAAATTCACAATCGGAGGCACCAATCAAAGAGGATTCATGGATGAACAAGTAGTGATGGTAAGTAATAGTATAATACCCTGGTACGCATAAATTGTTAACTATTTAGWAAGTGGTATAATCGCTCCTGATTTGAGTACATACCAATTAAAAAAACAAAAAGAATTATTCTTAGGATGAACCATTTCTTTACAAGCAATGTGCAGATCAGATCATAAGAAGATGCCTGGCCGATATAGAGATTCCAAGAATACTACAACATTGTCATGTTGCAACATATGGAAGACATTATGGTGGAGTAAGACAAAAGCCAAAGTATTTCAAACAGGTTATWTTGGCGAACACATTTTAAGAACGGTCATAATTTTGTTAAAATTTGTGATAGGTGTTAACGAGTTGAAAACATTTCATAGAGAAAATAAATGCCTTTAAAGGCATGTTGGAAGTAGAATTGTTTGACGTATGGGAAATTGATTTCATGGGACTCTTTCCTCCATCCTTTGGTAACACATACATCCTATCATAGTAGACTATGTCTCGAAGTGGATTGAAGTTGCAGGATTAATCATGAATAATGCAAAACCAATTGTCAAGTTCCTCCAATTGAACATCTTGACACGATTTGGGACATCTTGGACACTAATAAGTGATGGAGGATCACACTTCTGTAACAAATTGCTCTCCAATGTTTTAGCAAAACATGGAGTCAAGCATAAGGTTGCTACAGCATACCATCCACAAACTAATGGACAAGTAGAAGTGTCCAATAGAGAAATTAAGAGGATATTGGAGAAGTGATGAGTCCAAACAGAAGGGATTGGTCTTTAAGACTGGACGATGCACTATGGGCTACCCAAGTAGCATTCAAAATGTCATTAGGAATGACTCTGTATCAAAATACCTATGGTAAAGCATGCCATTTGCTACAAGAAGTGAAGCATAAGGCATTTTGGGCAATCAAGACTCTGAATTTCGATCTTGAYGCCACAGGACAAAGGACGATGTTTGTAACATCCTCAGATTAATAAACTTTATCTAACTCGGGAATGTCACCATTTACTCATTGACATTATTTTGCGAAATTTTAAAAAAGTAAAAATTTTAAAATTTAAAATAAAAAAGAGATTTATAAAAATCTCAGCAGAGTTCCTCTATAATTTCAATAACTACTCCTTGTATACATTCAAAAGGTTCTCAAACATTTTCAACACCCATATAGAACATACATTCCAACCCAACAAACATCCAATACGRTAAGTAATATTTTTCAACAAATCCCTTACCAACTAACATTTATCAAAATGGAAATTTGCAGAAACCAAAAAAATTTAAAGCATGACAGGCTAAACCAAATAATAAAAGACCCTAATGATACGCAAAAACCATTTTAGTCAACTAACTATCTCATTCTATAAAATTTATTTAAAATATGCTTCAGGGTATCATGGCTTGCCCGCAAGCGACCTCCATGCACCATCTGGCTACACATCACCTGAAATGCTGAGTGAGGGAAATCGAATGAGGTATAAAGCTCAGTAAGCAAATCTCATGCATGAATGCATGAATAATGCCCAACAAGTCATCAATTATAAAATTTCACTTTCTCATTAAAAACCTTCTAAATGTTTTTATTTCATAACCTTTTCATAAAAACTTTCCTTTCAAACTGTAAGAACTTTGTAAAACCTTTCATTTCATTACGGTCGTGAGCTCACTAAGTGTAACGCCTAGCCATTAAGCTTTGCAGTGAGTTATTATTCTTTGGAACCCAATTACATTTATACCGGTAGAACCGCAAAGCGATTAACATTCCTTTACCTTTCCTTTCATCTTTTCACCTCCAAAGAGGTGAACATTGCATTTCTCCCTCCTCCAAGAGGGTCGGGTCA